>CM075938.1:34063504-34469375 GCA_038030265.1 Corythucha ciliata
AGTATCATCGTTCCGATGCGCCTCTGCTGAAATCGACACAGGCGAGTGATCCTTCGCGGCAGCATGCACCCGTTGGATGTTGTAAATTGACTCAAGATGAGAACGTCGGTGTGATTTATGTCCAACTTGGACGAGCACACACAGCACTCTTCGCACGCGTGGACGACTGCCGAACGAATAAGCAGATTTTTCCAGGGAGCATCTACGATGATTCCTTCAATTTCAAGGAGGTCACCGCTATTTTCCGTACGAGAAACTATTTCCTTGATGAAAAGAGGACGTGCCAAGGAAAAGGACCTAGTCTGGTTAAAGACTAAACTGAAAAACCTATATAGACGGTTTCCAACCATTTCCAATTTGAGGCGAACATTAAAACATGATACGCTAAGGACAGATAGAAACTCAAACTATTTCTTCGGAAATACTCGGGCAAGAGGGGGCGGTAAAATGTGACGTTGCCTCCGAGGGTCGGCATGAAGGCATGCCTCCAGTTTTCTGGCTTCACCTCATTTTACGTGATAGGTTGAGGTAGAAACTTCGGGTAGAAATGGGGCTGTGAATGATCGCTTTTTCTCAATTTAAGCCGTGAATGTGAATGCAAAAAATAGCACTTTTACTCTACTTTAGCTCCGATTAAGCGATTTTCTCAATTTCAGCTTAGAACCAGCGATTTTTCACTTTTTTTGCCACGTATTAGCACTTTTAGTGCATTTCATTCAAAAAATGCACTATTGGTCTCGTCCTGATGGTCGCACATATGGGTTGTGATACTTTTTTTTCACGTTTTAGAACCCCTAGAACACGAATCCGAGGTCGGTTCGATTTGCTATATATATATATATTTATGGCCCCTCGCTTGTTAGCACGATCACGGTCGCAATTTTTGACTTAGGGCAACCAAATTTGGTCTAGAAATCAATAGCGTGAATATCTCGGACGAGTTCGTGATCCAGATGAATCGGTCCACGGGAACGGTGTGAAAGAGGGGTTTGAATTAGTTGAAAATTCGCTACCGCACGGCTGTTGCTGCAATTGCCCCCAAAATTGACACGAGTAATGAGAAATGAACGCGCTTTCGTATGAGACCCTTGTGAACCAAATCCGTTGATATGGCAGGGGAGTTCTCGGCGGAGGGGAGCTATTAAATTAACGCTATGCCTTACTGGACCACCCAATTACCAAAAAATTTCATTGACATTGTATTTTGAGCCGTCTCTTTCATTTGATTTGCCTACAGCCTAATAAATCTTGAGTAAAAAATCCTGAGGTGGGCCAAAAAGGGAGGGACAAAAAAAAATTGTTTCGAATTCGAAACCAGGCACTGTGTAATGGAGAATGTGTGACGTACCATTTGACCTAATCTGAAAATGTACGTAATCTGGAAAGTTTTGTTCCG
This sequence comes from Corythucha ciliata, assembly GCA_038030265.1. NCBI lineage: Eukaryota > Metazoa > Arthropoda > Insecta > Hemiptera > Tingidae > Corythucha > Corythucha ciliata. The sequence goes on from CM075938.1 coordinate 34,064,901, forward strand.
ACAGCAGCCTGTCGGGTAAAGTGCATTTCATTTATCCGGTCATGCACCATTTATCCGGTAATCGTTTAAGTTTGAATGAGATCATCATATTATAATTGAAATTCAGGCCGCGATAGAAATTCAAAATCAACTGTTCAAAAAAAATGTCAGAGGCTGAAATTTTCCCATGTTCCTGGCGCAGGGGGCTAGACTAGACACAATTTAAAATTCACTCCCGCAGAAGCCCTTCTCAATCGTTCGTTAGTCCCAAAATTTCGGCATGATACCTATGTTGTACGCATTTTTTCTCTCCGTCATTTTATCTTCAGCAAGAGTGCGACAGGAAGACATGATGAAAATGTTTTGATTTGTTCTTATTTTTATAAAATTGATTTTGATTTCATATCGCGGCCTGAATTTCATTTATAATATGATGATCTCATTCAAACTTAAACGATTACCGGATAAATCATGCATGACCGGATAAATGAAATGCACTTTTCCCGACAGGCTGCTGTCGGAATTTATATCAACTGAAGCTGCTCGCAAATTGCTTCCAGAAGCTATAAAATTTGGCCTATATCCCAAAATTCGCTTGGCTAAAATTAAGAAAAATTGATTTTTACTATTTTATAAATTTTACCGGCGGTTCAGCACTTTTTTTCACTTGAAGCCGCGAATTAGAAATTTCCCCAATCTTATCAGCGAATTAGAGAGTTTTCACTATTAGTAGTCAATTATCCAGTGATTTGTCTCGATTTTTACCATGAAAAGGCCTCCAAAAACCACGAATTTGTGAATTCTAAATTTTAGATGTGAATGATCGCTATTTCGCAATTTTAGCCACGAATATTAGCGCTTTTTCCAAGCAGGTAGAAACTTGGTCTTTGGATGTGGGCGCTATAGTTATCATAATCACCCACATCGTAATTGTTGTTGTTGTTTTGTTATCATTATTGTTGGCTGCTGCTGCTGTTGTTGTTGTTGTTGTTTTTTTTTTCTGCTGCTGTACTGTGCCATGTGGACCTTCGTCGCATACAGGAACGCCAACTAAATTATTGCCTAGGGCACCCACAATTCTCAGGCCAGCCCTGCTTCGAAAGAATTTGATGGTGCCCTGCACTACTTCCGTTTGCGACCATCGCAGTCTTGCGAGGCTATAACATGAGTGAGGTGTTTATCAGTTAAGAGGGGGTTTCAGGCGGGTTTCCTCGACCCCTTCCCAAAAGCCCATCGTCAAAACTTCGCATATAAATTTTGACTTCATTTTTGCACCAATATTCGATTTCAAAGTCTAATTTCAATCTTCAGGAAGTTCTTCAGTGACGTTAGATCTTGCTTTTTCAAATTTCATCCGTAAAATAACCCCAAAGCACTTTAGAATTCGAATGTGTCTTAAATTGATCAAGCTTGATCAAATAGCAACGAAGAAGAGAAAAATCACTAAAATCAATTTTATTCCCTTTTTTTCCACTTTTCCAAAGAGGACTGCTACCAAACAGAAGCACCAAAAGGAATCCGTGGTTGCTGAATTATGTCAAGTTTTAACTTTAGAGGGGTGGTGCAGCAGTTGTGGATCTAGAGAGGGAGGGGGAAGAGGGACGGTCTCCAAGGCCCCGCCAACCAATACCCGCCCGCGCATGCCGACTAAAATCCCCGACTTTGTGACCAAGGTGACAACCTTTGGCTAAGGTGACTTGTATAATGTTCAAAAACTGTTCTACTGCGAATTCGGGAACTGAACTATCATTTTCCAGACTGAATGGTCATATCTTGCCACAAAATTACCGTTTTTTTTTGCCAAGACCCACTGGGATATACCTTTACCGATTCTAAAGATCATCTGGGGGCACATAATTATGCCTGGTTCCAAGGGCTAAATTCTAGTTTTATGCTAGAAGAGTCAGGGTCTGATGCGAATCGTGTGTTTCTAGGAACAAATTGACCGGTGAAGTTTTTGTCTAAAAATAGTGATTTTCGTAGCGGACTTCTGGGCTCAGACCTCTACACTTTGAGGCTAAATTTACCGTTTTTCTGTACATGGATCGCCAGTTTGTGGTGAATTAGCGCATTTTCCTCATTTAGCCGTGTTTTAGCGATTTTGTTCACTTTCAGCCACGAAGTTACCTCCAGAAACCGCTAATTGGCGTTTTCTCCACTTTGACAGCGAATTAGCGTTTTTTTCCACACACATGCGCTTCTTCTCAAGTTTAGCCGTGAATTAGCCATTTATCTCAATTTCCGCCCCAAATTGGCGTTTATTTTCAATATCGGTTTGGATTAAGTAGGCACGAATATGAGCAATTACCAAACTTTTATCCGCTTACTTTCCCCAAGAATAGCACGTAAGTGCGCCTTCTCAATTTTAGCCGCCCACTAGGAGGCGCGAATTGTAGCGTTTTCCTTTTGCACAAAAATCCGAGGGAAGTCAAAATCCAACAATAAAAATGAAAATTTACCACAGCATGCCACGGGCAGGCCATTTTGAAAGGCTCAGCGGGCCCTGAGTTGGCCATCCTTTTCTATGCTAACGCGTTTTTATAAATCGATTCACGGCTATATTGAGAGAATAAGCGTTTTTTTACGGCTAAATAAATTGTGAAAAACGATCATTCACAGTTAAAACTGAGAAAACCAGCTGAATCTGGCTAGTCCGGTTGACCGTGTAGCCATCGTGTGTACTGCTGCCACAGCGGTCAAAAACGGTGGATACAAAGTGAGAACCCCTTCCCCATAGAAAATCCGTCTTGATTTTCAGATTCCCAGCGTCGAGAAAACTACAATTTCTTTGCGTGTGGCAATTTCCGACAATATTGCTTCTTTTCAAATCTATAGATTCCCCAGGAGACCCTCGGGCATTACAGCCGGTTTCCCCCATAGCGCCATTGAGCGTTTGCCAGCTCCCCTTTAAGCCAAAAATGAGCTTTAAATAAACAACGCTTGTTTGGTGACTGAGGAATAATGGAACCAATTCCTTCCAAATAGTTCACAAGACTCTACGCCTGATTAATGTGACTTGCATTTTTCCCAGTCCACTCATTCTCTTCTTCTACTACAGGTAATTATAATTAACTTTAAGACATTCAAACTGTGATCTTACCGACTGCTGAGTTAACCAAATCCTGAAGTCCGATTTTGATGGATCTGTGCCGCGTCCTACCGCCTCTCACAACAGATATCCTGTCCGATTCATCCAGACGATAAATTTGCAGTATTCCTGTTATCCTTTCGACATTGTCAACCACCAGCGATACCTTACGAACGCACTTAAACGTCAAGAACCCCTCAAGTGCGTAGAGAAATAGCGGCTTATCCTATGCAAGTAACCAAGTAAGGGTTATGGACTTGACTACTAGAGACTACAGAATTGTAACGAATATTTTAATATTACCAGAATTTTCAAGTACTGCTTCGGAATCGAAGAGTTCATTCGTTCTCCACAGCCAGCCGCCGGTAACACTACGCCAACGTCAACATCAGACATGATCGTACCTTCAATCTTATGATTCCGTCTAAATGAAGAAACTCCGATTTATGTCAAATCCTGTGGTTTTAACAGTGTGCAAAAGGTGACCGGAGCTGCCTTTGCAGGACTTTCTAGCAAATTGGTAAAATCAATGTGAGCCGGGACCTTTGACATTTCAAAAATGTTTCACACAAGACAAGAGCTTGAAGTCTTATCACACGAGCACACAAGCACAACACACTTCAACCTCCCAACCAGCGTCGTTACTCGTTTCTGTTCTGGAGAGCTTTGAGGAATGCTCTTTTTTCTGTGAAATATCTGTCACGCTAATACGCTTAGAAAGCAGCAGGAAACGCATTGGTTCTAATTCCAAGTAAAAATTAAGGAAATAGGGCTAGAGCAAGATATGCGAGGCCAATTTTTGAAAGGGTTGAGGATAGTGGCTATCGATGACGTAATGAGGAAGCTCCGCGTATCGCTTGAGACTTCCTTCATCAAACTCTGGGAGTGTTTCATTTGGAAGCAAAAGTTTGTCAGGTTGGTTGTTAAACTCGGGAGAGCCTCTTGTATTTAATGATTTTGTTTTTTTCTTCATATAATTTCATTGAAAACTTTTCATTTCGTCTTGGTGTGATTACTTGAACCAGGAAACCCCTCATTGACACTTAAGTAATGTTTTCAAGCCTCGAAATTGACTAAATGGGGTTAAATACGAAATTGCTGTTCGCTCTGGCCGTGGTCACCAATAACATTTCGACGTCTTCGAATTATGAGAGCTGTAAGTTCTTTGATTACTTAATTTTGTATGGGATAATTTTAGTGCTCAAAGCTGGTTTTATATTAATAAATGGAATGCTTCCCTCATCAGGCTATTCCATAGGATGGCCTTGTCGGAAGTAACTTGATAGTGCTAAGTAGTCGCGCCTCGTATCCGTGTTTCCCGTTTTCGAAGTTTTGGCCCGATGGCTCCTCAATCAATTGAACAGCAACCATTCGCAAAATCATTTATAAGTTGCACTATCGTTTAATGTGTTTTGAGGAGACAAAACGGCTGCTTGACAAATTTTAATCAGGAAGCCGTTTAAAACAGGAAACAATAATGACTGGAAATCTTCGTGTAGTTAATTTGCATTCGTGACGTCTTTTTTAATTAGTGACAATCTTTCGGTTAATTGAATTCTTTAAGTGGCTCAAGAAGTCATTACATACCTCACTTTAAGCTGAGAGGTCGAGTATTCGTGGTGATCAACCTTTAATTACTTTATCGGAAGAAAGATAAAAGATGAATCACAAATGAGTGGAAAAAGGTTGTTAATCATTATTTTGACTTTCACTGATAAAATTTAAAAGGAAAGTGAGCCCTGATGAATTCTAGCTGGTGTCCGTAGAATGCCTTTTCACTGACGTCGCTTAGACTAGGACGGACCAAGCTCGTTTCAAGTCATGACTCAAACCGGCGTTTGTATCCTAATTGATCTTACTTTTTGTGTCATATTGGACCATTACAACGTTTTTACCATTGTTCTAATTTTGCGTGTAATTCCCCACCCCTCTCTTTACTCCAACAAGTTGAAAACGCTTCAGTTTTGAAGCCGCCTGCAATTTGCAATGCAAGAGTGCACACCTAAGGAAACGCTCTAGAGCAGTATTGAGGCCTTATTTTCTCTTGCAATTACCGTCTAAGAAATTCTGGGCCCTCAGCTCAAAGTATTCGCACTCATGTTAGCGATCGGATGTTTTGGCCGGTACTGGGGGCCTGTTCTGTAAGATTTCATAAGCCGCCTTCACATGCGGGCTGTGGCAGCTTAAGCTTTGAGCTGTAGCAATCAAAGACCAGCCCGCCTTTGAATTAATTATATTTCATTGGATACAGCTCAAAGCTGAGCTTTTTTCAGATCACATGTGAAGCCGGCTATAATGTTCCTAGGAATATCCTCTCCACCCGTCCGCCCCGAATTAAATCACATGTTGATGGGGAGGACGGGTGGAAAGAGACAGTGATGACAGTTGAAAGTCATAGAACAGCCCCCAGTTGTCGTTTCTCTCTGGCATCCATGTTGTACTGTACTACCGAATAAATTGAACACATTTATTTTTATTTTCGAATTTTGGTTTATCGATCGGTCTACCCGAAAATAATCGAACCTACATCGTGGCCAAGTGGAGCCCTTATTGCGCCTTCTCTGCCATTCCCACAGTTGCCGTCCCGTCAGAATTGACTTGAGAATTTTGAGGAGGGATCTAAACAAATCTGAGACTGATTTACTCTAGCTAGTCGCTAGTGGGCTGCAACGCCCTTGTAATCTTGATTCTCTGAGGTCCGCCCTGTCCCCTTGGCTATGGCACGGGGGGTTAGCACATTATTTCTTTTTGACGATTTTTATTGGATGACAGAAGTGATTTGATTTGTTTAATTTTATTGACCAATCCTGCATTTTGTATTTTCTTAATATAAAATAAAAAAGGCAGGATCGGTCAATAAAATTGAACAACTCATTTTTTGTATGGTGTTTTACGGTGACACGGACGATTGTTGTGCCGCGGTTGCGGTTATTCAAGCGCTGATTCGCTTGGATGAAATTTAGAGGCAGCGCTAATTCTCGCCTGAAGTTGAGCGAAAGCGTTCTTTTGTGGCTAAAATTGAGATAAATATAAATACAATTTGTGCCTATAAGTGCTACTTTGAAGCGCCACTGAGCCATAATGGTGGCGCTTCAGAGTAGTTGAATCTGACTACTTCGTGTCGCCACTGTTACTATAGTTATTAGATCCGTTCCCAGAAGGTGTTAGGAACATAATTGTCCGAAACAGAGTTGCCATGGGATCAGCCTAGGATATGGGGGAGAGCTACAAGCACGGGCAGGCCGTGACCAATATTCTAGGGTGGGCCATGCTATGGCGGGATGACCTCTCCCTCACTAATCCAAAGATGGTGAAAGACTATTACATGTTTTCTTGGGCCACTTTTCTGTTTCATTAAAGGAATAAGGGGTTCACGGCGCTTGATCAACGCTAGATATTCGCTGAAAAAAAGGTAACTGAAGGCTCAAGAACCCCCCCCCCCCAAAGATTTCCTTATCTTTCTACCCTTCTGGGTAGAAAAGGAGTGTAATTCTCAGTGCCGTCTTTGGGTGGGGGCCCCGTGCCAAGAGGGGCCCGGATTCTTCGTTTTTTTTTTCTAATTAGGAAGAAAAATACTCGTCTCCACTCAATAGGCGACCAACGTTTATCGAACCTCGGATAAAATATTAATTTTTTTATGAGCCTGAGGTTACGTTTATCAGTGCTTTTGTCCTACAGACAAAGCTAGGATAAGTCTGGTTGCTATGGGCCTTTTTGCAAACAGTAATGTAAACCCTGCCTAAATGTTTTAGGGTTTTTGTTGCTTTTGATCCGGAACCTGCATAGCGCAACGATGAAGGGATGATGGAGCTAAAAGTAATAGGGGGGGGGGGGTCCTTAGCTAATCCGCGCTCAAAATAGTGATAAACCCTGATTCTCAGTTGAAATTGAGAAAAAAGCGCTAATTTATCTATACAGGGTGACTGGTACTTGGTTGAATAAAATAAGAGGGGTGATTATACATCCAAAATGGAACGAAAAATGTCCTATGACCATTCCTAGTTAATCGATTTTTTCACGTTTTTCAGCACAACACAGGTTTCCGCAACAAAAACATCGGTAACTTGGGGAATAAGCGTCCTAGGTTAAATCCAACGACACCACTGAAAAGAGCACACTTTTTTTCTGTTTGATTCAAGGCATTTTGTCCAAGGATAGCGAAATATTCTTGGTGAAAATCTGGGAAAATTCAAAAATGTCAGTTTTGACCAACGATATATAAACCTGGATTGTTCACAGTTGACTGGAGGGGCGAGGAGGGTGCAGGTCGTCCCCTGATAAACAATCACCCTGTCCCTCTACTTGTGTAGTTATGGCAACACAACTCTCTTCCGGTATTTACTTTGAAACTCCACCCCTTTCATCCACTATGGGAGCTTATTTGATGGCTATTCTTTATCAGCAGTGAAGAGCAATCGTTGGTTTTGAAAATCGTTCATAGCTGGACTACAATAGCAATGTTGCTCCCAGCGCCTGGCAAATTACTCTAAAACTGGATGAAGTAACTTAGTTTAATCCTTCATGCTTAGTTTACTCATGTCCTTCGCAATTCCTTGAGAAAAATCCATTGTTAAACCAAAAAGTTAGGCAATTATGCTAATTTTGAGTGCCTACAAAAAGATATGACTGGTGCGAGAGCCATTCCAAGAAAGTGTTTTTCAGATTATTTCCCTTTTATTCACTTATTCTGTGCTAATCAATGACGAAAAACAAATAAAAGTGAACTAAGCTGGGAAAAACATTTTTGGAATAGCTCTCGTATCTTCTTGTAGGAACTCAAAATGGGCTTAATTGCCTCATTTTTTGGTAAAACAATGGATTTTTCTCCAAAAAATGCGACGGACAGGAGTACACTAAGCGTGAATTATTAAACTAAATGCCTGCAGCCAGGAATTTGCCAGGCACTGGGATCGACGTTGCTATTCTAGTCTTGCTTTGAACGGTTTGTAAAAAACGGATATTTTTGAAAACATCTTGATATTCCCGATTTACTCCGAAAATCTTTCGCTATCACTAAACATAACGGTCTTAATCACACAGAAAAAAGTTTGCTCTTTTCAGGGGTGTCGTTGGATTTAACCTAGGCCGCTTATTTCCCAAGTTAAGCTGTTTTTGTTGCGAAAACCCGTGCTATGCTCAAAAACGTGAAAAAATCGATTATCTCGACTAAGAATGGTTATCGGACCCAGGTTCATAGGACATTTTGTGTAGACAATCACCTCATTCATTTTCCAAGTAAGTCACCCCTGTATGTAAATACACAGTTTATTCTCCGATATAATTGAAAAAAATTACTTGTTTTTTCGACACGAATTTGTGATTTTTTCTCAATTAACCATGAGTTAGCCCTTTCCCCCATTTTATCAGCAAATTAGTGGTTTTTCTTAATTTTAGCAGCATAAGTTTGCAGTTTGCTGCTAAAATTGTGAAAAATCGCTGTAATACCCGCAGCTGGAATTGACATAATGTGCTAATTCGCGAATAATTCTTGGAGCATGCTCATTCGCAGTTAAACATTGAGAAAATGCCAAATCGTGGTTTCCGGAGGCAACTTCGTGGCTAAGATACACATAAAGCTGTAATTTAACGCTACGTTAAAATTATATTTTTCATTTATTTTGAGTATTTAGGAAGTATAAGATAAAATATGAACCGTATTCAGAAACCAACTTTAGTGAGACCTTACCTCAAGTGAAAATCCTACTGATGATTGCTCGACCTCCCTCCTATCATGCCTCGTCTACCACTTGACATAAATTTCCTTGCCTTATTTCTGTGCCAATCATGGATTTTAAGGTCTCGTTTCATAATATCCTGGAAATTCCGCATGTGCAGTAGTATATTTTTTTTCAAATAAGTCGTAGAAAGAGCGTCTTTCAAGGTAAAAGTCCTTGGTATTCAAAGTTATTTCGGGTTTGAAATTTGAAAATGATGCTACTGCATATGCAGGATTTCCTGGAGATTGTAAAGAGTTCTTAAAATCCAGGGTTGGTGCAGAAATAAGGCGAAAAAATGTGAGTCAAGGCAAGCGGCGATACTGTGGTGGGGGGGGGGTCGAGGAATCATTCTGTGAAACTCCCTCCACACGCTCAAACTTTCCTTCAAACTTACTTGTGGAAACGGGTTTGAATCGGCAGGTTTGAGCTGGGGTAAACTTTGCACAAGTAAGTTTGAAGAAAAGTTTGAACTTAGGTAATTGATTAATTAATTGAGTAAAACATTGTTTAATTATATTCAAACATGTCGACTAGTTTCGGGGTTAAATGCACCCCATTTTCAAGGCATCCGTAGGTCTAAATAAAAAACAAATCTCCCCGTCACATGTCAAAAACCCACACATCCAACAATCCTGTTGATAGGCAGGTAATCCAGGAAACTTGTCTCTTCACTCTAAACTTGTCTCTTTGTTTTTTTTTAGACCTACGGATGCCTTGAAAATGGGGTGCATTTAACCCCGAAACTAGTCGGCATGTTTGAATATAATTAAATAATGTTTTACTCAATGAATTAATCAATTACCTAAATCTTTTAACATTCACGATACAATCAAAAGTTTGAACTTGTGGACGGGGCTTTAAGGAACGTTGCGGTGCTGAGAATGGTTCTGTCGACCGAAACCCAGGTCCCACTACTTACAGCGATTTCCATTCAAAACACTACCCAAGAGTAGTGCAGCGTCCTCTCCATAAACCTATGTTTCATTTCAGAGAGGACGGGTGGGCAAACTTACACCACACGAGTGTATTGCAGTGATTGGAGAACGCCATTAAGATTGTTGATGAAATACATAACCTTATAGTCCAGTAGCCCACCGTATGAAAAATCCGGGTCATATGATCGTGTCTGGCACCTACACTGGACGTTTTTTATGGTCTAGGAGATGACACTGTTGAGATCGCCAGAAATTTTCCGTGGGACAGGTTCTAGCTCACAGCAGAGCTAGCTGCTGGCAAACTCACCTTTGGGCTGCTTGAAAACGACTGGCAAGTGTGAAAATTGGTTCTTCGCCAGCAATAAACTAGAAAACCACCATTGCTATCCGATTTCGAATAAAGCCCTGGCTATTAGTGAGCCTCGAAATTTCACATTTTCTAAAGCTCGCTGATGGCGCTATCTACAACATATTTGACGGCGTTGTTGGTTTCGTGACGTATTGGTCGTGGGGAGTGACTTTTACTCCCGCCAGTCGTTTTCAAAGCACCCAAAGGTGTGCTTGCCAACAGCTAGCTCTGATGTGAGCCCCTATTCCATGGAAAATTTCTGGCGATCTCATAAGTGTCATCTCCTAGACCATAAAAAACGTCCTGTGCAGGTGCCAGACACGACCAAATGACCCGGATTTTTCATGCTGTGGGCTCCCGGACTAACAAGGAAAATATTCCCTTTCTCTTTGAGCCTACGTATAGGTACTTTTGGACTGTGAGTACCATCCAACGATGTATAAAAGAACTGGATTGCTCATCACTACTGATAAAGTGGGGCCATCAGAAAGTGGATGAGAGGGATGGGGTTTCAAAATAAGGACCTAGTTATTTTTTTAACTACACGAAAAGAGAAAGAGAAAGAAAGGTGTGAAATTGATCACTATTTTATCAGAGGACGGCGCGGCGCACTCCCTCCACACTCCTCCGCCCGCTATGAGCAATTGTGATTTATTCGCAAAGGTCTATTGCAAAGAACACCCAAAAAAGGCACATTCTGCTCGAAATGTGTTCAATCAGAGCAGTTCGCGCTGTGGACTCGGAGCTTTCTAATAGGTTAAAGCCCACATCTCCGTTTTTTTTTTTTTTTTTTTTTTTTTTTTTTTTTTTTTTTTTTTTAAAGCTTTCATGTGAAGGCGGCTTAAGTGTTCCCTTCTTCTCAAAACCAAGTGAACCATGTGAACGCGCCTTTTAATTTGAAAATTAATCTCGCGTTAATTGTAGGGCTGTCTATTTTGTGGGGAAAAATTGTCATCAATTTTTTTGACGCTTCCTTGTTTGATTGACTTTATAGCGCCGAGGGAGACTCTCTTATCTGAAATCTATACGTTTTTTCAGTCTTCGTCGTCGTCGTCATGATGATGTGAATACCTTATTCTGTTACCATTACCACCATCGTTTGTCATGTAGAATGTCTTGTACACTTGCCAAAATGTGATCAGTAGTGTTAGAACTATGGAAGTGATTTTAGTCTTTGATTTCAGCCTGATAAAATAACCATAGTGGTTGTAAATTAAAGGCAATAAAAGCAAAACAATTTAGTAAAATTAATAACGTACAAGGAAAAAAGATCAAATAATTCTTCTGGTGGTGCAATCTGCTTGGCCGCTGTTGACATTTTTTAAATTCTCTTCTCAAACTGAAATAATGTTCTAAAGAAATGTTCCCGCCTCCCAAGCCCTAATGCCTTTCGTTTTTAGATTTCCTTGTTGTTTCTATTGTTTACTTGACCTAAAGGCAATGTAATTCTATAAAAAACAGTACCATCTGGTGGGTTAAATAAAGGGAATGTAGTAGAATAGTCAGACAAAAATAGAAGAATCCGAAGTTTCTTTCTTAACCGCCTCGGAGGAATTTTTCGTGGACGAGTATGTGTTGGAATTGGAAAAACAATAGCCCTATTTCGTTAAAGGCAGACTACTATTACATCATTTTATAGCAGTGCTTTTATTTTATGGAAAACTAAAAGTACACCCCGGGGGTTGATTCTGTAACTTTAAGGTATCGAATTTCCGATGGAAGTCTTGTGATTTCATTCTCTTCCTTTTAAAACTCAATGAAATCAGGTGACTTCCGGTAGAAAATCAGATACCTCAAAGTTACAGAATAGCCCTGACATTTATGTTGAACTTTGTAATGAACAGCCTCCGAACTCTTAATCAGTTGTTCATTAAAACCCACACACATCTGAATTTAGAAAATAAAATAATTGTTATTGAGTCGACAGAAAATGCCTTTCCTCTTATTTCCGGCCACTCTTGTCACAACAAACTTACAGGTGTTTTTGCTGCCATTTTGGGGTATCCAATATTAAGCGGCCCATACACGTACAATAAATATTGCGCAAACTAGGGATTGTACAAAATTGAACGTTTGTGAGTTGTACTGGTGGGTTGCACAATAATAATGAACAACCAATTTTTTATCCTTAAACATCTGAAAACGAAATATTGTACCAATTTATTGCGCAATAACTATTGTATGTACGTGTATGGGCCCCTTTAAGCCCGGCCTACTAGGGGATAATTTCACCTGGCTCCAAAAGGTGTGTTTACAACGAAGTCTCCCGCGACAATTATTGCTTCTAATTGAGTGTCTGACACAAATTGCATTGGTGTAAATGTTAAGGTTAATGTGAATAAACGGTGAATGAGCACATTTCCCAGTAAACACTCACGAATGAAAATGTGCACATTTACCTGAGAAAATGAATACATTTACCTTTGAGAGAAAATGTGTACATTTCCCAGTAAATTTACACATAATACCGTTTAGGGTTAGGTCGACAATGTCCGTTTAAGCGTTGCTAAGGGTTTAAGGTCTATCCACACTCATCAGTGCCGTGAACGGGACGTGCCCCGTCCGTGTCAAGTCCGACAAGTAAAATATTATTCTCATATGGGAATTGAGGGGCTCGTTCACACATATCCGGCACGTGTCAGGGACGTGACCCTTCAATTTACATTGAGAATAATATTTTATTTGCCGGACGGGACACATCCCGTTCACGGCACTGATGTGTGTGAATCGACCATTAAACGATTTTGTATTCAAAATGCAAATTTCTGATAGGGGCATAAGCTCTCAAGCTCAGCTTTGTGTTAAACGGAACTTTAAACCTATGTGGTCGACCCGGGCCTTAGGCCCTATTCCACCAACACAATTGATCTCGTTTAAAGTTGATCGTGATTAGTTGCCAATAACGACACGATATGAATTCTGATATAAGTGTTCACATTGTAATCGTGATTAGTTGTTGATCTTGGTTGAAGAAGTTGGTGAAATAGGGCCTAACTCACATTAACATTGACGTAAACAAAAATTTCTAGAGATGTGTATACGGTCAAAGCAATTTTTTTATTTTGTTGAATTTTTAGTGACCGATTTAGTGAAAAATCATCAAAAGCAATTAATGTCTGACACTTTACACCTGTGTCGCGGGACACTTCGGTGTATACGGACTTGGGTGCGTGCAAGAGGTCTTGACACCAAGTTCTTGGGGTTCCCTTTTCACAATCGTCCACTCAAACGTGCATAGCCTCAGAAATAAAGTCGACGAAATCATTCTCTTTCTGCAAGACCGTCCAGATATATCTGTTGTCCCTGTCACCGAGCTTTGGCTCCCCATTGCCGGTATTGAAGCATTTGCCCCCTCTGGATTCCGCTGTGTCTCAAGGGAGTCCTTTATTCACTATAACGCTGCTATCTTCGCAGCTTCGTGGTTCAGCCGCCTCAGCACCTTCACAACATGTATGGGTTGTTCATCATGACCGTGCTCATTTTTGTGTGGACCCACATTGGGGAGTTTTCCGTGAACTTCACCTCCACTCTAGTACGCCACGAGACATGCTTCCGACTTGTCATTAAGTTTTGTGTGCCTTGCGACTACTGCGCGGGTCAACCCGGCTTGCTTGGGCTTAAGGTTATACAAAGCGCTGCCACCCGCACTCAAGGAGTCTAGTGCACCTTTTCCAAGTTTTAATCGCCAGCTCTGCGAGCTCATTCTTGCTGTTGCCCCATACTCCGTGGGTGAGTTCATTCGTTACCTGGAGCTTTATTAGAAAATATTTGACGTTGCCTTATGAAGTGTCATTTTATGCTGGCAATATAGTACAGGAAATAAAGCTTTAAAAAAAGCAGAACAGCGGCTAAATTCGGCCCAACTTCAAACATGGCTTTAAAAAATTCCTCTTTGAGACGTTGGCCAATCGCTATAAGGGGTGAAGAAATACGCCCGAATGTGTGTGTCGAGTCGATGAAAATCAACCACAAGTCCGTGCGACGACGATTAGTTTGTTAGTTATGACGTAAATTGTACAAAAAAACTTGGTTTTGGCATAAATATTCCCAAAAAATCCTCACTTTCAACGTTTTGTAATGCAGTTGACGTAGATGTCATTTTAGTGCATTTCATTCTGAAAATGCACTATTGGTCTCGTCGTGATGGTGGCAAACATGGGTCATGTCATGTTTTTTCACGTTTCAGAACCTCTAGAACACGAATTCAGTGGTCTCCAGGATTCATACATATATAATATATATAATATTATGGCCGTTTTCTTGTTAGCACGATAACTGGTCATAAGACCCCGGTCGGTATTGCATTTAGGCCAAATCGGTTGAGGTGGAGGGGGGAAAATAGGGGTTGAAATGGTCAAAAAATCACTAAAAATCACCAGTTGATTCTAGAAGCATCATATTCGGTACGTATACTCCATGTTAGACTAGCCTTTGATTCCCATTTTATTTTTTTTATAAAGTCTAAGGGGAGGGGGTGTTGCCCCCGGAGAGGAAGTAAGCGTGTGGTCTTGTTAGCACGATAACTCTCGAAGAAATTAATTTAGCGGAACGCGCTTTGGCACAAAAATCAGTAGTCATACGACCTCGTTTGGTATTGCATTGGGCCAAATCGGTCGACTTGGTTGGGGGGGGGGGGGTAATATGGCTTGAACTGGTAAAAAAATCACTAGAAATCACCAGTTGATTCCAGAAGCATTATATTACGACGATTTCATTTTGAAGTAGCCTTTGATTCTCATTAAGTTCAGCTTAAACAAACCCGGCAGCAAACAGTACGATGGAGGGTCAAACATTAACGAAACAAATCATGGTCTCAACATTACTACTTCTGGGACGGCTTAGGGTATCCATATACAAAATGAAATGCACTCTTTCCGACCGCCAGCTGCCGGAGCGAAATTTTTTTGTAGATGTAGTTATTGGCGCTGGATCGAATGCATGGTGACTCGTTTCTCTGCGATCAATATTCTTGAGTTACTAACGAAAATACCGAAAAAACGAGTTTTCCCCGATAGTTTGATGTGCTATGATAATGTGTTTCAAGATTTTGGGCAGGACTAACCATGTTCCCTGATCTTACGTTGTTTTTTGAGCTGAATCGAATGAGCGTTTGCGGGGATACCTTGTGAGATACGCCCACAAATATAAAAACAAATCCTTTAAAAATGCTGGAGATGTTTGTCCGTAACCAAAAAGTATTGATACCAGCGATCCCTACTACAGCTCATTCAATTCAGCACAAAAACTACATACGATGATTGAACATGGTTAGTCCTGCCTAAAACATGATCCAATTTTTTTTAGGGCATATTTAAATATAGAAAAAATCGCGTTTTTTCGTTCATAACTCAAATAATTTTGATCTCAGAGAATCGAGCTACCGTGCATTCGATTCAGCACCAAAAACAATTTCAGAAACGACGTATCGGGAACGGACACGAGATAAGAGTTGGGTTATCGGGAGCGGACACGAATGCCTAACCTTCACTGATAAGAGTGAAAATTCTAATTTGGTGGGCAGCTTGCTGTGTCTTCGTACAGAGAATTTAAAAAAAAAGTCATTTTTCTTATTATGAAGTTCCCTCCTGTGACTTTATAATATTTTGTATAATTATTTTGAAGTGAAATGGACCCCACAATGCTAAGCTCATACGCTGAAAGCCTTGTTGATGCTCTCCGAGAGCGTTACCATGCCAAAATAACTGCACTTGGTGTCGACCCACTTGTAAGATTGTAAGCTTACAAGCTTACACCCTGTAAGCTACGGTAATGTAATGTAAGCTAAGGGTGTAATGACTTTCTCTTAAAATTCTCAATACGATGACACAGCAAGCTGCCCACCAAATTAGAATTTTCACTCTTATCAGTGAAGGTTAGGCATTCGTGTCCGCTCCCGATGAAACGACTTCACCACTAAATGTAGGGCGTGAGGATTTTAATAAACTAATCAAGCCAAAGACAACGTTTTTTCGTACAAATTATGCCCTAACTCGAGAAGTAATCAGCCCGCGGACTTGGGGCTGATTTTTATCGACTCAGCACACACAACCGCATAGGATTAGTCACCTCGCTTGGGTTATTTTTTTCATCCCTTATAGGGGTGGATTGGCCAACGTCTACCCGCCCTTTAAAATAGGTTCGGCACCCCGTATCGTTGTGGACTCTTCGAATCCTCAAAGTATACATCAAAAGGAATTTTTAAGCCACACTCGAAATTGGGCCGAATTTTGCCGCTATTCTGGCTTTATTTCCTGTACTAATAAATAAATAAATAAATATACGTGTACCATTAACTCACATTAACCTTGAAATAAACAATTTTCTAGACATTTTTATCAATGTTTATACGGTCAAAGCATTTTTTGCTTCCTCGAATACCGAAGGTATGGGAAGCTGTGTGATCGTTTCTCGAGGTGAAAAAATGTTTGGTCTCCGATTTCCAAAATTCCACTTGCCTTTTGCGTTTCAGAGCTTTCTGAAAAACTTTGGTTCCGGGTCTGTCTGTGGGTCTGTACACTTTATACCAACGCGCATATCACCTAAAGTAGCCAACCGATTTTGATGAAATTTTCGTGATACATGTAGGTTAGGCTACAGATGGCAGTTCTGCACACTTGACGTGCATGATTAACCAACATTTTGTTTTTGAACTATCCATGCTAATTTTGACTGATTTGTCTTAATAAGAACTGCCTTGGAGAAAATGTCCCTCCTACCCCCCTACCTTATAGATCCGGCCTTGTTCAACGAAGATACGTTACTCGAGGAAGCATTGTGCTACACCATTAGCAGACTTTTTTATTTTGTTGAATTTTTGTTCACCGATTCAGTAAAAAATCATCAAAAGCAATTCATGTTTGACACTTTACGCCTATGTCGCGGGAACTTTGCCGCACTTGAAACGCACTTGGGTGCTCCATAGTATTTTCCCACCTCCATTCACGTACAGTTTTATAAATGTTCTTGCGCCATGGCCCCAATGAACGATGCGTTTGAAAAAGCTGCCTTACCTCGGACCCTGATGGTGGTGTAGGAAGTCTTATAATAATTTCTAGAGATTGGGATGGTTGTCCTCAACGTCCATCGTATCAACAAATTCTATTGAAATACCTACCACTTTTATTTCCTACGAACTAGTGAAGGCAGTTTGGTGATGGCGTTACAATCATACTTTTTTCAGCCTCGCTTAGCACTATGTTTGGCCAAATAATTTGATATCAAATCAATTTAACAATTAATCAATTAGTTATTTCTTACCATAATGCCTATGCATAATAAAAATGAAGTAATGTTCATTTTATTTATAGATGAATTGGAACCAGGAAAGGATAACAGATTCTGCACTGCCTCGCTTCCCTCTAGAGAAAATGACATGAAGGAAAATCAGTCCATAATAATTAAATACACTGCTGTAGCACAACACCGGCTCAAGGAGGACTTTACTTGCACCATTCTCCTGAATTCACCCCGACACTACGAGTTTGGTCTGTTTGCCGTGATCCAAAAGATGTCCTTGAGACGTAACCCTGTCAGCAACGCCTGCATAGATTACGTTCAGGTTGGATGCCTTGGAATACCCTCCTTCCCCTGAATAACAGAACTCTTGGCTCGACGTCTTCATTTGTTTATAGTTTGGCCGGCACAAGGAGAGTATCGTTCCGTTGTACAACAAGCGAGATTGGGAAACCCAAAAATTGTGCGGTAATGTCGAGAGGCTAAAGGAGGCAAGGTTAGAATCATCAGGATCGCCATATGTGGTATCTCCGTTCGCTTTTATGGATAAACAAGGAAAATTAGCCGTTAAAGTGCGCATCTCGAGTGAGACATTAAAACCTGACGACGTGGTTGATATTGAAATTGCTGTCACTCCGTTCAAAAGTAAGTTGTTCGGGTTTTAAACTATCTCCCAAGAAAGATCCAAAAATCAATTTTTCCCAGGGTGTTCTCCAAGTAACCCAGAGTATGAGGCTTGTGGAAATGGAACCTGCATTTTAAAGTCATTTTTCAACGATGAAGTAATCAATTGCCCTTTCGTTAAATGTGTCGACGAGAAATGCGCTAAGCTCGCTGGTAAGAATCCTATATTGTCTCTGTATTCAAATGTATTTTTGTCGAGTACCTTTTGTTTACAGACGTTGAAATGGAAGGAATTGGCAACACTAAAGTGGCCATCACTGCCGTAACGAGTATTTTCCTATCCTTCTTTCTTTTCCTTGGATGCATCATGTTGTGCCGCTACGCCGAGCTCATTTGTGTTGGAAATAGAACAGCAGAACATCGAGGAACGGAGCTATCTCAAGTTGAGCCGTCAGCTCCATCTATGACGGTGCCGCTGGATAAAGATCTTCCACCGCCTTACGAGTCTCTCTTCCCTGACGGCACCCGGAGTTAACAAGTTCTTTTTCCTCGTTTTCCGATAAACCACTAAAAACAAGCTTGAGAAAAGATGAGTAGTCTGGGTAAGCTTAAACCGCGGTACTTAAACAAGTGCATTCCAATCTCTACTTAAAGAAATGATTGAAGTGTTGGGTACCTCATAATTTTCTCGATATGATGAAATGAATGAATGATTGAGATGATTCACTCCATGACCGCCTCTTGGGAAGTTTCACCAGCTGGTGCAAAATTAACGTTGATACCAGTCCTAGTCAAGTTTCCCGGTTTTTATTCTACGAAATTGTACATTGCGACGATTCAGCGGCATTAAAAGCGCAGTGGAATTGATTAGAGCTCGAGCTTTAATCTCCAGAGTGACATTTCATTGTTGATTTAGTATTATAAAAATAAGCTGAGCTGAAAGCTTTTACAGACCGACATTTGTGTCAATCCCTAGAGACAAAAAGTTTATTTTATTTTTGTGTGTGAATGGACCACGGACTTGTCCCCTCGTCCCTTTTCGGGGAAATCTTATTCTATTTCTGAGACCAGACAAGTAATGAACGAAGACTGGAATTTGTGCCACAACCGTCAATTATTCATTTGTGCCTGATTCGTTCTCTCATGTTCTTTTGGTACTTAAACGATTAACAAAAACTATCCGTGTCCCATTTTATTCTCAATTTTGTGTGATATTTTATTTCTTTCCTCGTGATTCCGCTGATCGTAAAGAGAATGATCTTTCGTTTGTAGGTACTTTTTCGTGTGCAGGTGTACTTTTACTTTTTTAGGCTAGTGTATTATATTTTGAGTACTTTTGAGATAATTATGTTTTGTGTATATATGTTTTTTCTTTATTCAAAATTTCTAGTCTTAAGCTATAAATATGTTTATACATAAAGTTCATGTTAAGGAACTGTACCAAATTATAATGATTAGAAATGTACATAATAGGAATGAGCGGATTGACATTCAGGCGTTATTCATGCATTTATTAGCACTCCAATTCCTGTTAATTATTAGGGGTATTCATGAAAAATGTTAAACCTTGTATTTGTTATTTGCTAAATTCCGAACAGATGGGTAAGGCCATAGAAACGGAGAAACTGAAAACAAAAAATACGAAATAACAGGGTTTACGTCGATAACATATGTTAAACTTCCGAGCATGAATACCCCTATTGTTTCGAATTTAACATTCAGCGATAACAGAAATAATTATGTTGCCTTCTAAAGGGCTTACAAGAATTCAACAACTAATGTCTTTCAAAATAAAATGAAATGTCTCTCCGGAAGAGTATCCATATATATATTTTAAGTGCTTTGCGCGTATTTTTTGTATTTTACTAAAGTATTGTTTTGAGACATGAAAAATATATTTTATTAATTGTAAAGATTCTTGATCAATTTCCTAAAGTTATCGTCCGGTGTGCTATTCTTAGAAACTGGTTCTTGAGGCCTGAACAATTTCTGACAAGCCGATTTATCACGGACGAAAAGAGCGGGAACGTGAGAGCTTCTTTCTTTTATCAATGAAGCTCTATGAATTAAATATTCCCATTGGTGAAATTTAAATTTTAAAAGTATTGGTGATTATTATGTTTCTTTGAGACGATGTAGACGGTATTTGGTCTTGGAAATGGATGACGAGACGTCTCTTCAAGTCAAGAAATTAGGTATTTCGTCCAATTTCGCTTAGCTGAGCCTTTATTTTTGAGATACCCCCGTATGTTTTTAGGGCACGAATTGCTCGAAATACGAGCGAGGGCGTTGAAAAACATCATTTCGAAGTTAGAACTGGGGCTGTTAACGCATGAGCAACTGTTGAATCAACGGGATACGTTTTACTATCTGGTGAAGTGGTTCAAGTTTCCCAACTCACCTTGCAGAGGGTCTGTGTTCGAACTGATTTCCAGCCTTGTCCAGGTAAAATTTCTCATTTTTTATTACTACCAGTTTTCTAGCCATAATGAGGGGTTCATGCTTCCGGCTGTCTTGGCAATGTGTAGCCGATACGCTCCGGCAACATCCCTATAATACGTGGGCGTACCTACTCCAAAACAGAAGTGCGGGCAGCTTTTCACATGCCCCCGAGCCCTCGACCGTAATCATCTCAATAATGAACGCGTCTGATGATGACAGGTCGTGGCGGGAGGGGTCACGGGTTTAATCAAAGCTTCATCCAGGGCGCGGCTCCAGCGCCGGTTTTGGTGGAACCCTAAGAAAAGGTCTCAAAACTTGCAATCGCGCGGATATTCAGACTGGAAAATTCCAATTTCTTGAGTACCTATTTGTCAGGCTTTTGACACTGTTCCGACGCCACAACTAGGCCCAGAAACTGGCAATTTTATTTGAATTAAGACCCTAAACTGACAATGTCACTGAAATTAAAGCCCTGTTCACACGATGCAATGTTTGAAGTTATACTACATGCTGGTTTTTTAAAAACATATGTTCCTTGGTAGTGACCGGATGTTTTTAAAAATCCAGCATGCAATTCAACTTCAAACATTGCATCGTGTGAACAGGGCTTAAGTTTCGCTGCCACGAGAAAGAACCCAAAAAATGCGCAATTTTGCTTGGCCCCGAACTTACATTTTTGAATGAATTAAGATCCGAAAGTCGCATTGCCGCAGATATTCGGCCGTGAAATTTCAAATTTCCCGCGTATTAAGTCAGGCTCCGGTCTCTGTAGGAGTCGGCTAGCCGGTTGGATCCGCCGCAACGAAAATGGACGCAAAACTTGCGTTCTATACGTATATGGCCCTGAACTTGCAATTTCGCGAATATTTAGCCAGGAAAATTTTAATTTTGATCAAAGGACCCGAAATTGCCAACTCACAAAAATATTAACTGTAAATCTTGCAATTACGCGGCCATATTCGTCTGGGTATGGGCGCTGTCGGTGCCGGCTAGCCCAGGATCCGCACCCACTAAAACATTATACAGAAGTTAAGACGTGAAACTCGCAAGGTCGCGAATATTCAGCTACTCCTGCAGCAGAAAATTTGTAGTTTTGTCGGGAGTGAGGCGTATGAGCTTGTTCAGTCTGCGCTGTTCGCCCTGGCCGGCTAACCCGGCGTCTGAACCCATTGAATTTGCCCCGCTATTGCTCCGATATTAAGATCCGAAACTTGCGCAATTTCGTAAGAATGAAAACACGAAACTTGCAATTTTGCGGAGAACAGACCAAGAAGCTTCCAATTGCATGGGGTAATTGTCAGCCTATGAGCGCTCTTGAAGTCGGCTAGCCTAAAAACAGCTCCGCTGTTACAGGCATGGCCCATAAAGTACAATTTGGCCCCTTTTTGCCCAATTTTGCCATTTTTAATTTAGATCCTATATTTGCAATTTCACCAAAATGAATTAATACGTGAAGATCAGAAACTGTAATTTTACATATTATATTCAGCCAGGAAACTTCCAGTTTCGCGGATATTTGCCTAAAAAATCTTGCGACTTCACGGCAATTCATCAGGGCGCTGTTGTGGCCGGCTAGCCCGGTCACTAAAAAAAAAAAACCGTAAACTTCCAATTTCTTGAAATTAAAGACCAGGAACCGCGGCGTCCGTCTTGGCCGGTTAGTCCGGCAAACTTATAATTTAGCGGATATTTAGCCCCAAAACTTGCAACTTTTCCGAAATTAAGACCCATAACTTGGAACTTTACTGATATTAGGACCCGGAACTTGCAATTTCGCAAGAATGAAACCCAAGGGTACAATTTAGCGACTTCCAATTCCGTAGGTCATCGGCGGGAAATTTCACCGCAATTAAGACGTGTCTAGACACGAAACTCAATTTCGCGGATAATCAGTACTCGAAATTTCACCTCAATTTAGGACCCGAACTTTCAAACTCAACGTTGAGCTCTGCAATCACACGGCTATGGGTGCATTCGGGTCCTGCCAGCCCATGGTCCCTGGGAAAGAAGGGCTCAAACTCTCAATTTTGCTCAAATGAAACCGTGAAACTTGCAGTATTGCAAATATTAAGCTAACCAACTTCCAATTTTGGGGCTATTTGCCTAAAATGTTTTGTGAATTTTCGGCAATTCGTCAGTTCGCTATCGCTATGGCCGGCTAGCCCGGGCTTCGCTGTCACTATTAAGAGATTCCCAAAACTTTCAAATTCGCGAAATTAGACCAGGCGGTGTTTCTGTAATTTTTCCTTGTCGAATTTCCTGTCGGAAATTCGACTTCATTCGGAAATGCGATTTCATTATTTTTCTTAAAAAATCAATGAAATTAGGTGACTTTTAGATGGAAAATCCGATGCGAAAAATTACAGAATAGCCCCCAAGAGCTTTGGTTATTCAGCTCCAATTGGTATAATTTTGTGGCTATTTATCTCAATTTCTGCTGTGAATGAGCGTTTTTCGCTTCACGTTGTGAATTAGCGCCTTTTCTTAATTTTATCCGCGAATAATGAGTGATTTTCACGATATTTTAGTTGTGACTTGGCAATTTTTCACTCTAGCCTTGAATTAGCGTTTTCCTCACTTTTAAAATTAGATGTGAATTGTGAATGATCGATTTGTCTTAATTTTAGCTGCGAATGAGCGTTTTTTCTTCAATTTTAGTTGCGAATTGGAGTTTTTTTTATTTTTTTTCAATGTTAGCCGTGACCTGACTTAGCGATGTGAAAAAGATCACATTTTCTCGGGTGGAATTTCAAGATTGTTTCATGATGATTGTGCATCATGAGGTCAGTGCATGAATGCTTCAATGCTGTCTCCTGTTGAATAGTGCAATGCCCTAGAAGGACGTGACGCTCCATGGCTTCTTTCTTTTATCAATGAAGCTCTATGAATTTAAATATTCCCGTTGGTGAAATTTTAAAAGTATTGGTGATGATTATGTTTCTTTGAGACGATGTAGACGGTATTTGGTCTTCGAAATGGATGACGAGACGTCTCTTGAAGTCAAGAAAATAAGTATTTCGTATAATTTCCCATAGCTGAGCCTTTATTTTTGAGATACCCCTGTGTGTTTTTAGTGCACGAATTGCTCGAAACACGAGCGAGGGCGTTGAAAAACATAATTTTGAGGTTAGAACTGGGGTTGTTAACGCATGAGCCGGGCTGTTTTTGTACTAAGGCAGTAGCGTATATATGATGATACTAGCGGAGGCAGGTCGAGCAACGCCTCCAAACGCGCCATCGCGTAGGTTTTAATCGCGTGTGACGAACTCGCGTGTCAGAAATTGAACGGCCACTTTACAGTCCTAAGTTGCTTGTTTTAGAGACACTTGCAACTTTTAAGAGAGAGAAAAAAAAAAAAAAAAAAAAAAACACACACACACACACAAAAAAAGGGGGCTGATCTTAAGTTTTGTGGTGATGATCATTCCAGAGCTGAATGTTCAAGACAAATGGTTAGCGATAACTGGTGATGAGTGCAGAAGGAATGTACCCCTTTATTTAGGGGTGAACTCTAGCGAACTGCCTTCCAGGGGGCTCTGATTCTATGGGTGACCTCGGTGATCCCCCCAGCTTTCTCGCGGCCTTCTGTCGTACTATTCTTTCTTTTGAGAGTTCAAGCAGGCGTCCCGCATAAGACCCACCTGAAGCCGGAGGAGATTCGTCCAAGAGAATTGGAACGATATGGGGTGGGGTGTGTTTCATGAGTTTTTGAAGGGTATCCTTTAAATATCGTGGACGCTGTTGCCGTCCAAAGTGGCGTAACCTATTATTTTGATTGTTTTTTAATACCTGACTCATTTTACTTCCATGTTCCCTACGGGGATGGAAGTGTGGTGTTCGTGAAAAAAATCGAGTCCGAGCTGACATCACATTCATAATGTACAACCTCAAAAAAGTTGAAAAAAGTGGTTTTTGGCATGCCGTCGGTCTGTCGCTTTTTTTCGATAAATTGCATGAAAATGAAAACCTGGCTATTTCTTAATATGAGAAGCACAAATCTGACCTTTGTTTTGAGAAAAAATCATTTTTCGGACATGTTCTCCCCGTACCGAAATGTTTTTTTTGGATATAACTTCAGAACAAGTCATTCCAGAATTTTTTTGATATTTTTTTCGGGTCCCTCGTAAAATTTCCTTGCGAATTGACCACAATATTGTTTAAAAAAATGCAACTTTTTTTGGCCAAAATCGTCATTTTTAGCGCAAAAGGACCAGTAGCAAAAAATGACGGTCGAAATTACAAAAAAGGGCTTCTAGATCCCCTTTGTATCTTAATTGCAAATATTTGTACCCAAAAAAACTGAGATTAAGAGAAAATTGTGGGAGGAGATCGATTTGGCGTGACTACGTCAAAAATTATTTGCCACAGATTTACAAAGTAATCTAAATCTAGTTGTTTCTTGGCATGACAAACGCGAATATGACCTTTGTTTTGAAGGTAAATCATTTCCCAGGCATGTTCTCCCCGTAGCAGAATAATATTTTTGGTATTAACTTCGAAACAATTGTTCCTGGAATTTTGTAACTATTTTGTTAAGATTTCTCGTTCAATTTCCATGCGAATTCACTACAACGTTGCCGAAAACAAACCCCTTTCACTTCCATGTTCCTATGGGCATTTTTTTGCCATCTTGTATGTGTAGGTCAGAAGTGATTGAGAGAAAAAAATGCGTACTCTGAAAAGCTCGTTCAATTTTTGGCGGCCCAAAAACCGAAATTTTTTAGCACTTCTTTTAGTTTCTACTACATATCCCGAAAATGAGTTACTTTCGAGGAAAATCTTCACTCACAAAACTTGTTGAGCGATAAATTTCCAACAAATTTTGTATGTAAAGTAGTTTTCCACGATGAATATGGAACGGGCTACAGCCTTTACACATTGTTGTTCCAAAATGGTCAAAAGTCCTAAAATCGCCTGTTTTCCTCTAAGTATTGCATTTTGGAATGTTTTCTATTTTTTGATTTATTGCTATGAAAGAACGAAGACAAACAATTGAAGAAGAATTGAAAATTGAGTGACGATAGATGGTTATAATCGTTGATGGATAAGGGTCGGTAATTGAAGATTAGTCGATGTGGGCTGAATGTGGTTGATTATTGATGATGTGCGACAAAGAATTTTTTTGGATTTAGGGGTATGGAAATTTTGGTGTTTGAGGAATGAAGACTGCGTGATTGATGATTCAGGTTGTGTGGAGGACCACACGATACTTCCATGTTCCCGTTTTGGGCGTTCACCAATAATGCATACAAAAAAATAAATAAATAAACAAGAAAACTTCCATGGCCGAATCAATTTTTTCAGCGCTCCGACCCCTCCGATTTCATGCTGGTTAAAGGGTAACATGGGCGCATTAGTCTACAAATGCGAAATAAAACTCGAGCGCCCATGTTACCCTTTAACCAGCATGAAATCGGAGGGGTCGGAGCGCTGAAAAAATTGATTCGGCCATGGAAGTTTTCTTGTTTATTTTTTATTTTTGTATGCATTATTGATGAACGTCGAAAACGGGAACATGGAAGTATCGTGTGGTCCTCCACACAACCTGAATCATCAATCACGCAGTCTTCATTCCTCAAACACCAAAATTTCCATAACCCTAAATATTTTGTTACACTTTAGTGCATTGGTGAAGAAACAATACATTATTGTATGAGACACCAAGCCAATAAACCATCTCATTTCATCATTTCCAGACGAAAGACGAAGCTTTTTTACTGCTCCGCTATGACCCTCACTTGGAAATCTTGTCGAAGGAAGCGGGCAACAAGTATCAGCATATCGTGTCGCGAATCAAATCAATCGTGGGACTTGAAAGGGTCACAAGCCCGGTTGAAAGGGCTAGCCAACCAGGAGCGCTCCTTTCATCTAGCGAAACGGCTGTAGATGATTTTGTGGTAGAACAAGAAAAAGAGGCTCCAGAAGCTAGTGACAGGTACGCAGTTGAAGCGAGTAACACTTTGGAAGCTGCTCGCTCCTCCATCGTTTGGGAGAGTTTCGGTTCATTCGATAATTGTAGCTCCTCTGTGAATAGGTAATTTAATGATTATTCCTTCTATTTGTACATTATTTTTCTACATCAGTTTATGCATCTCCTCTACAGCTCCCACGATTCTTCCGTGAAGCCTCTGTATTTGAAATCTTCCAAGCTAGTCGAATCTGACGCTAAGATCCTCAATACTGTGAGTGATTCACTGAAAGATCCCTCGCAGTTCACTCGGGCCTCTTCGTTTTTTTACACTGTGTTAATCCACGATTTTCCTCCCCAAGTTTTTCTCAATAATTCATCGATTCTAAAAGTATTGAGCTCGTCTATTCATTTTATTTTCAAACGGACCCAAACCAAAATTCATTTGAATCTGCTTCAAAGAGCTTGTTCGAAGTGCTGGAAAATTCGCCTAACGATGTGAACGTTCTAAGATGTTTCAATGGTCTTACATGCTCTCTTTTGCAGTATCTTAAATATTGTAATTCTTTGGACCTCTCTAGTCCTGATTGTTACGAAGTAAGCCGCTTCTTGCGTTTTCTTGATTCGTACGGGCTAAAAAATTTATTATTTTGATTTGAAGATGGTGACAGGCTCAGACGATTCAATGTCCAACGGAAAAATTTCTCATCAACCGAAAAGACGTCTTGTAAATGACCTGGTAATTTTATCTTGGGTTTGAAATGAAGTTGAACCTTCACTTCTTTGTTTTGCTTTTGTTTTCTATGCAGGCATCTCTGCGTCAAATAAACTGTTTCAGGGAATTTTGAGCATCGGCGACTACTGTGGTCTTGTCCTTGAGAAACTCGGGCCTTCCATGACTGGGCTTATCGAATTACTGCGACAGTGCGTCGGAGATGCTGAAAAATTTTGGAATACGAGAAATGACTGCATCGCTTCGCTCAAGCATTGTATAATTTCGTCGCTGTCCTCTTTGGCTCAGTGTGTACTGAGAGACAAGTAAGTTTTGACGTTTTAAAGGGTCTAAAGGCTCTGGGTTTAAAGGGAGGTTTTAAAGGGCAGACATTTTCAGGTCGTTAAATCCAATAGACAAACTGCATGCTCAACACGACATTGTGACATTGCTGACCACAATAATTCCAGTTTCAATTAGCCCTGTACTGATACCTGCAGATTTGCAAGAGGCAATTTATAATTCGCTTTTAGATTCGACTGTGATTTTATTATATCCCGCGTTAGCTACAGAATTATCCTCGTATTTCAATTGTTTTAAGGTAAGTTTTGGTAACGTTAACTTGTCTTGCAGTCCGATTCATGGTTTACAATATTTAGTTTAAGTCTGATGTGCTGTACACGGACTTCAAGTCCCTATCATCTTCGCTCAAATCTGGTGCCAACTTTGCTAGGAATAGCAGTAAAGACGTATCATCTTCAATAGAAATGTTCAAGGATGCTTTGGATGGGCTAGAGTTTCACCAACAGTATCAAATTATACAACAGTTTGTTGATACTGTTCTGAAAGGGTACATACGTGCACGATTTAATAAACCCTCGTTAAGATACGAATAATTTCGAAACTTTTTTTCTTATTGTAGGCATCCATTGAATGAGACTGATTTAGAGCAGACAATTGATATTATACTTCGATTATTGGCTCATTCTGACTCAGGAGTTCAATCGACGATATATAAATCATTGAGTGATGCATTGAGTAGTCGTCTAGGTCCTGAAAAGTGTATCACATCGACTAATCCGTTACCGTCGCTTGCTTTCGCTCTAAACGAACAAGTTTTATACGAGATTCTTTCTCATGGAATGAGTCACAACGACAATGAGGTACTTTTAATGCCGTGGTGAGGAGGAAGAAAATACGTAGGTTTTTTCATAAAACGATGGAAAATACATCGGTGATTCTACTTGATTTTGTAGATTCGAACTTTAAGTGAAAACGTACTCATGTTCGCCCTCAAGTGTCAACTTATCGTTCCCCCGTCGTCGTGGCGTGAACTTTTGCTGGAATTCATTCCGGTTTTCCCATTGCTCCACATGTTCGCCGACGAGGACTCGAATTTAGGACGAGCCATTCTCGTTAGTTTGGATCCTGACAAAGCCAAATCCATGGAAATGAACAGTCTTGAGCTTCTAAAAGGGAACGTACGGCTCATGTTCATGAAAAATAACACCATTAGGGAGGAGGGCAAGGCTCGCATTGTTTACCAATTAAAAATTCCTTCGCATCTAGAAAGTGTTATTAAATTTTCACTTCCTGGAGCTTGCACGCCTACTCATTCCCCTGGATTAGTCCAATATGAAGTGAGTGGACTCTTATTGTTTTCTTAAGACTAACCTTTTTTCAATTGATTTTCTTTTTGTCCAGGAAGGAAGCTTGAGACGAGTAATAGAGGTACTCATGTCACGGTCTACCGATAAGCCCCTTCTTAAAACAGCGGTGACTCAACTTAGTCTTATGATTGAAGACCACTCTTTACACGTTAGTTTCCTGGAGTGCGGTGGGTTGGACGCCGTTAGGCCCTACTTTGATGATTCAGTCGTGAGTACAAGATTTCCTTGTTTTAAACACATTGGCTGATTTTTTCAAGTTACTAACGCCTCGCCCGCTTCTCAGAAAAAGTTGGACGATTTTTCTAAGCATTTCTACGCCAACTTACTAGTGGTTTATAAGAATTTAGCCAGACAGAGTGCCCCCATCAGACATGATTTCTCTCAAGATTATTGGCTTATTAGCTCAGTTTTACAGGGTGAGATCATGATTGTTTTCATTTTTGTCCTGTGCAATTCATGCAACGGTGTTTTAACGTTTAGGGCTGTTTTATCTCGAACCTGATTGGCGAGTACAGCGTGATGCTGCCCAGCTTTTGGCTCTTATAGTGTTTGCCGGCAGTGCCGTCACCACTTACGATTCCATTTCGTTTCCGAGCGTTGTTATTGAGAAGGCTTCGTTGCCGTTTGACGCTCGCCAACACGAATGCATTAGTGAAAATGCTAGCCGTTCCAAAAAAGGTTTCCATTTTTAAATTGAATCGCGTGAAAATAATTTCTTGGGAAATAAACTCATTGCTATTGTATTTTCTTTAGATCAATTTTTGAGCAATAAAATTGTACGGAAATCATTGAGCGTGCAGTGGTGCGTCTATTCCACCAAAGGTGGCCTGGATAAAATTGCCACTTGGGAAGGAGGAGTCTCACCGTACAAAGCACCCCCTTTGCTTCCCGTATCCGCCGCAGATCTGAATGAATTACTCGCATGCTTTGTTCCTTATAATTTGAAGAAACTTTTGAAATCTCTCGCAAATGCCGGCTCCCTTCAAGTGGCGGCGAATGCTCTCTCTGAAATGCAAAGGCATGTACGCTGCATCATCTCTCCCGACGTTCAACTTTGACACGCTACCAAGAAAAGAACTTCAACCATTTCGGGATGTTTCAGGTTCATAAAACTTGTACCGGTTGCTGATTGCTTGAAGAAAGTTGATTCCCTACCGTGGGCGGCGTCGTTTCGAAGATATTTTGCCATAACGCCGGCTGGTGGATCGGATCAGGCGTTATTTTGTGAGATTTTGCGGTTTCTCGCGGGACTGACAGGTAGGTACTGTAAAATAATTTTCAAGAGTTGAGGGATATTTTTAATCGGAGTCGGATCTAGCTGTCGCCCAAACCAGGGCCAGTGGGGCACCTAAACATAACGGTAGCCGGGGGAAATCTCTACGAGGCCCCCTAGTCTCTAAATAAACAAGAAATATATAAGTTTTACGTGGCGTGGTTTATTCATAATTTTAACCACGAATTAGCGCTTTTTCCTTACCTTTTCCGCAGTTTGGCAATTTTTCTCGATTTAAGCCGCTAATGAGCAATTTTTCTCAATTTTAGCCACTTAGTAACGTAATTCTCAGTTTAGCGGCGAATTAGCGATTTTTTTCACTTTTAACCGTGAACTAGCGCTTTTTCTTAATTTTAGTACTGAATTTGACTTCAGAAGTCGCGAATGGGAATTTTTCTCCATTTCAGCCACGAAGTTGCCTTACTCAGAAGCTAGTAATTGGCGATTTCTCAGTTTTAACCGTGATTCCTCTCAATTTTAGCTGCGATTTAGCGTTTATCCTTACTTTAGCCGTGAATTAGCGATTTTTTTCACTCTTACCCATGATATAGCGTTTACATTCTCAATTCACGAAGTTGCCTCACGAATGCTGCGAAGATGAGTTTTCTCAATTTTTGCCGCGAATTAGCGTTTTACAACGCTATTTCGGCATTTCGCCTAAATCAGTGTGTTTTCTCTATTTCACTATGGAATGAGCAATTGTTTACCCTTCAACAGCGAGTTAGAAAATTTTCTCATTTTTAGCAAATGTGTGTTTTTCCTTATTTTATTCTATAATTACCGAATTTTCTCAATTTTATCCGGGAATTAGCTCTTTTCAAAATGTCATCCGCGAAATTCAGTTTTTCGTGAACGTTCGAACAGTCAACATCGTTCGGAGCTCTCAAAACAAAAGTAAAACAAAGGAACAATAACAGTGATTGCATCATATTATTTCATTATGGTGTGATGACCTTATGCGGTGATGGACGAGGAAAGGGACACCGGTCGTTCCCCCGCGGAAACGCTCGAGGAAATTGTGCAGAAAACTAAACTCGCGGTTGTGAAACACCGAACTACAACCGCGGCGTTTCGCATCCAGGACGAAAACATCAACGTTGCATTCAGTGAGTTGTATAATATAATTCTAAGTCTATGCGACCATTTGGGGCAAGCAGAACTTAAAATCAAATCTCAGATTATCGAAGCAAATGAACGTTTGGACGTTAACCCCCTCAATAATGAACGCGTTGAGTACGCTACGGACGAGGAGCAGCTTGAAAGAGAGACGAACTGGATCCTCCAAAGGAATAAAAAGAAACGGAAAGCATCTTCCTCACCGGACATATCCGATGAGCCCAGAAAGAATAAAAGTAATGATACTGGACCTGCTTCACATGTTCAGCTAGAAAAAGTAAAAAAGAGGATCGCCACCCCCAGTAACGGTTATTGGTGTTACTGAGTACAGTACGATACATAATTTCATAAAAAGTGTGGAAACCACAAAAGAGTGTTCCATCAAAGCGTTATCCAACAATGTTTGGAAAATTTTCGCCCAAGATAGCGACTCGTATCGTGCTCTTACTAATGGCTTAAGGCAAAAAAAATTCGAGTGGTACACGTATGAGAATAAAAATGAGCGCCCCTTCGGAGTAGTCGCAAGAGGGCTTCACCACTCCTGCTTACCGGAGGATATAGTGAACGACCTTAAGGAAAAGGGGTATAAAATTACAGAGGCTGTTAACCTAATTAAAAAAACCAGGGAAAATGACGACGAGGGCAACCCAATCGTCATCAAGAAGAATCTGCCTCTTTTCGTACTTAGCTTCGATAACATGGAAGAGACTAAAAAGATATACTCGATCCAGTCGATTCTTAATATAAAAGTTAAGATCGAACCTTTGAGAAGAACTACAAATCTCATTCCGCAGTGTAAGAACTGCCAGGGGTTCAACCATACACGAACCTACTGCCAGCGAGAAGTGAGGTGTGTTAAGTGTGCTGGGAAGCATGACGCCCAAAAATGCCCCCTCACAAAGGGCCCAGCAAAATGCGTCAACTGCGGAGACGCCCACCCAGCGAGCTATCGTGGATGTGAGGTAGCCAAAGAGTTGCAGCGTATGAAAGAAAAAGCCAACAACTCCAAGACCGGAGGGGCTGGGAAAAGGCAAGCAGCAAAGATCATTCAGAAAGTCCAACCAGATGCTAGGGAAACAATTGTTCCGACTAAAAAACAAACGTCCTATGCTGGGGTAGTTAGCGGCCATCCGGCTCCATCCTCAGTTGATAAAATGCTCACTCTACTATTGGAAATTGTGAACGAGCAAAAAAGAACCAATAATCTGTTGGCTGAGAGGGTTAGCATCCTCGAAAAGAGCCTAAAAGTTGGACAAAAATTATGAAACGTCAAAATACTGTGACAATAGCAGCATGGAACGCAAATGGATTGGGGCAACATGCTTCAGAACTTGAGTTATTTCTCCATCAAGAAAAAGTTGATATCTGTTTGATCTCGGAAACTCATTTCACGAGGTCATCTCACATGAAAATCAAAGGCTACTCGTGCTATCGTGCGGACCACCCAACAGGTAGATCGCGAGGAGGAGCAGCCATCTTCATTAAGAGCACCGTTCAACACTACGTGGAACCCAGTATCCAGGAAGAGTTCATGCAAGTAGCAACAGTTAAAGCATCCGTAAATAGCAAAAGCTGTAGCATTTCTGCCATCTACTGCCCTCCCAGATACGCACTGAAAGAAGAGGACTACTTATCGTTAATGGATAGTCTGGGTGCTAATTTCGTCATCGGCGGGGATTTCAATGCAAAGAACACAATATTGGGGCTCGAGGCTAACAACCACAAAAGGACGAGAGTTGTTCTCCGCTGGGAGAAGAAAAAAATTCAGTTTCCATTCATCAGGAAAGCCTACGTATTGGCCCAAGGACCCATTAAAGACTCCTGATCTCATTGATTTTTTTGTGGTCAAGGGAGTATCGGACAACTTCATTCACGTAGAAGACTGTGGCAGTCTAATGTCAGATCATTCTGCTATTGTTCTTACGATTAGCGGCTCAATTATTTTGAAGGAAGACCGGCCAAGGCTAGTCACTCAACGCACTAGTTGGGATGTTTTCAGGGAATACGTCGCCTCTAATATTAACCTTACAGTCCCTCTAAAATCACCGGAACAATTAGAAGAGGAAGCTGGGAACTTCGTCAAATGTATTCAGCGAGCTGCTTGGTCTGCCACGCCTACAGAAAACATTGCAAGAATCAGCCACTCCACATATCCCCGTGAGGTTAGAGAGCTGGTTAGGGAAAAAAGAAAGGCGAGGAAACTCTGGCAAAACAGTAGAGCTCCTTGTGACAAAGCAAAACTGAATAGGCTAAAGACTCGGCTTGACGCCCTGAACAAGGAAATCAAGCAAGAAACACATGCCAGACTATTGATGGAGTTAACTCCAGGAAAGGACACGGATTACTCCCTGTGGAAGATTACTAAATCGCTTAAGCATCCCAAAGAACACATTCCTCCGATTAGAAAGCTGGACGGATAATGGGCCAAAAGTCCCCGAGAGAAAGCTGAACTATTTGCAAAGCACCTCGAAGAAACATTTATGCCGCTGCAAGGGGAAAGAGATGAGGAAGACTTGATGACGCTGCTTCCATTAGCGTCTTCGCAATATATAAGACCGGTAACGTTTAATGAGCATAAATATGCAATAAACAATCTCAAAACAAATAAAGCTCCTGGGTATGACCTCATAACTGGGAATGTCGTCAAACTAACGGAAGTAGGAATGCGTATGTTACTCTACCTCATAAACGCATCGCTGAGACTCAAATACGTACCTCGTTGCTGGAAAGTGGCAGAAGTGATCATGATCCTGAAACCTGGTAAGGAATCATGCGAGAAAACGTCGTGCCGTCCTATATCATTGTTACCAGTGATCTCCAAACTCTTCGAGAGGTTACTCGTGAAGAGATTAAAAGCCATAGTCAAAGACAAGGAGCTTATCCCCAATCACCAGTTCGGGTTCAGGGAAAAGCACTCCACTATTGATCAAGTGCATCGCATCACTCGAGTGATTGAGAACTCTTTAGAGAGGAAGCAAGTCTGCGCGAGCGTGTTCCTTGATGTTTCCCAAGCATTTGATAAAGTCTGGCATCAGGATCTGCTGTACAAACTTAGAAGAAACTTGCCGGACCAATACTTCCACATTCTCAAGTCGTACCTCTCAGAAAGACACTTCAGGGTGAAGCACGAAGGAGCGTATTCATCATTAAAGAGGATAAATGCTGGTGTTCCCCAAGGAAGTGTACTTGGGCCGCTGCTGTATCTCCTCTATACGAACGACGTCCCTAGCAGTGGGGACACAACAATTGCAACGTTTGCAGACGACACAGCCCTACTGGCGGTTGCAGAGTCTGTTGAAGAAGCAACAACACAACTACAGCACACAGTAAATAATGTATGTCAATGGGCCAAAAAATGGCGACTAAAACTGAACGAACTCAAGTCCTCACACATCTACTTCACAAACAAGAAAATAATCAATATACCAATAATTATCAACGGACAACAGGTACCCATAGTAAACACCGCTAAATACCTGGGTATGACACTCGACACTAAGCTTAAATGGAAAGAGCACGTTAAGAAGAAAAATGATGAACTAAAACTGAAGTTTAGAAGACTGTTTTGGTTACTTGGTAGGCACTCTGAGCTCTCCATCCATAACCAATTGCTAATATAGTATAGACAAGTGCTGAAGCCAGTATGGACGTATGGAATTCAGCTATGGGGTTGTACAAAAAAGACCAATATTAAGGTCATTCAAACATTCCAGAACAAGGTACTGAGGAGCATTGTCAATGCCCCCTGGTATGTTCGCAATGATGACCTCCACCGAGACCTCAAGGTGGAAACCGTAAAAGAAGTAATTGAGCAGCATGCGCTCAAACACCAACACCGTCTTCGGGAGCATATGAACCCGGAAGCACTTCGCCTCCTGGACAACGGTGACGTTGTCAGGCGGCTACAGCGGACAAAACCCATGGACCTTGTGGTGTCGCGGTAGTGACAGTGAAGGCCACTGGGCCATGAACTCCAATAACGTTGTAAATTGTATAAATTAACTTGATGGGCTCAGGCACAGTTGTTATAATACAGATACCTATTAATAAAGATATCCAAAAATGAAAAAAAAAAGAATCCGCGAAATTACGATTTTTCTAAATTTCAGCGGTTTTTACGGGCTTTTGCGCCTTTTCTCACTCTTATCCGGAAGTTATTGATTTTTCTCAATTTTAGCCGCGAACTTGGCCCATGAATATCACATTAGCGTTTTATTTTAGCCGTAAAATGGCCTCTCTACTTCGCGATTCAGCGGTTTTTTCTCAATTTTGGTATGGAAAATGCACTGGGAAACGGTGAATTAGTGATTTTTAGCAGTTTTAGCCACGAG
This sequence comes from Corythucha ciliata, assembly GCA_038030265.1. Lineage (NCBI taxonomy): Eukaryota > Metazoa > Arthropoda > Insecta > Hemiptera > Tingidae > Corythucha > Corythucha ciliata. The sequence continues at coordinate 34,100,278 of CM075938.1, forward strand.
TATTGGAGCTTTTTCCAATCTTTTGGAATGCCGTGTACTTGGCCCTAGAACTGCACTCAGTGTGCCTTCTCAATTTTAGCCGCCTATAAGGACCTACGCAAACTGTGGATCCGCGCATTTTCTATATTTTAGCAACGAAGTTGCCTCTGGAAGGCGCGAATTAGTACATTCCACCTTTCAGGATAGCGCTTTCGAGGGCTGAGTTGAGTATTCAGCTACCTACACAATTTGCTGAGCACCGTTCAACGTTATATTCTCGAGGCCAATTGCACTGCCGGTTGTACCGACAATTTTCCGGCAGTGGTTCAAGTTTTTGATGCTAGCGACCCTTTCTGTACACACCCAGTAATTTCCACTTTCTCCCCCTCCCCCCTCTTTCTGGGACCTATTCATTATTTTGGGATGAATTGACAACTCGCTTGCGCCGAGTTCTGATTCGACGAATTTCTGTTTCGGCTAAACAACCAGTTTCTATACAAAAACTGGCCTCTGACCTGGCTCACTCGAAGCCCGACGAGGAGTACCTGGAGTACGAATCCTGTCACGAAAGCCCCACAACTTTTCTCAAGTTGTCAAAATCGCGTATTCTTTCATATATTAGCGATACTGAGCGGCTCAATGAGAAGGGGTGTCGCACTCGGTACTCTCGAGGATTGAACGTGACAACCGCGCGAAACCGTATTATGTGAAATGAGCCTTATGAGGATAGAATTCTAACGAGGACAAATTTCCAAAACCAAGGACATGTCTTCGTAAATGGAGACATAAATATCGTGGCAATCCCACATTTAGCAGATTGTCGACCATCCAGAATCAATTGTGATCAATAAAATAACTGCCATATTTTGCTCTCCTTTCAGGAGTCTTGCCTGGACAAGTTACATGGATTTCTGAGTTGATAGAAGATAGATCCATGAATATTAACGCGCTTCTTCCTCAAGTCCTTCTATCTAGCAGCAGTGACATGGTAAGCCCCTTGCCCGTTATTGGAAGTACGCGCGTCTTTTATTTCATCTGGTTGTTTTTTTCTGGTGTATTTTTCTCGGTATGACGTTTGAAACTCAAAGGAAAAAGAAATGTCTCGGGATCTTCTGGGACTGATTGAAATATGTATCAAGAGAAATGACAATAAGACGTGGGATTTTGTGATCAAAAGTCTGGTTCAGAGCCTGGCTCAAAGCCACACTCAGAAATTTTACAGCTTAGGTATGTAATCCAAATTGTCGCCCTTTAATTCATTCTCAATATTATTTCACCAACCAATAGTGTTTTAACTACCAAAACGGACTAATTGGTGAGCAAGGGTGGGTAGGTGGGGCTATTATATGTTTTAATCGTTGAAACAGAAAAAAATTTACTATTTGTACGCTTCGTAACTGGTCGCTGCTTTTGTTTTCTTTTATATACAAATAAGCTGTCCTGTGTAAAGTCGTCCACTGCCTTTTGCAACTTAGCGTAAAAAGGCTACACTTTGAAACAAAACATCTATGGACAATTTTCAACGCTTTTCATTGCTCATCTCCTGACTCCTACATGGGACTTACGGTGACCCGTCTGACCCTGATTTGCCTCTCGATTTCCATGCCTCGAAAATCGCAGGTAAACTTAAAGCTTTACAAGTTCCGCCTACGAAGTGAGTGATAGGGGTGCTGCAGATTCACAGGGTGTCCGTAATGTCGGAAATGAAAAGATTCGACACTATCCTGAAATGTGGAGACTTTATCGTCAAATCGGCAGCCTTTGAAGTTATATCCGGGTTGTGCTGTGATGGATGCTCGACAGATACTATTCTGAATCATATTCCAAACTTAAGGAGCGTCACTTTAAGGTTAGAATGTGATGTGAAGGTTAAAAAATAGAATTTATTAAATTTTTGTTATGCAGCACGATGCTTGATGAAAATGAACCGTGTATAGTCAGAGAGCAAGCTGCCTTCCTCTACAGTAATTTAATTCATTATTCGTTTGAAGAGGTCAGCTTTGCTACTTTCTACGGTAGTAAGCAGTTTAAGGTAATGAAACTAATTTACTCAGGACTTCACCAACGACTCTTCGAAATTTTTCAACGCCCTCGCCGGTTTCATCGGAAGATACGGTGGACACGTAGACGACTCATCCAGACTGGCCGTTCCCTTCTCATGCGGCCTTCTCACAGCTTTTTGTCGTATCGTCATAAATTACTTGGCAAAGGATAAAGTCAGCGCTATATCAGAGGCTCGATCTCAAGGGCTAATCGCGCAGTTATTTCGGTTGAGTGATTCAATGTCATTTCAATTTTCTACCAGAATAATGTTTTTCACGTTTAACTGTCTTCCAGGCTTATGAGCCAGTGGCAGAGTTGCGAGCCAATCCAATCCCAGAAAGTTGTCGATATGTATGTGGCTGTCATCAAAATTTTGATTCACTGCACTGGTATTCCAGGGAACTCAGTTGTTGAGTGCGTTCCAGTTCTCGTATGGTTGCTACAAAATTCATCTTACGGTAAATAACTAAAAACGATAGTCCTCGAAATTGTCATAATCTCTAACATTTTAGTTATACATTCATTTTAAAGCGGAACATCTTAGTAAGCAAGCTATTTTCGCCGAATCTTTACTAATGCTTGGGTCTATTGTGTGCAATCATGCAAACATTGACGTTATATTAACTGAAGAAGCTGTGAATACACTTTGTTCTTCTTTGGAATCTTCTGAGGAGCTCTCGGTTAACTCTGCTACGACAGCGTTACCACAACTTACTCCTTACTTGCCATCAGGTCTGATTTTGTTTTTTTCAGTATTGCTTATATTATGGTTACACCAATTAATAATTAATTTTTTTAAATAATTAGAAGCTTGCGTCAGAATTATCAAAGCTCTCGGCGACTGTAGGGAGTCAAAACGGTTCATTCTCGCCAGTATTGTTCGTGAATCAAAACTTGGTACTGCCGTAGCTCTGGAATGTAATCTTTTAGAGCCTATAATAAGCCGCCTTAAAGAGACTCATATCAAGTTTGCTGTTCTTCCCTCCGACATCCCCCGAAACAAAAAGGTATTAAAAGAAACTCCCAGGCCAGTCAGTCACTGGGCACTTAACATTTGGTATTTCATTGAAAGGCGAATACTCTCTTGTACAATTTATCCATTGATTTGGGCCTCATCACTAATTTTTTGGCTGGATCTAACGACGCCAAACAAATGTGCGTCACACTCGGTTTGGCCGACGTCATTCATAAGTTGTGGGCGTGGTGTCTTCTTGACATAACCCTCGTATGCTCCTTGCTACAGGCGCTGATCACATTTACCGCAGATTGCCCCTCGGGTAAAATATCATTTGAGCGTGCCTAAGATCATAATTGTGATGACCTACCGCGTTGAATTTTTTATTTTAGCCTCCAGCACTTTGGTTATGACCAGTACAACGACCGGAGTGGGACAGAGAAAAACTCCGACGTCTAATTCGTTACTACACGCTGCTGTTGGGCTTATAAACAAGGATATTTATGGTTTGGACGTGAAGAGGAGGATTTTTGATTTAATGAAGCACGCCTGTCAAGCCCAAGAGTCGAGAGCAGTTCTGAATAAGGTTAAGTAGTGATTTTTTCCTTTCATTTCTCCGACAGAAAAGTCACAGAAAGAAAAATGGCAGTCGTTCGTAAACGCAAAAATTACGACTGCCACAAAAAACCTTTTGTGCCTCCCCAAAAACCTTTTGTGCCTCCCAAAAAACCTTTTGTGTTTTTCACCCGTGAGAATGTGTTTCCCAGCTGTCTTTCACTCTTATAAGCGTATTTTTATATTATTTTGTCCTCGGCAAACTTGGGCATTTTTAAGCAAAATTTTATTTGGGTTTTATCAAGCTTAGGGCCCTCCCTGAGCTTAACTAGAAACGAGCTGAACTAGAAAAAATGTCCTGGAACTTGCAATCGCGCCGATATTTAACCTTGAAAATTCCAATTTCCCCGAAACTTGCAATTTTGCCTAAATTACAAATTAAGATCCTAAACTTGCATTTTCGAAGGAATTAAGGCTTGAAAATCGCGTTGCCGCGGATACTCAGCCATGGAAGTTCCAATTTCCTAAGCATTCGTCAGGCTCATCCCCCCCCCCCTATTCTGTACCTCTTAACGCGTGCATTAAAAAAATTAACAAGATGAATAATTGTAAGTAAAGCGCCCCATACACTGTCAGTTTAACTGAAGGCAATCGTGAGGCCGTCGATCGGGGTTACCCATACATTTTCAGTTAATCTGAAGGCCATGGACTGCAGTCCACCTGCAGTCTGTGAAAACTGAAGGTGTGTGGCCGTAGGACCGGCTAGGATCGGACGTGAGATCGTTGACTGACAGTGTATGTTGCCCGTCGATTTTGGCCGGACGGTCGCAGGCAATCGCATAGTGTATGGGGCGCTTAAGAGACATTTTCCTAACGCACGCGTTAAGATTTACATAATAGGGGGCTGGGCTATGTTGGTATCGGCTTGCCTGTTGCATCCGCCACCACAAAAAAGGCCCAAAAACTTTCAAAGCGTGAACTAAGGTCCGTCGCAAATTGAGCCCTCGCGTGGGTCACCCAAGCTCAAAAAACAGTTGAAAATGGATAGACTTTTAACTGTTTTTTGAGCTTGGGTGACCCACGCGTGGGCTCAATTTGTGGCGGTCCTAAGGCCCCGAACTTGCAATTTCGCTCAAATTAAGACCCCAAACTTACAATTTCGTGGATATTCAGCCTGGAAACTCTCAAATTTCTCTCAAATGACCCAAAATTGCAAACTCACAAATATTTACCCATAAATGTTGAAAGTACAAGGCTATTCGTCAGGGTCAGGGTATGGGAGCAGTCGGTGCCGGCTAGCCCAGGGTCCCAGTTTCCAAGTTACCTTAGAATCACAAGTCTAAAAAACGGAAAACACGGAGCATTTCTCGTAGGGGGGGGGGGGGTAGATTTTAAAATGATTAATCTCTCAAACCTTATTGGTGTAGTCCAAGACAGCGTGTAATGTGGTGGTTCGGGCGGGAGGGCATGGGCTCTGAACTCGTTTTAGCGGGCCGCGCCTTTCGTCTACAAACCCCATATGAGCTCAGAGCCTGCTCTGAACTCGTAGGGGGATTGTAAATACGCGGCCCGGCATTCACGGCGATTAAAAACAAAAATTTCTGAAACTTCCAAATTAGCGTAATTAATGAAACTCACAATATCGTGAATTCCAGACGGGAAACTCTCAATTTGCTGGCATTTGCCTCCAAAATGTGGCAATTTTGCGGCTGTTGGTGAGGGCGCTGTCTTGGGAGGTTAGTCCTGGTTCTACGATATCGGTTCCGAAACTTGCAATTTCGCGAACATAATGACTGAAACTAACAAATTTGCAGATATTTGTAGCGTTTGGCCTGTTTAAAAGTGTCACATCGAATTTACGCACTTTCGGGCGCCACTCATGTATTATGCACATCATATTTCCAAAAGACAGCCACTTCACCTTGTTCAATTATTTTTTAGCCGGCAATTTTGAATGATTTTTTGAAACTGTACGACGTGAAAAGAAACAACTACATTGATGAAATGGAAACTCTTTGGCTTGATTATTTCAAAACGTTTTCGTTTTACCCTGACGGCCAAGCGACGTTAATAAAAGTAGAAATTCACTCAGTTTCTTTTGAGAGTCTTATTTTTTTTCTCATTGTCGTCGATTGGTGTTTTTATTAGAACGAAGACATTTTGGACCAGTTGATTCGGTGCTTATCTTCTGGAAGGCAAACGCTCAAACCACTTGCAACGGCAATAATACGGAATATCGCACTGAATCCAATAAATAAACAGAGGGTTACTGTTTTAGGTAGGTACATATATAATTTTTTTCTGTAAAGTTTTTTGCTTTTATTCTTATTTCTACCTTCAGAAAAACTCCTGAAGGCCCTCTCCGATAGAAGCACTGAGCCGAATCTCTCGGTCGAAGAGTTAAAAGACTTACTTGTGATCGTCTGGTATTTGTCAGCGAACAGCCAGCGAGGTAAGTACGCCGTCAAAAGCGTTAGTTTGGACTCTCGCCTTCACGTGGCGGTCACTCCTCATTTAAAAAATAATTCTGGTCTGGCACAATTGGCAGAAACAGTCTTTGCTATTGTTAAGTCTTGACACGAAAACTTTGAAGATCTGGGAGTGAATAAATTTATCTGGTTTATTTTAAGTAATGTATTTTATACATCAACATATTTGAATTGATACAAATTTTGAAATAATGAAACGCTAATTTTGGAGATTTTATGTGGGGCTCTTCGTTGGTACTATAGTGCCCCTTCGTTCGTATACTTGTAGCTCTGGGGGGGGGGGGATCTATCCCCAAAAACTCCCCCCCCCGTACCTACGCCCCTGGTTGCAATCTCTAGTTATTTCTTTTGTGCAAGAAAAACAGGGGTCAAATTTTCAGTTGGAGCAAATTTGAGGAGTCACAATTTTTGTTGGAATACTTGGTTGGCTTACCACCATGATAACAGATTTTTTTTTTAGAATTTAGAGGAATCTCCAATGAGCGAAGGAAGTCAAGGCTTTGATGGGGCGGTCGTTCGTGCCTCCTCGGCCCTTGGATCGCCAGTTATTCATAATGGTTACATCGGTGATCACCCCCCCCCCCCCATGTTTCCAATATTTCCGGCGAATCGCCGTTTTTCCTCAATTTGAGCCACAAATGAGCGCTTTTATCAATAATTTCAAGCGCTATCAAACACAATTAATGTTAGCGGTGACTTAGCGTTTTTTTTTCTGCGAATAAACTATTTTGTTCAACTCTAGCTACGAACGAGCGCTCTTCCTTAATTCTAGCCGCAAATTAGAGCTTTTTCTCAATTTTAACCGCGAATAAGCGATTTTGCTCACTTTCAGTCCAAAATTGCCCTTTTTATAATTTTAGGAGTGAATTGGCGGCTTTTTCTCCACCTTAACTATAAATGAGCGCTTATTCACAATTTCAGCCATGAATGAGCCCTCTTCCTCAATTTTAACCGTGAATTAGCGTTTCATACTCTATTTTAATAACGCGTGAATTGGAGATTTATCTCAATTTGAACCGTGAACTTGCCCTATGATCAGCGCATAGCGTGCTTTCTTAATATCAGCCGCCTAAAAGGACCTACAGAAACTGGGGATTTGCGTATTTCATCCATTTTAGTCGTTAAGTGGGCTCCAGATCCAGAATTAGTGTTTTTTTGAACAATTTTAGCGGTCAAGTAGCTCTTTTTCTCAGTTTTAGGAGCGAAATATGCATAGTATCACCGCTTTGTCCTCAATTTTAGCCGAGGACTTTGTCCTTATACCCCGTTTCTCTAAGAACAGAGCACATGAACTTTGATACTCTACTGTCGATTTTATCATCTTTAAGCTTTTCGGGGCCTTCTCCTATCAGAAGCCACGGGTGGTCCGCCCCCTCTCACCCTTGCCACGGTACGCTACTAGCCATTTTCAAAAGGCTTCGTAATTTTGTGTGACTTGAACAGCGTCCATCCCACCCTCCACCCTCGATTGTAGCTTAGACGGACATACAAACATCAATCATCATACGGAACGCCTAATTGAACATGACAACGATTAGGTTTTGCTAAAACGCCATTGTTTTGGTTTTTCAGAATCGTAATTTGTTTGGTTTGATGCTAAACAAAACCGTGGGCAGCGGCGGACCAAGACCATTTGGCACCCGGGGTGGGAACTCCGGATCAAAACTCCCCCCTCCTCCTATCCGTACAGCGTGAAATTTCGTATTTTTGGACTTTGAACCCGTAATTTTTTTTTGGTTTGATACGTCAGGGCCTTCTTCTCTGGCCCTGTGCGTCACTCTCAAAGTTGCTTGCGAGCACTGATGACGGATTTAACTTGGACGGTAGACAAAATTTATAGCTTTTTCGTGTTTATTCAATTCCACGGCCAAAAAAATCAAATTACATTGCCCGATTCGATTCACACGGCAGGGACCGAATTTCAGGTCTCTCGATTTTCAGGACCAAAAATGTTCCAAATTTCTGGACTCTACATTGCAATAATTATAGTTATAGTTAGTAGTAATTATAGATCGTAGGTCGTGGAGAATTCCAGCTATTTCACTGTTATTATGGAAAAATTGTACGCTTATGGACGGTATAATCAAGTTTCTAGATCCAATAAGGCAATTTTGGGAGCATCCCACTTTCTCCGTCATCCTGGCTTTTCACGCTACGCTTTCACGCGCTGGAGTATATATTCTGACGTCAACGATGAGCAAATGTTACAGTACTTGTATGTTTCTTCAATCACAACAAGGTCAATAAAAATCGTTTGTAATTGTTAAAGTCAAAAGTACAAAAGGTAATTTTTCATCACAAAACGCTGACCAATTAGCAAAATAACAACAATTTCACCCCGAATACCTTTTATTCTTGTCTGAGGCTACTGTCTGTTATTCCACGAAGCTGGGAACTTCACCCCCGAAAATTTATTTTTGATAATTTTGCCAACTAAATAAGCTAACAGCACTACACAAAGACCTGTTTTCCATTCAGCGACTGCGACCAGGAACTGCTAGATTTACTTCACAAAATGACAATTCAAGCAGGAAATTGTCAAAGTCACGTGCTCTCGATTTTGTTGGTCAAAACTGGAAATGTCGAGTCCTGGAACTGACTAGAGCCGTTCGACTGAATAAAGGTTATATCCACACTGGAAAATCAATTGACACCTCTCGGAAACTGGCTCAACCGGGTCAGTTCAAACTAAAACTGTTGGCCCCCCATTCAAAATTTAGTTCCAGCAATAAAATTGAGAATTTTGAGTCGGAAATCCTCGAAACATGATAGGAACCGGACAGAACAGAAATAGACAATTTCACTGCAGAAACTGATTATTCGTGCAGGAATCTGGAAATTAAGCGCCCGGGACCGAAATTGTTCTTGCCATAAAACGTTTATTCAAGCCCAGAAGTCAAATTTGGCCGTTTAACTGACGATTTGACTCCCTTTACTGTGAAACTTTTCATGTGCACAACCGGACACAGTTGTTTAAGGTCGGAAGCAGTCAAACAAGTAAAAAAATTGTGATTCCTGTTAGCCTCAAGCTTTTGATTTTTCCAGCCCAAAACTGGCAATGTTCGAACCCAGTACGGCTGAATACCGGAAGCCTCTTCCTTGGAAATATTCGACCACCGAAATCATCGGAAATCGTCAAGTTATTCCTTTAAGCCGCCTTGTCGACTAAGAAACTCAGGAATCCCTGGGGGCCTAGATAGAGTAGTCGTTGTTCTGTACAAGTCTAGAGAGATGACGCGACGCACGCCGCGTGACTTTTCAATAATGCTTTTTCAGCACCTTCAACCTGCCTTCACACGCAAGCTTTAAAAAAACTGAAACTGTGGGCTTCAACCAATCAGAGCGCTCCGCGCTGTGGACTCGAAGCGCTCTGATTAGTTAAAGCCCACAGCTCAGCTTTTCTAACCTTGCATGTAAAGGCGGCTTAAGTCTAGGCTTCATAAGTAAAGTCTTTGAATTCGGTTCTGAGTTCCTTCACCAATAAGTCCAATTTATCATGTCAATTTTCCGGTTATTCCACGGGTCCCCGAAACGTGGCCTGAACCGTCATAATTCTGGCGTTGGACACTTGCATCTTAAAAGGGGGCACGTATGGGCCACCGATCCGCTTTCCCTTCAGTACACGAAGAAGAGTTAAATCTTGGTTTTATAGAGAATAATGTGCTCCGATTTATTGGTGTGGGGGTTCAGGTGTGAGGTGGTGCTAGAAATCAGAGTCAAGATAACAAATTTACCTTTTCGCCGTGCCTGAGGTGTGCCTCCATTGCTGTTATGTCCGTCTTGAGTCTGAGCATCTGACTTTCAACCCTCGCGTTTTCACGTTGTAACTCCGAGATCTCCGCTTCTAGAGTGAACAGGTCTTCAGTATTACTCCCGTCCGCGTCTATACGATATATTCCACTAATCAGTTACCATTAACCCAGTCATTTCCCTTTTTTTTTTCTTTTCTTTTTTTTTTTTTTTTTTTTTTTTTTTTTCTATCCACAAAAATCAGTCAAGGAAGGAGCATACATCCTTCGAATTTCTTAAAATCTATACTACTTCCTTGAAGGACCTGAACCTGTTCTTGTTTTGCCAGCACTCCTAATAGTTGTTCCCCAAGAAATGAATGGGAATATATAACTTACTTGTATGATGTTTGTAAATTTGAGATATGTCGTCGTGAGTGTTATGCGAGGGATTGTGATATTTGAGGGAGGCGGGGGATCCTTTCTTGTTGATGGGCGTCTGCGGCTGAGCATGGGGTGGTGGGGGAGGTGGTGGTGGTTGCAGCGGTCTGTTGAAAACGAATGCGTATAAATATTAAAAAAAAAAAGATAACGAGCCCATTAGTTTACGGCATTCGAACTTGAAGTACCTGTGCGGTGGAAGGTAAGGCTCACAACCAGCCGGTGGACAATTGAGCGAGTCGAACTTGGCGGCGGCCGTTACAGCGGCGATTGCCGCTTTGTGTTGTTCCACTGTTCCACCGCTCTCCAAGACTCTCATTTTATTTCTATTGGCTATAGGACATCCGGAGGCGCTGCAATTTTTTTTTGACCTATCATTCTCTGTCTCTTACTTTCTTTCATTTAATAATTTTGCGAAATGTTCAACCAAATAAGTATAATTACCTCCGATGAGACAAAAATTTGCCCGTTGCATGCCCTGAACCGTCGCAGCCTGGTATGGGGCATCTGAAACATACAAAATGCCTTGATTTGAGCCCCACTGTACCGTGCTTCATTTTTAGCAAGTTTTTTGCTCGCCGTACTTATTGGAATGTCTGGGCAGATTCTCATGGCACCCGCCCCAGTATAATTGATCTTCATCGAATCTATAGGAAAATTAATTACTTCGTTTAGCCTTCCCTGTTCATTTCTATGCAAAATGACCGAACAGAAAACCCAAAAACGCATCTAAGCAAGAGATATCCAGTGGAGGGGGGCACTGTTTTTCCGTCTGTTTCAATGCTTCTATTTGGTTCGAAATATTTAATTCTAAATACGTAGATATTATTTTTTTTACCTCAGTGGCTCAGAGTCCTGTCCATCCCGAGGTTTACTCTTTGGCTTATTTGCTCTCGGACATCCCGAAAGACTCCTATGCGAGGAATAATTCCCCGTCACGTGACCTGAGCCGTCACAACCCGGCGTTGGGCACTTGAGTTCTTGAGAGTGGGCTTGTATGTGTTGCCGATCAGCTCTTCCGCAACCTCCGGACAAGCTGTAAAAAAAGTTTAGTTGACGCGTTTTAATAAGAATTTAATGAGTTTTACGAGAGGCTTTTTTGGCTAAGAAAAGTAGCCCCCCCCCCTTCACCGCAGGGTCATTTGTTTGAATGCCCCGTGGAGTTATATTACTTTTTCAATATTGATGGCGAACAAACAAGAGTACTTCGGGAAATGCCCCCCTCATCCTTGCAATATTAGGCCACCTTCGGCAAACAACGTGGCTCAACCCTCCTCGGCTTGATGATAGAATTTCCCCGTAAAAAATGCCAACGGCCGACCCCACCGCCTAACTTCACCTACTCTCCCCACCGTTTGAATTATAGAGATTATTCATATTTCCGGAAATCAATACCTCGACTCCTTCGAATGATTTGGTGGTTTGTCCGTCTGAGGAGGACCCATGCCATAGCAGGCGCCAGGGCCGTAGCCACCAGGGCCGCTTCCAGGGTAGCCGCTCGTCGAGTATCCGCAGGAATAACCGGGAGGCCCTGGATAACCCGTGTAGCCGACACCGTTGGCTCCATACTCTGCCCCGCTGATGTAGTTCGTATGTGGACTCATCCCCGAGTATCCTTTGTTTTATTGTTAGTAATAAAAATGTTGTTTTAATACTTCAAATATATCTTTCGATAATAATGTCTTACCATTGACGTCGCGGTAGCTGTCCATGTAGTGAGGGTGTGAAGAATCGGGTGTTGATTCTCTTGAATAAGGAAATACTCGGCCAGCTCCGCCCCTAAAAACGCACCATCTATGTGAACAACACATAAAATAGTCCTAATCAGAGAAGGAGAAAATGATACGAAAATATTCGAAGAGTGTTTTAAAATTAGGCCCACTTAAACCTGAGTACTGGATATTCAGACGGCTATTACCTGTTAACGGAAAGATCGAGTGTTTGGCCTTGGGGGCTTGTAGGAACTTGTGGGCTGGCAGTGACGTGAGGGCTAGTAGCCGCCTGGGGACTTCCTCGGGAGCCGTTGTATCCGTGAGGGCTAAGGCTATTCCCGCCGTAACCACCTGTCTTTAATTTTGATTTCTTATTTTTTTTTTCTTCTTGCTAAAGGGATCAGCCGTGTATAGGGGCACTTACTGTTGACACCTGAGGACTCGTAGACGTGACGCTGGACGTGGACAGGTCCATTACCGAACCCCCAGCGGGTGAGCTCGGTTCAACGGGTTTCAGTCCAGCCGGCATACATTTTACGGAAAGGTTAATAGCGGAGCCAGCTGGCGAGAATCCAGTGGGAACTGAACCGCCGTTGACTGCCGCCGCAGCGGCTGCGGCGGCCGCTTCGTACTGGTACATTGGCCTGAACAATTAAAAAAAAAGTAAGATAATAATAATAATAATAAAATCATTGATTGAAAGTTTGGTAGTGTTTCTAGAAACCAGTCGAGTTTTCGGTGGCTTATAGTGGAAAATGCTCGGGTACTGTATTTATTGTAGGTAGTTGGGATTGAAGACATGAAATATATCCACTCCACCCCCTCCCCACCTTTGATTGCATTGCCCATTTTTGAAACTTCCTTTTTTCTTTGATTCTAGACGAATTTCAGATTCGAATCCCATTTGTGACTTAAAATTGGTTTTCTTTCATCAAATCCCCATCGTAGAGTTAAGGTCAATATTTTTATTGGGCGAAAATGTTAGAAGGACCACCATTTTTAGCAAGTGTTAAATACGCGATTTTTATTTTCCTACCTTGGGTAAATTGGTTGCTCGTTATGCTCAGACTCGTTCTGTTCTTGCTTCATAATAATCTGCATGTGCTGTTCGTAGCTTGACTGATCCGAGTATTCGGACGAGGCTGGATACCGTTGATTGCACTCATAACGATCATAGCCCGAGCCTGAATCGTAGGGCCTGTGACCGGCTGTCACATCGTAGCCGCGATTCATGTCGGGATAACTTGACGTGGAGTAGCCTCGGTAGAGCTCTTCGTCGTAGCTCCGCTGTAGACGCGTTTCGTCTAGTACTGCAGGTCCATAAGGCGGTGGTGGTATGTGCGGGGGCACAGGTGGCGGTGGAACAGGAAGGTGCGAACTGGCGTTCAAATGATTTCCACCCATAGTATCGAGACTTGACGAACTATTTGAGTCGTGGCTCATGTAGTTGTCGTACTGTCGCGCTGTGGGCGAAGGCTCTGACTTTGAGCAACACTCGGTCTTTGGTTTTACTGATTTGGGTTCGGTCTCTTCCTGTTGTAGAATTTTTGTGGGTTTGACCGTAGGTTGCTTGTAGAATGAAGGAGGTGAAGTGTATTCAGAACGTGAAAGTTCACCGGGGCTTGGATAATAGCATGGCTTAACGTCTACTGGAGGTGACATCGGAACCGTTTGTGGCTTCGTGAACGCAATCGAAGACAGACTTCCACATTCTTGGTTCACTGTAAACATGATTTCATCCGTAATCTTATGGACGGCTAGTTCGAGAGCTCCTTTTTCAGGTGCTTATAGGAGCACTTGAACTAGCCTATTTTTCGGAGTGCATTCTCTTTAGGAAGGAAAATTTCGGACAATGGACCACATACTTGCGTGCTGTGCTTTGTGCCGGGCTTCGCGATTAGCCTGCTTACTGGCAGCAGCCACTGGACACCCGCTAAGGCTCCGGTGAGTATTTCTATTCGAAGAGACGTGTCCTCGGCCATTACACCCTGGGGTGGGGCACTTAAGGATCGTCTCGTGCATAGCCAGTACTGGGACAGCAGAGAGACAATGTGGTTCATTTTTTCTCGTCTTTTACGACTTTTCAGGTTCGGAAAAACAAACGGAAGAATTTGAAAACGCAAAAAAAAGAAACAAAAAAACTTTGTTTATAAGCTGCCCTAACGTGAAAGATAGAGGAGCGCACGCGGCCGTCCCTCTCCTGTCCCTTGATTGGCTTTTGCACGTTGGAGACCTGAGTGGGCGACCATAGCGGGCTCACCTCTACCCTCCGGCACAATACATGCATTACGTACCCCCACTCTGTTTTTCATCGTTAAAGGTGACCCGCGAGCAGATCCCTCCCCTCCCCTCCCCTCTGACTCGCCCAAACAGTTCCCTTTGATTTGCTTCGTGCTTCTACTGTATGACATACATGTTTTTCTTAGGTCATCGTGCACATGCAATGTATTGTACATCATGCAAACTTACTTTCAGGCGTAACTTTGTCTTTTCTTGGACATCCAGATAAGCTAAAATTTGAGTAAAGCGTGAGTTGATATTTTAAGGATGCGCAATAACAATAGCGTACCTTCTGTGATGGGAATATAAACCAGTGACATGTCCTTCTCCGTTGCAACCCGGTGCTGGGCATTTACTTCCTTCTGAAACAACAGAAGGAGAAAAAAATATGTTTTAAAAATGTTTGCTATTTTTTACTATTGCCTTTGCTTAGTTAATATCTGGGCAAATTTACCACCTGGCTCTAGGCCCCCAATGATCTACAGCCAACTTTCAAGTATCATTACGCTTAGGGCAACATCTGCCAGCACAAGTATACACCTAAACTGCAACACTTGACCGCCATTTTGCGGTCCTCCAAAGCCATTAGAAGCTTTCTCAGCCCCTCTGTCTCCTTTTCATCCGGTCTCATCTACCTTCGGTAATAATTACATATTAATGTAAACCGCAGTTGCCACAGATTTATCTTATCGTTGAAACGTAATCCTTTCTAGGGAAGCGCCTCGAGCAATTTATTCTCATTCCCCCTCCTTCCTCATCCATCATCGAGAGAATGGTTCCGTCCTAGGTGAACAAATCATGGAATAGACTTTGTCTTAGACCTACCTATATAGCTAGTCGAATAAATTGAGCTAACCAGGGAGGGAAAGGCTTAAACAACGATCTGTTTGCCCTTCCTTTCGCGGAGTACTACCTGCGACCGGTGTAATAAATATCCCCGATTTGAGACTTGCCCGCAAAAGGCCGCAGATGTTTCTGGGGAGAGCGTCGTTGGGAAAGGGGTCAACTAGAAACCCTTAAACTCCAATAAGGAAGCGCTGCAGTGACGGTGCAGGGGGCTAAGGGATTTTGCTCGAAGGTTTTGTCACCGTCTATATCGTAGGATGCTATCATAATGTAATTCGTCCGGACATCTTATAGGCATTATGAGCAAGAGCTGGTGGGGGGGGGGCAGCGAAATCCTCTCCTCTAAATCTTTTACACCGACATCGTGAGGTCGGAAGACCCGTGGGGAGGGGGCCTCATGCTTTCTTGCATGACAATGTCGTGCGAAGATCCTTCTCTTTCCCAAACGGAGGGGAAAAGGATGACTCTTTAATACCCCCCGTGGATAGAACCTAAGAAGGGAAAACTTCTGCAAGAAACTCCTTCCTATAGGGGGCTATATGAGGGGAATTTTAAATACGAAACGCCCTCTCTCTTTTCGGAGTTACGTGATCATTACACCTCTTAAGTAAAAAAAAAAAGTGTTGGTAGGTACCTAACCTTATTTTGACAAGGAAAATGATGAAATTTCCCAAATGGTCTTGTTTTTACTTTCGCCCGGTACGAGCAGGGGTTTTATTGGTTGTCAGAATGTTCGGTGTCATTCAGCAAATGTGGCTAGTGTTTCCTGTTATAACATAACTGGGTATGATAATGTCATTTGTGTATTAATATTCTCTTTGTAATTTTCGCTTGTGCTACTCATTACTTTGTTTTGTCCAGTAGTCGTCACTAAAGTGTGCATTTTCCACAGAATTCAATATAAGTGTAAGTCGTCAATGTAGCGGAGTTATGAAGAAAATCTGGAAATTCTGAGTGATAAATGTCTCTTTCAACCATTTCATGCAGTACCTATGCATTCAAATCCTCCTAACTCTACAATGTTTGCTTGGACCCATTCACTACGTATCGTAAGCATTGACTTTAAAACGGAAAATATTCCTTTGTTCGTAGCTACCCAATGAATTGTTTTCGTTATGTTTCAGTCTGACGGCCTTATGTACTTAGATTCAAGAACTTAATATACCAAACATCATGGCTAACGCACTTTGGGTGTCTTTTACATACAAGCGAAGCGTAATGAACCTCCAGCTCTTCGCTTTGGGGAAGCTTTCATTGCGTTTCATTACAACCTGAAGTCTCCCTTAAATTTTTAATGGAGTAAGAGCATTAAACCTGACAAAAGCCGCGAGTTTTGGGCGAAAAGAAAGGAGATAAAATGTCATGCCCGTCTAATTTTGCCCGCGCCTCTCCACCCCTTTTTCCAGATTACCCCTACGACTACTACCTGACTCACTCTGGTGACGATGGATGCGGCGAAGGGGCTTTTTCGGAAGGAAGAAACACGGGAAGCCTCTTCTAAGTATATTTCCTCTTTAACTTTTCCCCTCTAGGGGAAGAGAGAGAGAGAGCTAGTCGGAGAACGAGTGAGAAGAGTTAGTGAGTACACCGGGAGCTCTCTTGCTTTTGCAAAAAGCTACGTGAGCTCGTTATCATTGTTAATTACCCATTTCCTCCAGATTTACAGAAGGGCGTCCCTGATCAGATCCTTTACTCCTTGGCTTATCCACAATTCACCCTCATATCTTAATTATAGGACCATTGTCGCCCTCTTCATTCGCATTCAACGCGGCAGTCTTTTTTTTTCCTTTTTTACCTTTTATTTAGCCCTTTTTCCCCTTCGAAGAAACTTGCTGTGTTGAGGTTGTGGAGGGAGGGGTCTTATTTAATCCGGCTTTGTGGTTTGGATGCTATCAAAATTTGAATTATGCCATACCCCTTTACAATTGAGATTGCCTATAGTAATTTAATATACTTATTATTATTTGTTATAAACTGCCCAAAGTCCTATATAACAAGCGAAAATTTTTCTTGGGTCCTGTAACAGCTTTAGCCTAGAAAAATACTCAATATCTTCTTTGGGGCTATTACACTTAAGATTTGTTTTAATCGGGCTATGTTCCGACGAAGAGAGAATAGGGCTGCGCCTTTTAAAGCAATTGAACCAGTATTTCATTCCGTTCCCGAACAAAACAACCTCTTTTTAAACCCTTTCCCTCTCTTTACAAACAAGTTTGAGTTCCATAAGGGCCAGAAAGATCGTAAATAAAAGATAACCGAATTAGCCCACAAGCCTTTTCCTCCACAACCAACTCACACCCTTAAAATCCCAAAAGATTTTTACGACGCGAGTTAATTTTCAACCCTTTTCCTTTTCAACTCTCCCCTCCCCTCACCTCAATAGTTGGTAAGGGGTTGGTGAGTGTGGGTGTTAAGCTGTTAACGGAAAAAGGGTGCTGCTCCAACAAACTAAAAACAAGGGGGAGAGCAAGGAACTGGCTTTTTTATTTTTCCTCAAAAAATTTGCCTTTTGAATATTTCAAAATTTTAGAATTACTCACATTTATTAATGAAGAGGTTTGCTGGGGAACGGGGGGTGTGTTGTGGTTATAAAGCACGTCAGAGATCCATTGTTTTGGTTAATTTACCGGCACAGCTGCAGAAAGGGTGGTTTGGAACACATTGTTTTCATATAAAGGTCGCGACCAGGAACGAGTTGCGGGTGAATTATAGATTGTTATTGATACCGCAAGCTTTAGGATTGGACTCATAGTGAGGGATTCAAACGGGTAACAGAAGAGAATAGTGGTGGTTTCCACGGATTCAGAATATAAGTATGGAGAGGGGAGAAGGGGGGGAGGAGAAATACGGGAACAAAAGAGGAAAGTTTACCTTTGCTGTTGGGAGAATGAGGGCGATCCTTGTTGTTTGTGGGTGACATTGTACTGCTGACGGCTGCTACGCTCAATACGCCTTCGCGTGCGACGTCCTGAATGGCCGTTGCGGCTCGACTTCCGGCTCCGGCTGGTTGAAGAATTGTGTAATGCTTGGACGAGACTTCTTCCGGGGACTCTTCACGTTTCGTCGACGTGACGATTTGAGCCGTTTCGGGCTCCTCTTTTATTCTCTTCTGTTCAACTCGGGTCTGTGGGGGTTCTGGTTGGGGCGGAAGAGTTCCTGGATAGCCTACAAATGTTGCTCCAGCTGGGTAGGGTCCGAGAAGCTCCATGATTTTCTCTTTCTGCTCCGTGATTGGCTTGAAGGCTGATTGCACACACTTTTTGTCCTCTCTCTTCTTTTTTGGCTCCTTTTTCTCTTCGTCCTCTTGACTAGGGTCAGACATGTCTATCTCAAGCTCGTTGGACGAATCGTCTACTAGTTCGTTAAAATCGGGTTCGTATCTTGAAAATTTCTCATTTTTGACCTTTCCAACTTGTGCTTGCAACGAAGCACACTCGTTTTCTATTTTCAACAAATTTTCAAGATCGCTACCCTCCTTTGATTTCTTGTGCTCTTTTACCTCCTCCTCTTCTTCCTGCTTAATGAGCTCCGCCTCGCTTTTAACAATCGTGGAATTTTTATTAATATCAGTCTTAGCCCTTCCTTCTTGTGGACCTCTAAGCGTTATGACGTCCTTTAAACAACAACCGTCTGAACCCACAAGAGACTTTTTTTTCTCTTCGAACAGATTCTCAAAGGCCGGCGATTCGTCTTGCTCTCTGTACATGCTCTCACGAGCCGGCCAACTCCCTGATAGGGACTTGAGAGCAGCTTCAGTCTCTCGTATGAGCGTTTCGTCGTCCTGCTCTTCGGGTTGGACGTTACTGTTACTCGAACCGTGATTGTTGTTATTATTGTTATTGTTGTTGTTGTTGTTGTTGTTATTATTGTTATTATTGATGTTGTTGATGTTGTTATTGTTGTTGCTACCGCTCAATTTTGAGACCTTTTTCGTCGGGCTCCTCGACGGCGAGACTGCTATCAACGCTCTCTTCTTTTGAGGAAGGGACCGTTGGCAATCTACAACTTCCATATCTGGAGGGGTTTCCCTTGCCGGCGACGACGACTCGTCACCGCCGCGTTTCAGATGCCGCCTGCGCTTCGCTCCGCTGGTCAGCTCCTCTTCGTCTTTTGTCCTGTGCAGTTTTTTCGAGAGTAAATCGGCTATCTTGGGTTTGTTCTCATTTTTGTGCCGTACTCCGACCATTTGACTACCTCCACCCGATGATCTGCAACAGAAATTGTTGAATTCAAAGTTCTAGCGAGTTCTTCCGTTTTTTTTCGTTGATTTTTTTTTTTCCTTAAAAATACAAAGTGGCGACGGCGGTTATATGAAACGAGGAGAGAAGTGTTCCCCAGAAAAGGAACTTTCTTAGTAGAAAGGAATGGAGGAGGCACATCACTAAAAGAAATGGACTCGGTTAAAAAGGAAACAACAGAAGTGACTTTCCTGGGGGTGGTAAGATGGCAAAGAGGGAGAGTATTTTCCAACAAATTATGGTGTAATAAAAGCTAACGTTATACCTGAGGGCGTATAACAGGATTACAAGTGTCGGAACATTTTTCTTTTGAAGAAAAAAAGGAGGGGATAAAAGAGAAAAAAAGGTGGCGAATACGAGAATGGTAATGCCTGCCTATCAGTCAGTGCCTGCCTTGCCAAGGGTTGACTGTTCTTTACGCAATAAGTTAAAATCGTAATGTGCGTGTACCTATAAGGGTCGAAGAAGGGGGGAGGGGGTTAAGGATAATTAAAAACAGGAGCTTTGATGCCCCTAGAACCAAAATACTCTCGACTCTAGCGTGGCGGATAAGGGGGGCTCTACACGCTACGGCCGTGCCTTGTACCTGCTGTAGGTTTCCGTGATATATTATTTCAATAATGTGTTACAGCGTTATAAATGTGTGTTTTTTAAAACGTTAATTAATTAATGACAAACAACTATTTGTTTTTAGATCCAGTATTGTTGTGCTTTCTGATTATGACGGTACTCTTCAACTTGCCCACACACCCTTCCCCTCCAAAGTCCTATTTCCTTGCTTTCTTAACTCCCTTCATCTCTTACTAGCCCTCCTCTAAAGAAGTTTAGCTTTCCTCCTAATGAACACCGCTCTAAACTATCAGACCGGAATTAGATAAAGCTCTCTCTCACTTGTTCTCCTTCTCCACCATTGCTCCCCCACTCCCTTCTTCCTTTGATCAAAACAGTTAAAAGCAAACTTTTTCTTTCTCATTCTTTTTTTTCTTTTTTTACGAAGTTAACTCCCTTGAGATTTCTCCCCTTTAAACCTATCAGCAAAGCGCACTCGCTCAAGATTTTCTGTAGAAAAAAGGACGTTGCGGAAATGCTAATTTTGCTCAAGGGCATATTCCTAGTCGAATCGGTCGATAGCGCGTCCATTCGCGGTTTTCCAGGTCAATTTTGTCCATTTTTGCGTCGAATTTTTGACTAAGACTGAACAATTTTTGGTTGAAATTGTCCTTTTGTTCTTATGTAGCTTTAGTCTTCCAAATTGGAATCTTTAAGGGCAAAAATAATTCAAAATAATGACCTTGGCCTTGAGAGGAATGTCTGATTATTTTCCTGGATGCACCCCTCTTCCCAACACCATCCATTTAATACTGTCCTTTGTCGTAATCAAACCCCCACTCAAAAATTTTAAAAATTTGCTTTAAAAAACCCTTGATTGATTTCAATGTTTAATGTGAGCAATTTTCTTGTTGAAGAGCACTCTTCAAGAAACACCTGAGCTTGAAAATGTGCAAGTTCCCCATTCGACGGCTTACTTTATTGGTTTTGTATTATTGGGCGCGGGGAAGGACTTATTTTCACTCTCGCCAGTCGTTTTCAAACCAAGGTGCATTTGCCAAAAACTAGTTCTGTTATGAGCCCCTGTCCCACGGAAAATGTCTGGCGATTCCAGAAGTGTTGTCTCCTAGGCCATAAAAAACGTCCTGTGCGGGGGTGCCAGACATGATCAAATGTTATGGATTTTTCAACCCCCCCCCCCCCGGACTATTATGATGTATGACAGTATGATGGTGAGCTATGCACTTATGCTATCAATTGTGTTATTATGCTTATGTTATATCAAGTTGATAATGAAAATACTACTTCTATGCAACATAACTAACTTTACGTTAATATTGCTACAATCATTTTGCTAACAGACACCGAAGTGCCGAATATGACCGTAACATTGGACAATTTTCTTGAATGATCAGGTTTTTGGCCTCAAAACTGATCATTTTGAGTTGAAAGTGACTTTTGGACAGCATACATGGATTATACGCCACGAAAACACACTTTTTCGTCGTTGACTGTGTGACGTGCGCTCATTATTGTGCCCAACTTGTGAAACAGACAGCAGTCAAGCTACTCGCACGAACATGCTACTAGTGTGTCTAGATCAGAGGAAACGCTTTGAAGGCACTATAGAACCAAGGTGCTATGTCTCCAGATGAGTACACTCCTGGCAATTAGGAAGACATTAGACTAATCTCTGAAGGTATGCCTGGTACTGGTCAGGGCACCCCCGCTGGATCACTTCTCTAGACGAAATCTTCGCATTTTGACGGATAACGGTGGGAAATCCCCTCCCCTTAGCGTCGCCAGCCCGAGTAACTGCGATACCACCTCCTGGTGAGTTCCTTATACGTGTACAGAGTGCCCCTTCAATCTCGCTGGGACATAGTAGCTGCTGGTTGTCACGCCCACACGATATTCCCTGACGGTGACTAAAAGACCTGCGTGAGCATGCGCAATGGCTATCATACGCAGCCATCCTCCTATTCTACACGGTTCATTCCGGTGGGTTTTCGACTTGCCACATTCGATTGTTCGTATGATCGTATGCCGATTTTAAACCGACTCGCCAGACAGTAACTTACGGCGAAAGGTGCATCGCCTCGTCAGGGCGGACGGTACCTTGTACGGCAGATAGGAAACTTTGGCCCTACCGACATAGATAAAGTATTTTATAATCAAAACATTGCCTCGGAGCCGATGAAGCATGTATTCGTCGTGCCTTCCACCATACAGATTGTCGTCTCCAAACAGGTGCAGAAGAGGAAGTCAAATATTGTGGAGCTTTGGAGGGAATTGTGACCAACAGACTATCAGTATTGACGAAATTGATTATGAAATAAGAAAGTGATAGGTCAGCAGTCAGTTATACATTTTTGGGGTTACCTGGACCCAATTCCGAAGTCGATCAAATTCTGGGGTTTCATTCGGGGATGTTTGGCTCATATTTGAGCCAAAAAACCAAATCGGTTAGGTCTTTTATTTGACTTCTATTTAAATAGCATTGAAAGTACGAACCATCCATCATTTTTTCTCGTTAATTCACATGATAACCCGCGAGGTAACAAAATTTCGTGCTGCTCGGAGTAGTCCAGGTCGACAAACGATTGGACATATTCGTACTATAAAAACGCGCGCGAAAAACACGTGTTTGTTCTCATTTCGTCGCAAACGTATAGTCAGTACAGAAATTTTAGGCCATTAGACTCGTCAACAGCAATTAATTGTTATTTTGAGTGGCAAGTTGGTACACTCGGCGAGTCGATTTACGCCCGTTCATTCAACCAGAAACTGGTTTTCTACAAACGTCGCCGTACATCAGACCATGAAAAGGAGACGGCCGCTCGTGTAATAGCGGTGCTTCCGCCTCACACTAGCTGAAACGTACCCCCACCATAACCAATCAAATCAATCAATCAAATCAGCAAACCATTATTAAATCAGCGAAATTGGGTATGACGAACGAACCAACTCACCGGAATTCCAATTCCAAATTAGGTTTTCGAATGTTGCATACACGCTCTTTTTTTTTTTTTTTTTTTTTTTTTTTTTTTTTTTTTTTTTTATGGCTAGTGATATATGCAGGTACTGAACCTACGCGTAAAACCCTATTTGCAGGGGCGTACAACGCTGGTTACAGATACGCGCGAATTTTTGATGTTGTAGTCGTAGAAAGAACATATCAGAGAACGTAACTTCTCTGAAAAATGATGAATTTTTTGCATGTTTCCTAGTGGAAGATTTCTAGAGTAAAGGGAACACTCGTTTCAAGAATTTTGGGCACGATAGAAGAGCAAGGAAAGCTAATCGTAGACCACATCGCCACACTTTCTGGACGAAAGTTCGAAAAATCGCAAGGAAGAAAGTGGTGGATGGTGAACTCGTGGTACCACCGCACTAAAGGGACCATGGGGGGAGTAGTCCGAATTCAGAGCACCACTAACGGTTTAAAACGCAGTGCAATGGATTACAATAAAGGCTCTATGGGATATAACTGAAGGACAAGAGCAGGGATGGTGGTTAATTTACCGCCTGTCCCTCGACCTGATTAGTTATTTTATAAGTAATTATTCTATGTATGTTGTATACACTAGGGTCGTCGGACAAGCTTGACTTATTGAGAAGCGTGTACCTGCAAATAGCATTTTCTACCAATGTACTGTACCTACAAATAGCGTTTCATGCGTAGGTACCGTTCCTGCAAATAGCGTTTACGTGTAGATACTGTACCTGCATGTAGTCAATTAGTTTTTTATTTTTGCAAACACGCTGTTTTTATTTATTTGTTTTGGTTAACCTGCCCCGCAAATATGGTTTTAATAAGAGAATTCCGCGAAATTTCATTTTTCAGGGAGCCTGGCCCGAGAAATTTGTTTTGAATGAGACGGCTCCCCAAAATTGCGTTTCGAATTGGTCAGTAGAAGCGCGAATTAGCGTATTTTTAACGATTTTATTTGTGGATTGGACTTTTCTGAATTTTATCCGCGAATTGGCGCTCTTTCCCCAGTCTAGCAGAGAATTATCGATTTTTCTAAACTTTTGCCGCGAAGTGGTGCTTCTCCACGATTTTAGCCGGTAACTAGGGATTTATTCACTTCCAGCGGCTAATTAGAGCGTTTCCTCAATTTTAACCAAGAAATATAGCGTTTTTAGTTAATTTCAGTCGCGAATAATGTCCGTTTTTCCTCAATTGAAGCCGCTAATTGGTGTTTTTGTCACTTTGAGCCTTGTATTGGACCTTTTTAGACGTATTTAGTACATTTTAGTGCCAATTAGCCGTATTTAACGCGAATTGGCCTTTTCTCCATTTTAGCAGCAAATTAACGCTTCATCCCCATTTTAGCCGATAATTAGGGTTTTCTCCATCTTGACCGCGAATTAGCGCTTTTATTCACATTTAGCTGCGAATTAAAGCTTTTCCTCCATTTTAGCTGCAAATCAGCATTTTTTGACATTTTTAGCGGCAAATCAGCAGTTTTTGACATTTTTAGCCGTGAATGACAGTTTTTTGCCAAATTTCTCCGCGATCGCGAATTAGTGGTTTTTACAATTGTATCTGTGAATTGGCGTTTTCTCAATTTTATCCTCGAACTAACGTTTTCTCAATTTTAGCTGTGAATGGGCACTTGATCTCAATTTCATCCGTGATTTAGCGACTTTTCACAATTTTTTTTCTCGCGAATTAGAGATTTTCTCAATGTTAACCGAGAATTAGCGATTTTCGTAATTTTTACTTATTCATTAATCGGCGTTTTTTTTTATAAACTTGTAGGCGCCCACCAAGTCGCGATTTCACATTCCTATATTCATCCTGGAACAGAAAATCCCAATTTTTTCGGTTCCACCCTTAATGTTTTCCTTTAAACCTTCAACAACGCGTAAACTGCCATTGTCGATCCCACTCGGCTAAAGTTGAGGAGAAGCGCTAATTCCTTTCCTTCGACCCCTTGGTTGGATTTCAAGAACAGCTACCAGCAATTATAGGTTGACGTTATATCGAAAGAAAAGCCACCTTTATCCACAGCAGTGCGTCATTTTCGTTTAGGGAAGCTGACTTAATCAAATTTAAGCAATTTGTCATTCGCTGTCG
The DNA here is from genome assembly GCA_038030265.1 of Corythucha ciliata. Classification (NCBI taxonomy): domain Eukaryota; kingdom Metazoa; phylum Arthropoda; class Insecta; order Hemiptera; family Tingidae; genus Corythucha; species Corythucha ciliata. Next base: position 34,125,179 of record CM075938.1, read on the forward strand.
AATCTCATGATGTCGAATACAAACATGCTTTCATATCACGTAACTTTTTCGTTCTCTTGGAAAGTCCTCTGATATAGACGTCTCTCTCGCGTGGTTCTATGAAGAAAGATAGTTCATTTTCCCATAATATTTTTGTTTGTTTGACTTGTATTTTTGTTATTCGATTTTCTTGGGGGTTTCGTCTGGAATGCGTTTTATTTGTTCAGACTTCCAAAAGAACTCAATAACTCACTTATTTTTTATCAAGTGTCAGTAAAGGGGTGAGGTAGGGTCATACACTACCTCTTGTTTACCCTCCTAGCCCTTCGATATTACTGATGAAAGATAAAAGGAGGGCCGGCAGCCATTAAATCACGTCAACTTAAAGGTTCGAATTTCTCCCTTTAACTTTCCTGTATCTTGAGAAGGCAACGGCTTAGATGTTCTCTTACTTTTAATAATCCTTCTTATCCAGACGCTACCAGTGCTGGCTTTTCCTGCCCCGCCTACTCTTCCGTATTCTTCTTTTAAACCCTCATTCTTTTCCTTCTTGCTCAGCTACCTATATTTTTGGTCAAACAACTAAATTCTCCTCTCCGCGCTCCTTCATCGGAAGACTTTAACTGATTCTAAAGTGTACAACAGGTGCGCATAAACGTGCGTGAACTACCCGTGTGAGTTATTGAAGCTATTAACAACTCCCCCAAAGTTTGAGCCTGGTGTTCTGAGCTGCAGGGGAAATGTAAGGGTGGTGGAGAAGGAGGACAAGCCAGAAAGATCTCCTCTCATTAGCTTTCCTCATCCGTGCATCGGTATCATTCTCTCTTTCCAGCCTGAAACATTCAGGAAGGATAAAGGGCAAAATTTTCGGATTCAGGCAAGCAATAAGTTGAAATGGAGGAGGAGATAAAAAAAAAACACACCGTTTTAAAAATTCAGATTTTAATGAAAATACATTGAATTATTTCTCGCCGAGCTTTTAAATTAATTTCCGGCCACAGTCGTGGCAAATGTTTGCGGAATATTATCAGATTTAGGATCTAAATTTATTCATCTTGAGAGGTCTGAAAAGGGAAGGACTCTAAGAGGGTCGAGCAGAAGCACTCTCTCACCCATTCTCCACGCTTTCACCCCCTTCACCGTTTGGTGTAAACTGTGTGGGGGGGGGGGTGCCTTACACGACATTCCAATTTCCAGCCTCAGGCAAATGGTAATTAATGCATTAATTTTTAGACCGAAAATGGTTGGTGGGGGAGTTCCCCAAGACCCATCCATTCATTTGAAGGGGGACCCTTCTTCGTTCTCTCCCTTTTAATTCGCTTTTCTCTCAACCCTTTTTTTTCGCCTCTCGTAAGATGGACAAGGACATATGATACGGTAATTTTTCAAAAAAAAAAACCTCCCTTCACGTTTGTTGAAGGGGTTGTAGGGACGGTTTTATTAGTGGAAAATGGATTATGAAAAGTCTCCCTTCCCTCACCCCTTCCCAACACTTCCTGGCAAGAGAAAGCAATTATAAAAATTCCTCGTCACCCTAGTATTGTCACGACAATCGCACTCTAAACATTTTTTTTTTCCTTGTTGAATTCTAAGCAATGAGACCACAGTTACCATACGATGAGGTACAGGGCGGGGGAAAGTGGTGAATTGATTTTATGTCCGTCCTCCTTACTCTGCTCATTTCACGGAAGAGGACTGTAGGTTTAATGTAATATAGCATTCGCTTAAATCCTTCAGCCTTGGAATTAAGTCCCGACACAATGGCAAAACATAGAAGTAATTAACCTTCCCAAATCCTCTGTCAATCATTCAGCGTTAATTCACTGTCAACCCGTGAATATAATGGGTTGCGACTAAATCAAAACTGGAAGCGTTGACTGGCTGATGAATTCACTGCTCCACTAACAGCCCTACTCAGTTGGGAAGAAGGACCCTCACACGTAAACAAATGAAAGTGCTATGGTGCTATAGGAACAAGAAATGACAGGGTGCTGGTGAGGGGTGTTCTCTCTTGGGAGAGAGTCTGAAAAACCGTCTGATGAAACTTAATAAGCCAAAGCTTGGGACATTCAAAAAAAAAAAAAAAAAGAAAGAAAGAAAAAAGGACAGGGTAATAGTGTCTAGGAGTGTTCGTGAGGGGGAGGGAGTGAAATCTTCCGAGAGGAACATTACTTAGATTTACTGTAGGAGGGACCGTAAAAATGTAAAACGGGGGAGGCTCAAGATATTCTTCTTCTATAAAAAAGAAGAAGAAAAAAAAAAAAAAAAGAAGTGGCTTTGCTGCTTTAATAACCTTCTACATCATCTTCACCGCGAATAGTTCTATAAAACTCATAACTCTGACTTCTTTTTCTTCTTCTCCGTACTAAGGAAAACGACTTTCTTTTAACTATTTATTCATCTTGAGAGGTCTGAAAAGGGAAGGACTCTAAGAGGGTCGAGCAGAAGCACTCTCTCACCCATTCTCCACGCTTTCACCCCCTTCACCGTTTGGTGTAAACTGTGTGGGGGGGGGGGGTGCCTTACACGACATTCCAATTTCCAGCCTCAGGCAAATGGTAATTAATGCATTAATTTTTAGACCGAAAATGGTTGGTGGGGGAGTTCCCCAAGACCCATCCATTCATTTGAAGGGGGACCCTTCTTCGTTCTCTCCCTTTTAATTCGCTTTTCTCTCAACCCTTTTTTTTCGCCTCTCGTAAGATGGACAAGGACATATGATACGGTAATTTTTCAAAAAAAAAAAACCTCCCTTCACGTTTGTTGAAGGGGTTGTAGGGACGGTTTTATTAGTGGAAAATGGATTATGAAAAGTCTCCCTTCCCTCACCCCTTCCCAACACTTCCTGGCAAGAGAAAGCAATTATAAAAATTCCTCGTCACCCTAGTATTGTCACGACAATCGCACTCTAAACATTTTTTTTTTCCTTGTTGAATTCTAAGCAATGAGACCACAGTTACCATACGATGAGGTACAGGGCGGGGGAAAGTGGTGAATTGATTTTATGTCCGTCCTCCTTACTCTGCTCATTTCACGGAAGAGGACTGTAGGTTTAATGTAATATAGCATTCGCTTAAATCCTTCAGCCTTGGAATTAAGTCCCGACACAATGGCAAAACATAGAAGTAATTAACCTTCCCAAATCCTCTGTCAATCATTCAGCGTTAATTCACTGTCAACCCGTGAATATAATGGGTTGCGACTAAATCAAAACTGGAAGCGTTGACTGGCTGATGAATTCACTGCTCCACTAACAGCCCTACTCAGTTGGGAAGAAGGACCCTCACACGTAAACAAATGAAAGTGCTATGGTGCTATAGGAACAAGAAATGACAGGGTGCTGGTGAGGGGTGTTCTCTCTTGGGAGAGAGTCTGAAAAACCGTCTGATGAAACTTAATAAGCCAAAGCTTGGGACATTCAAAAAAAAAAAAAAAAAAAGAAAGAAAGAAAAAAGGACAGGGTAATAGTGTCTAGGAGTGTTCGTGAGGGGGAGGGAGTGAAATCTTCCGAGAGGAACATTACTTAGATTTACTGTAGGAGGGACCGTAAAAATGTAAAACGGGGGAGGCTCAAGATATTCTTCTTCTATAAAAAAGAAGAAGAAAAAAAAAAAAAACTTGGATGAGGAATAGCGGGCAAGAGAGAGAAAGTAAGAAGTGGCTTTGCTGCTTTAATAACCTTCTACATCATCTTCACCGCGAATAGTTCTATAAAACTCATAACTCTGACTTCTTTTTCTTCTTCTCCGTACTAAGGAAAACGACTTTCTTTTAACTACCCCAGCTTCATTGTAGAAAGTGGTGCATAGGGGCGTTTCGTTATGAGTAAATGGGGTGGGATGTGGGACTCGGAAACAGTAATTTTTTTCGTCTCCAATCGACCATTTTGGGCTCACTTAAACTCATTTTTGATATGAAAGACCCCCGACACGCAAAACGCCGATTGACAGAGAAATCAGAAATCAAGACGAGGAAGAAAATAGAGAAAAAGAAAGCTTTACTGAGGTTGAAGCTCTACTGTATTTGGCGCTCAACTGTGGTTGGAGCTTTCCCATGGTTCAATGGTTGGGTCTTCTTTGTGTTTGAAGCTGGACTGTGGTTTGGAGATTTGCTGTGGTTGGGGCTTTACTGTGGTAGGACTTGTGCTTTGGTTAGTATACTGGTTGCTTTGGTTAGTATACTGGTTGCTTTGGGTATTATACTTAAATTATATTGAACATACAGGAGAAGCTTTATAAGTAGGGTGACCAGATTTTTCCCAGACGAAAGAAGGACCCAAATTTTATAATATAATGGGGAAGAAGATGTATTAAGGGGGGGGGGGTGTTGGGATTGACGTAGGAGAAAGGACGTAGAGGCCACTAATTATCTACCCACTGCCTCGACCACTGATCCTAGTTCCACTATTCTGCCACTGGTTCTAATTAGGACGTGACCAAAATTGGCATTTGAAGGAGCCAAAACACAATATTGGCTTTTGAAAGAGCCAAAACACAAAGTTGGGGTTTGGAGGAGCCAAAACACAAAATTGGGTTTTGAAAGAGCCAAACCACGAAATTGGCATTTGGAGGATGCAAAACCGGTGTAGGAAAGGCCCAAATGGGTGTTCGCCTGCAGCTAGCTCTAGCGTGCGCCCCTGTCCCGCAGAAAATGTCTGGCGATCTCAAAAGTGTCATCTCCTGGATCATAAAAAACGTCCTGAGGTGCAGATGCCAGACACGATCAAATGGCCCGGACTTTTCATACGGTGGGCTCCCGGACTATTATTATTGCGGGGCAATCTATTTTTTCTTCACGAGATCCTTCAGGCTCCAAGGAAGTACCGTGTTTTGAAAGAAGTACCTTTTAGGGTCCTTTAGAGAAAAGCGAAAGGACCACAGGACCACAAGCTGTAAAATAGTACCATCCTTCCAAAAGAAGGACCTGTGGTCATCGTACTTATAAGGGCCCTCAAGCCCAGGGTCTTGAGGAAAAACATGGTAAAAATCTTGGGTTAATGAAGAAACATTGCCATGATTTGGGTGCTTAAATGTAGGTCAATGAGGCCATTCAACCAATAATCATTTGTAGAAAGCAGCTTGAACTCGACAACAAGTATTTAAAAAAGGCGTCAGTACCCAAGGTAAATAGACTTACAGAGGTATGCTCGTAACTAAGAAAATTTTTGTCAATATTGACGTCACGGGAGTAAAACAAATATGAGGGACAAAACTTCACATATGAAGCTTCCCCTCACATTGTTTCTCCCTTGGAAGTTCTTAGGCCAGTCAATATAAATATCAAACATCGCAAATATGCATGTAATTTTTTTTACTTTTGCATGTTGTTAGGGCCAATGAGAGTAGTTTATACTCAAGTTTGCAACCCTCAAAACCTTGTGCTCAACTCGTGGCAGTCGAAAAACCACGAAATTTCATCACTTTTTTCTCTTTTTTAAACAAAACTACCAGAAGAAAGCGCTTTTCGAGCATGACCACAGTATACATTGTTAAAGCCAATTAAATTTGCTACAATTAAAGACCAGCCCGAGCATCCTGGGTCTGTTAGTTCAGGAAATACAACCAGTCAACAAAATACTTAATCTCGCCAAAAAGCGAGATTTTATTGGTAGGGTAACTTTTCAAGACCCGTAGCACTCAAATACCGGTGATTCGTACTTGGTTAAAAAAAATGAGAGGGGAGGTTGTACGTCCAAAATGCAACAAAAAATTTCCTATGTCCTAAGGTCAGATTTCGATTCCTAGCCGAGATAATCAATTTGTTGTTTTTAGCACATCACGGGTTTTCGCAACAAAAACAGGTGTAACAATGGAAGTAAGCGTCCTAGGTTAAATCCAACGACACCATTGAAAAGAGCACCCTTTTTCTGTGTGAGTAAAGACATTTTGTCCAATGATAGTGAAAGATTCTTTGAGTAAACTGGGAAAATATCAGGATATTTTAAAAAATGTCAGTTTTTGACAACTGTTCAAAGCTAGACTACATTGGTGGCCATGGTGCTCCCAGCGCCGGGCAAATTCCTCTAAAACTGAGTGAAGTAACTTAGTTTAACACTTCATGCTTATTTTACTCCTGCCCTTCGCAATGTTTTGATAAAAATCCATTGTTATACCAAAAAATGAGGCAATTAAGCCCATTTTGAGTGCCTAAAAGAAGATACGAAAGCTATTCCAAGAATGTTTTTTTCAGCTTATTCAACTTTTATTTGTCTTTCCTCATAGATTAGCGTAGTAAAAGTGAATTAAGCTAAAAAAAAAAGTTTTAGGAATGTCTCTTGATCTTCTTGTAGGCACTCAAAATGGGCTTAATTGCCTCATTTTTTGGTATAACAATGGATTTTTCTCGAAACATTGCGAAGGACAGGAGTAAAATAAGCATGAAGTGTTAAACTAAGTTACTTCACTCAGTTTTAGAGGAATTTTCCCGGCGCTGGGAGCACCATGGCCAATGTAGTCTAGCTTTGAACAGTTGTCAAAAACTGACATTTTTTAAAATATCCTGATATTTTCCCAGTTTACTCAAAGAATCTTTCACTATCATTGGACAAAATGTCTTTACTCACACAGAAAAAAGTGTGCTCTTTTCAGTGGTGTCGTTGGATTTAACCTAGGACGCTTACTTCCCATGTTACACCTGTTTTTGTTGCGAAAACCCGTGATGTGCTAAAAACAACAAATTGATTATCTCGGCTAGGAAACGAAATCTGACCTTAGGACAAAGGACATTTTTTGTTGCATTTTGGACGTACAACCTCCCCTCTCATTTTTTTTTAACCAAGTACGAATCACCGGTATTTGAGTGCTACGGGTCTTGAAAAGTTACCATACCAATAAAATCTCGCTTTTTGGCGAGATTAAGTATTTTGTTGACTGGTTGTATTTCCTGAACTAACAGACCCAGGATGCTCGGGCTGGGCTTTAATTGTAGCAAATTTAATTGGCTTTAACAATGTATACTGTGGTCATGCTCGAAAAGCGCTTTCTTCTGGTAGTTTTGTTTAAAAAAGAGAAAAAAGTGATGAAATTTCGTGGTTTTTCGAGTGCCACGAGTTGAGCACAAGGTTTTGAGGGTTGCAAACTTGAGTAATAACTGCTCTCATTGGTCCTAACAACACGCGAATAAAAAACTAATTACATGCATGTTTGCGATTTACCCAGATTTTTTTGTCTATATTGACTGGTCTATCTTTATAGATCAAGCAAAAAATGAATGAAAAGCCCAAATAAGTGCCTGGACATTTTTTTAAAAGCGATATAATTGGCGGAGTCGTTCCTTGGACCTTATGTACCGTTTTAAGGCTCAGTTAATTGTAACGTACCACGTGAAGCCCCGTGTATTCAGTACAGACAGCACTCGGCGCAGTGACGGGCGAGTTTACTATGTGTATCAGTGAGGAACGACCAATAAGCTTCATGGGGGAGCAAGGAAGGGCTTCCCTGTTGCCCGTTCAATCACGCTCACGAGCATTTCTTAGATAGGTTGGACAATAAAGCTGAAGTTTAAAAGTGTTCCCTGTCATGTATAAAAATATGGTGCCCTTCGACCAGATTCCCGGCCTCGAACCTAGCCGTATTCAATCACTGTCGATATCGAGGAATTTGTTTGCCTCATCTGGAGCCTTTAGTATACAAACCCGTGCGAAAATGGCGCTAGACGTGATTTCTTATTCGGCGTCCTTGGATCCTGCATGCGGCTTTTCCCCGACCGTTCATACCAAGGCTCCTGGCCGCATACCCAGGATGGAGTAGGACGATTCACACCCTCATCATACGAGCGTGTTGGTCGATGTCCGGTTTGTTTAAAAGTGCCGAGAATCCTTAATACGAAGCCAAGTGTTTCGGGGCGCTTATATTTTATTATTGTTAATTGGAAGGGTGGTGAGGTCTCTACGTTGATGAGTGTCACGAAAACTCATTGTTTAACGAGAAAATTGCTGAACTTAGCTCTATCTTGAAAGAATTTCTAAAAGTTTCACAACGGAGATGATACCCTGCACCTGCAGTAGTTTTCTTTGCTCCAATCATTAAACTTAGAGGCCCTGCAATCACTTCTTTCACAGGAACATTGTCCTGCAGGCAATAATGCGTAGTTCTCCCGATTTAAAAAGTGGCCCCAGAAATGTTGACCATTTTGTTTTATTGAAAAAGTCCCACCTGTTAATTTTTTTTAAAAATTTTTCATCCCATGACGTCATGGCACAAACAATAATAATTGGTTGACAATTAAGAGGATATGTACCTCTTTAGTATATTTACCTTGGTCAGTACTTACCCCCAAAATAAAAAGGGGCTTAGTCAACTTAACAATTTTTGAGGTCATTTTTTCAACATGTTTCGATTTCAGCTGAGCCCCGGGCGTAGTTGATGATTCTCTCAGATTTAGCAGTCGATTGTGAAATGCAGTAGTACCCGGTCAATAAGCAGCAGAGGAGGCGTCATCACTCCTTTGAAGGGGGAAAAAATGAGCGTTTTACGATGTAATTCGTTTCGGCAGATTTTCTCAACTTCGGAGCGTTCCAGCGAGGTCCACTTGCTTTAAGACCCTTATTTCGACATTGCATGGGGCTACGATTGCGTCGTCAGCGTCCTCGGGGAGTTTTCGTGGCCATGAAAATGAGTAAAACAAAAGGCCGCAATCCCGCAGGGAGAAACCCTTCAACTGGGATCTCCTCGTTTGATTTTTGGTCCCGGTCTCGGTATCGTATTGAACCTGTTGATTCGGTATCGCAGTCTCATTCTCGAAACCCCGAAATACCGAGACGGGTCTCGATATCGTATCACTACGAAATTCACGTCAAATGACAAGATCGTGCACGGTCTGGTGAAAGAAACGTCTTGAATAGAAAATATGGACTATATTTTTTCGAGAAATGAGGTTTTTGCATAGGTAATGCCCAGTCATTAAAGAAATATTAAAATACAAACACATAAGAATGAAACTAAATAATTACATATAAAACTCGATTTTATGATTCTAATCACGAATTAATTCTTTTTTATAGCAATAAAATGTATATCGTCACTGAAAATTGCTGCGTTTTTAGTCGACATTTTCCCTACTGGTGTAATAATGATTTGTTTGTTTTATTACAGTCTTTTCTTGCAGAAAATTGTAAGTGTAAGCATCCTGTTGTCCTCTGAGCCCTTTTTCACCTCTATTCCTCGACATGCTTCCCTTTCACCCTCCAGAATTCAAGTTTACCATCTCTTTCTCTCGATCTGCCACTTCTTATCGACTCCGAATAAATCCTTAGTTCGATTAAACGGAATCAAGGAGTAGCTCTAGGCGCGGTATAAATCACTCTTTGTACATATCTCAAACCCTAGTTCCTTTCTGAACGATGAAGTGGAGAAGGGGGAGCGATATTTCTTTTTCTTTTACCCCTCGCACCCTACAGTCACCTTCATCTTTTCGGTTTTTGCAGCCGTCGAAGCCCTCCGCCTTTTCCAGTCTACCTATTTTTTCTTCGTTCAAGGAGAGTAAAAATTCAATTATGAGCTGCCATAAATACACCTCGATGGGCATCTTATGGAGGGGGTGAGACGAAGGAAGTGGCGCGTTCTTCCAAGTTCTTGAGGCTTGTAATCCCCCTAACCTTCTAACGAACTTCCTCCTCTTTGTTAAGTCGCATCTGATTTTTCAGTCACCCTCTCTCTCAATGGTACACTCCCCCTCGCTAAAATTCGATTACTAACGTACGTATAATAACAGGCAGTTCACATTTTAATGATTTGACAGTCACGAAAGCATTGAAATTTTCAGAAGAAACATAAACATGTGAAGATCTTATATTAGTAACCAGCCCGGAAAAAAGGTTTTATTTTTGTTTGTTTGTACTCTTTTGACGTCTTCGAGTACGATAAAGAGAGTACGGCGAAAGAAGGGGAAAGTTGTGAGGTGGTGGTTGAAAATCCTATATAAATTAGCCTTCCCCAAGCTGCACCTTTCAAAAATACGGCACACTGGGGGCTTTCAGTTCGACTCCCTCTCTTCCCCTTCTTCCCTATCACCCGCCGTTATTCTTATCCACTCGAGGTGTTTGAATTATGTTTTCTTCTTGTTATTTCTCTTTTTTCTTCTCCACAAAAAATAAGGTCGGAAAATGAGAAATCTAAGGGACAAAACTTGAAAATGCTCACCTTTGAGTCTCTCAATCAAATCTGGTTGTACCATGCAGCACCTGGAACATTATTGAGATGGGTTTAAAAATCACACATATAAAAAATCATTCAAAAGTAAGCTAAGGCTTCTTTCTTATTGTTGTGGTATGATACGGCGGTACAGCCCGTAAACGAAATTAGCCTTTAGAAGCCACGTAACAAGTTCTGAAGCGTAAGCGAAGAAGGGCTAAAGGGGGTATTGTTTTCGCAGCTCATTGTTCGAGGAGTCTTTTGAAGAAAGGAAACAAGATCCTTTCGTAACTGCACTTTGCGCCGTAGGTCCTCCGGAGGGCAGGAGGAAAACAATACTCCTTCGCTTTCAAGGCATACGCCTTGAATTCTTAAACAACATTCCCGTTCATTAACGCTGATTGTCTTACTTATATTTTAAAGACATGCTCCTCAATTCTCCCGTGAGTCGTATAAGTATACAATGAACGCATTCATCCGTACTGTAAGTAGATTAGAGGTCAGTTGACAAAAAAAAAAAAAAAAAAAAAAAGAGAAAGGAAGAAAGTTCTGTGCAAAGAGGATTCCAACCCCTTGTTTAACCGACCAAATGAAATATTTGAGAGGGACCCCTCTCCATTGCCTGAAACCCTCTTTTTTTACCTTCTTTCTCTTAGCTCCCTTTTCTGCAATCCGTAACTCCCTCAGAAAGGTTAAGTCTCCGTAACACTTTCCCCCTCTATACTTACTACTGATTTAAATACAAAGGAACACTCTATGTTTTTTACCTGACCTCAGCCCTCACAATCTTCTCAAGGTATTTGCAGGCCCTTGGTGGAGTGGTTGGGGGTTGAAAAAACGTTTTAATTCTACCATTTCCCCTCTCACCCAATTTACGCTCTTTTTTTTGTGTTTGTTTCATCAACAATATAAAGGGGTGGTTGAGTTATTTTAAAAAACTCGGTTGAGCGTTACAATAACACACAAAAAAACTTTAAGGACATGACATGGACAGGAAGCGAAGTTGACATAAGTACAGTATGACCCTAGAGAGTCTGGATGATTCGCAGGCCACTTTCAACCCCTCTACCCTTGCTTATTTCAAAAGTGTAGAAATGTATTTCCCTAGTTGTAAAAGTTTCGTAAGTTGAAGAAGACTTTATTCTTTGAAAGTTTTGTGACAATAGCGCTACGCGGAGGGTAAAAAGATATTGACAGCTTTCAATTCACTCGTATTCTTCGCAGGGAGTTCCGCTACTATGATTTTGACAAACACCTCCCTCCCCCCTCACCACTTAACACACCATCTCACAATCGTGTCTCTATGGGACTATGAGTTGTCAAAGTCAATCCTATACTTCTTGTGAGTGGTCGCTTCGTATTCCCCTCCTTATTGTACAGTCGTCGCATTGTAGAAAAATAAAGATTTAGTAATGGATCCATTTTTCCTCGAGATTAGCCTGAAGCGTTGATTTGATGTCAAACAATGATGCGAAGAAAAACGAGTGAAGTGACGTCTTTCCAACTTCTCTATAAATAATTAATCGAACAGGAAAACGTAGGCAAGACCTTCACGACTCGTGTCTTGATGTTCATAGTCTATACCAGAGCGATCGCCAAGCATAGCCTCCCAGAACTAAAACTCCGACTCCACATTAAGTCCTTCGAAGAATAATCACGCGTTCAGAAAAAGTTATTGGATTTTCTAATTTATGGTTTTTTTCCTGAAGTAGGAGGGTGGAAATGGAAAAATATAAAACAGACCACCGTGAACTCAATTAGCTGAGAAATGTCGATGTTTTGTGTGAAAAAAGGTAAGACTCTCTTGGTGTTGACCAACCAATCCAAATATTGTTCTGACAATATAATTCGTTTCTTGTGGCGGAAAAGGCCAGTTTTCGTGCCAATGAATGAGATTGCGAACCGTCTTTTCACTTTGTTGATCGGCCGAATAACGTGTGATTTGGCCTAGTTTTCGGCACATAATATGTGGCTTATTGGGATGAAAAATTGGCTAGGTATTATTTGGCTGAACATCTCTTTTATTTTGTTCCCGCGGCGCTGTGGCGAATGTAGAGAGATTCCACTATAAATCTGATGAATATTTGCGCTTTTCCCGTTTTTTACCTGTATCTCCTGAACTATGCATTCTTCGATCATACACGCGAACTACGTTTTTAAAGAATATTAAATTTGCCAGAATTTGAGACCTGACCCAGCTCTGTAGATTGGATAGTAATCAAGATGCAGCGCTTTGAAATTGGTAATTTGTTTTGCCAAAATGATGGAATTTTTGACTTTATTCTGTGTGAAAACGATAACTGAGCAATGTTATATCACAAATAGAACGCTAACAGCGCCAAACGAAATTTTAGAGGGAACTTTTCAACTTTTCATAGCACTTGAAACTTCATTTAAAAACAATAAATTACCAATTTTAAAGAGCTGTATCTCGGCTACTATCCAATCTACAGGGCTGGTCCAGGTCTCAAATTGTAGCGAATTTAATATACTTGAAAATTTTGTTCGCGTATATTAACGAAGAATGCATTGTTTAGGAGATATAGTCAAAGCACCGGAAAAAGAGCAAATATTCCGCGGTTTTTCGAGTGCTATGAAAGTAGCACAGGTCTTTCGAAGCTGCAAACTTGGATTTAGACTACTGGTACTGGTCCTAATAATATTTTTAAAAAATCAGAACTATCCGTTTAATTGCGATTTTATTGTTCTTGTTGACTGGCCTATAAAGTATCTAGCACGAATGATTTGTGTCTGAGATGGCCACAGTATTATGTGCTCTTCATCACGCTGATAAAGTTGTTTTACCAAAAAACTGCCCCCCCCCCCCATGTATTTCGTCCCAGAGATAGCAATAAGAGCCCCTTGAACTTGTACCTAGTTACCCGTTCTTCCTTCCACTCAGTGGTGTAGTTCAGGAAGGGTTAACACCTCCCACCCAACTCAACTTGTCTTTGTTCGAACATCAGCTACACCCACTAATTTGCTCCCTAAAAACTGGCAGATTAGCTTTAAAACTATCTTAATAGTAATATGAGTTAGCGCTTTTTCTCACTTGTAGACGTAGACTTTCCCCATGACTAGCACATTAGCGGTTTTGCCCCCTCAGTTTTAGCCCTAAAAGGGCCACCATGAACCCCAAGGGCCCACTGTTCTTTGTGTCGATGAACCAAGCGAGCATCTTGAACTTTTTTTACTGTTCGACTCTTCTCCTCTCGAAGACGTACCTACGCTCAACGGTGAACAGGAAATTGCATTGCAACAATCGTCCATTTTACTTCCCTACCCAAATACTCATTTAAAATTGAACTCTGTCTTCTGCGGGTTTCCAAAATCTTTACTCACACAACTATTTCGAATTAACCAGTCTTCCCCCTATCGGAAGAATGTTACGCTCGCCTTAATAATCCCAGGGAACAAAAGACCTCGTCGACCCTCACGGTCGTCTTGTCAAACACTATGTAGAGAACGCGAGACATGTCACGCTTTTAAGGTCCCTTATCTCGTAGTGCCAAGGGGGGATAGAAGAGAAAAACAAAAACCAAAGAAGGATGCCTTAATGCTTCCGGGAGAGTTGCCTTGGAAGACAAAGAGGGCCCGTGGGGGTCTTCTAATACCGCCTCAATACCAAATCAAATTTAGAACCTGTCTTGCACACGAACATGTCTTCCCTCTTTAACCCCTCCTCCTCGGGGTAACATGTGTTAACAGCTTTCCCTCCCTCCTTTTTTTCTTAAAAAAAAAAGAAGGAAATAAAGATAACAAAGCATCGCATTTTCTATCTCCGTCAACCCCTGAAGAGGAATCATTAATTGATTCTACTTGAAATGAAATGGAAGTAAAAGAATTCATTTGAAATGGAATGGGAGGGTGCTATGAAAATATATGATTGCAGCGATTCATGAGTAATGAGGAAAAATCTTTAGAGTGACAGGCGGCGTCAGTTTTTTCTTCTTTTTCAAGTAATCCCCCCCAACAGGTTCGAAAACAATTCTGCCCCTCCCCCTTGCTCATTATTCCTCAAGGGAGGATTGAAAAATAAATGAAAAATTATCCCTCAAAGTCTTTCTCATCTTCTTTCTGTCGCCCTCTCGTTCGACCTTCCTGAACTGTCTCTTCCATCACTCTTTCTCACTCACTCTCTCTTTTTTTTTTTCATCTTACTCTCCTTTCTCCGTTTGCTGGGTTCCGACGGTAGAATAATAATGGGCGCCTACGGCAATTCAATTTGGGCAAGAAGAGTCTTACATCTGTGACGGCCCAACCCGCGAATAAATTAGTTCTTCCCCACACTGGGATGGATTTAAAATTTTGAATATGAATGGGAAATTTTGCATAGCTGATAAGAAGACTTGGAGTATACGGCGCTTGGGTAAAGTCTCCCCCATTCCTCAAAGATTCGAGAACGACGGATGACGGGAGGGGGGAGGGCATTTAGAATCCTTAAGGAGCTGAGGGTGATAAAACATATGGCTCGCGTTCTCTTTTAATGCTCATATGCAAATCTTTATACCCAGACTTTTCCCTCTTTGGTTTCATCAATTCGCCCTCTCCCTCGAGTTTTTGCCAGCTCGCAGGTTGCGCGCATTTGAAAACAACATTCATCTTTCCGACGAGGCTCTCCCTATATTTTTCCGAAGTCTTTTAGCTAATGAAAGAAAATAAGGGGAGACTTAACGCCTAGACTAGTTCTTAGGATTAATATGATTTGCCACCGCAGCATTCTTGGTACTAAAACTTTATCACCGAGAGATTTTGGTCAGAACAGCAAACAATGAGCGTGTAAAAAAGGATATCCAGCACCAATTCTTGCGTAGAGAGGGGTTTTCCAATAAATAATTCCGGACAATAGCCCTCCTTCACCCTTGCCCATCACCCAAACTTCACTCAATATCTCTGGATGACCCCCATATAAAAGACGGACAAAGGCTTGTCCCATATAAAGAAGAATGAGTGAATCAGATGCGGCGGAGAGGGAGTTGTTCGTTAAATCTCCCCTCTCGATCTCTTCGTTATATAGGTACCCTCTCTTCCGTCAAACTTCCATTAAAGACTGGAGGGTTGAATGGTTGGAAGGGGCAGGGAAAAAAACATTCGATATTAATTGAGCATTGGGACGAGGAGCTTGCTCACATTATCTACGATGTTTCTTATGATCGCTTCTTATGGTGTACTGTGGTCGTGTTAGTGATATACCCTCATGATTAGCACTAGTTATCTGTGAATTGGAGACTTGTCTTTTAATAATTTCATTTCAGAGCTTGATGCCTAAAATCACGCAAAACTTTTCAGTTTTCAAGTTTCATTATTAGCGAAGTCTACAGTGGCGGACTAAGAGCATCAATTGGCATCCGGGGCGGGGCCATTGAGTGTCACCCGTCCCAATCACAGTCGTTTGTATCCAGAACGGAAAAAGCTCTATTTTGGCACGAAAACTTACAGACAGGACCCTGAGTCCCAGGAAGGGTTCTGTCTATAGGTAGTCCGCGATTAGTAGCTCTCGAGCCAAGAAAATCGACTAAAAGCAGCGTCAACGGGAAATTTTGTTATTTTTGGACGCTTCGTAGACTTTCGGGAGGCGACCAGCCGCAGTCGAGGCATGGAAGGAACACCATTGAATAGGGAAAACACAGTAGTGGAAGTCCTGAAATAAACGTAACCGGGGGCACTTGGCCCACTTAAAAATCAATTATGTGGGTTAAAAGATATTGAAAAAATTCACTCTCACATATTTGACTTCGAATAAAAACCAATTTCACGGGTTTGGCTCTTCAACAAAATCAATTTGAGGATTCGAAGAGTCCGCAACGATATGGGGTGGCCAACATCTTCTTAAGAGAGGCTAGACGTTGGCCAACTCATCCGTGATTCGGAAAATTATCTTCAAAGTGTCATTTTAAAAAATAGTAATACGCGTTTTCTTAGTGGATTGGCGAGTTTTGGTCAGAAATGACCATTTTTTAGAAAAAATAATGTTTTTTCTCTTCAAAATCGCTTGTTTTGACCTGCAAAATTCGATCAATTCTTGTGATTTTAACATGCTATAAATGTTTAAAAATCACATCCAAAGCTATCTTTGGAGTGTAATTCAATGTATGCGCCTACCAAAGTATCAAAAAATGTCGCTCCGGCAGCTAGCTGTCGGGTTAAGTGCATTACACTACTACAAGCTTCGACGTTTTTAGTTATTTAGCTATTATTCTGCATTAATTAACATTTCACTTTGTTACTCTACATTATTTTGTATAGCCATTCTTGCTGAATAATCTCTAATTAAGTGAAATTAACGAAATTCGTATTTCGTGAAATGGACTCAATCCCGGCATCTGGGGTGTCAGATGCCGGAGCGACATTTTTTGTTGCTTGTTACTTTGGTAGGCGTGCATAATCAGTTAGATTCAACGTATAGCAATGTAGCGCAAAGTATTTTGGAATATTTAATTTTTTATGGTCTTTTATGAAACCTTATAGGCTTGAGACAACGCCAGCAGAGCCTGAATTTCAATTTTGACTTTCCTCTAATTTTAAATGAAATTAATAAAAGTACCTACTAGTCCCATATTCCCAAATCCTCCCAGCCCCCATAGACCATAGTCCCATAGTCATGAAACTTGTCTCATTCGGTAGGTTTTATGGAGCTAAATCCTGCATTCTCCAGGTTATATGAGCGCCTGCCTAGGGAATTCGCCCTCAGTGGCTAGCCAAATTCTGGAAATTTGGGACATGATTAACCGAATGAACTATGGTATGATAATGAGCCATCGGAAAATTCGGTTAATTAATTTTATTCATATCGGAATTATTTCGTTTAACAAATTTTGAGAATTTGACATTTTTTATTTTATTATTTTTGAATTTTTACTGGTGCTCATAAACATGGGGTGAACAAAAAAACACTAAAAACAGTCAAATGTTTTTCGGTGCTGAATCACTAAAAAAATAAGCATTCGATCGGTGATGGGTGTTGAACCTTTCCTTTTGAGTTCAGTAATTAATGTAAAACGTTCATAACATTAAAAAAAAAAAAAAAAGAAAAAAAAAGAAAGTAGAAGGGCTAGGCTCGTTTACTACCCCCTCACCATGTCTTTGCCAAAGAGTGACGGGAAGAAGAGAAGTTAATTGGCAGTGGTTGAAGCGTTCGCCTCATCAATTTCCACGCCTTATTTCATCTTCCCTTTTTTCTTTTGCCCCTTTAATCTACCCTTCGAAATCAACTCGATGCATCGTCTTTTGAAAGGTTATTAAGGGTTCATTAAAGTCGCCCTTAAAGAGTTTCCTTGATCTAAAAAAAAAAAATTAACGGAAGAAGAAATGGGATATAAGAATAAAAAAAAAAGTGAAAAGTGCGTGAGAAAATCGTTCGGGGGTGATGATGTTAGGGGGTTAACCTGTTTCTTTCTCTTTCGTTTCAACAGAAGAAAAGGTTAGTTGACATGTGAGTGTTAAAAGAATGAGGAGGGGGGGGACCGGGAACTTTGTGAGACACACATCACGTGTGCCTCTATTCAACCCTTAACCCCTCGTTCCCTGCACCCCTTTAAAGGCCTTACACAGGAGGCATGCACGCAGTTTCGTGAGAAAGTCGGATTAGCCACCTGACTCGTTCCTGGCATCAATTATTTAGGTGCACCTTTTTCTCCCCCTCATCGCCATTCTCCTAGTGCGAATGCATAAAAATAATTCTAATCCTTTTTTTAATTACTTCGCATTCAAGAAAGAAATTGATTCAAGTTCCAAGTTGTACTTGGCAATGGCTATAGGAACTTTTTTAAAATAAAGATTTAGGGAATAACTTACATCAAAACACTCGGCTGAGACGTGGTTTATCAGTTAAAATTGTCTTCATCTTAAATTCCTTGACCGCTACGGCTTTGACATGACGCATAGTTTTTGCTGTTGAATTATTTTCCAAAATTCCGACACAACGGGCAACTGAAACAGAACAAGATGAGTGGTGAGACCAAACGAAAAGTTAGATTATGGAAATCAGAACTAATTTTGTTGTTCATTTGTAGTGCCAGGCTTGCTTGCTCAACTAAATCATTTTAATGAGAAGGAAGTTGCCTCTTTTCTAGCTCAAACCCGGCGGGCTCATTTAAGGTGGTAAATGAGGCATATTTTGCGCGTGCCTAAGCTAAACTAGAAAATCAAATACACAAAAGCGATTGTTAAGGGCATTTACACACACGAGTTAATTTGGACAGATTAATTTAAGGGTGTAACGGTTGGTTAGGGTGCGGGAGGGAGATGAAGAGGCTTTTGTGTAATTTGTATGTACCAAGATCTTCCTTGATAGCGGAGGAGGGGGCGTAGACCTGTGGAGTGATGTGTTCGGTTGACTGATGTTTAGTCTTAACTGAGCTACCGGGGTAACATATCGAGGAGGATTCCGAACGATGGAAGGGGATGGGATTTGCTGTCTTCAGACAAATGACGTGGGTTGCAAGGCTCTAATCGCAGACACTTTGCTTGTAAGCTTTCCCTTATGTAACAAGTCTTTCCTCTTCACCTTCTACACTCACGTGGGGGGGGGGTCTTGAAAATATCTCATGGCAACGCGTCTCTCTGATTAAAAGAAAACAAATCTTATTTGATATATGGTTGGGGTGTTGCTCGTATGCCATGTTTGGAAGGGGATAATCACTTTGCTAACGGTAAAAACCTCTACTCCTAAGGCGTAATTAACGGTATATGGCGGCATGTGACACATCCATTTAGGGGCGACAGCGTGTAAATGGGCGGCGATGAAGACTTGAGGCTCGCCTGGGAAATGGAAAGAGAAAAGACTCGGTTGAACATAAAGCTACAGCTCTCAAGGGAGAACCGGGGAGCATATAGGAAAAACCTAATGTTTTTGCCTGCTGTATAGGGTTTTGTTCTCCGGTAGCAATCACCTTCATTGCAGTGCATTAATTCCCATTATTTTTTTTTTAATGTTTATTTTTCTGGGCTTTAAATTAAACGGGTTTTAAGGTTTTGTTTAATATTACCCCCTTTCCAACTGAGAAACTTGCTTATTAACAAAAAGTCCTCCACCCCTTATATTCCGCAAGACGCGTTGAAGCTAATAACAAGGAACCTAATACCTCAACTCACGGTCGCGTCATTTCAGTTAAAACCTTGATTAAAATAATACGCGACGTATCAGGCAGTGAGGAACGGTAGAGAGGAGGTAAGCGTCTTATAATTTAGCATACGCGTAATATGTATTACAGGGGCTAAGACAGGGGTTTCTCCTAACACATGCATGGCTAAAAAGGAGAGGAGGACTTTCTCCTTCCTTCGCGCATTTATTGCCGTCATAATATACACAATTACAAGGGGAAAGGAAGAAGGAGTGAGTGAATGTGTGTGAGAGGCGGGAATGAGCGAGGGGAGAATTGTGTCTAGTTTCTGGAGGCAAAACAGGTTTCCCGCATCTGCCTTCTGATTATTACTGCATCTTCTTCACTCATAACGATTCTGCCGTTTTGAGATAAGCACAAATGACAAGTATAAAAGTCAATGACGTCACATTCATTATTGCCTCAGCAGAGATAGCACTATTCGTTTTGGGGAATGGACAGCTGCTGGGTAACGTGCGACCTTCGATTATTGCTCACTATAATAATTGAAACTCATATTCTATCGGACCTTTAAAACTGAATAACAATAAAATATTAACCATGAATTTCACCACTGGGAGTTAGGATGGAGTTACCAAACTCTAACATTGTTTACATAAATTTTGACGCATTTTTTTGTTAAATCTGAGTTAACGTAACTCAAACCTTAACTCTCAGTGGTGAAATCCGCCATAACTGAACCACACACATTTTAATTTGGGTTTTGGGGAATTTTGAGTCTCACTATCAGTAGGGGGACAAACAATTTTTTTTTTGTGGTAATAAATTTTGTAAAATACATATAGGTATTAAGTACAACAACTACTGGTATACATATACCTGTATTGTTGTTTTGTTTGTGTGCTATATCGTAAACGACTAACAGACGGCCACTTATAAAAATATGTACATTTCTCGACTACTGTGAGACGGACAAGGGCGTAGCCAGGACAGGGGTAAAGCTGGGGAGCTGCCCTCTCTTCTTCAACTCACATTTCGCTCACTCGGAAGAATACCGGTACAACTCAAAAATGTTTTTCTGACCTAAACAGTTGGGATTAAATAAAATTAAATTAATCCAAACTGGAATGGTCACAAAAAACGTTTTTGAGTTTTACCAGTATTCTCCCGAGTGAGCGATTTGTTCATGACGGTCCTCGATTAGGTACACTCGAGAACCCTTCCCTTCAAATCGGCACCTTCAAATTCGATGATTAGCATTTAAACTGAACATTTTGCCCCTCGAAGAACAAACAAATCTTGAAATTTTGTCTGAAAAACAGATTTTATACAGAAAACATTGCCAATATTCACAAAGTCGCTTCACGGCTAACATAGAGAGAAACCATTTATGTACAGATGAAATCAAGAAAAAGCAAATTCGCAAGTAAATTGAAACA
The DNA here is from genome assembly GCA_038030265.1 of Corythucha ciliata. Taxonomy (NCBI): domain Eukaryota; kingdom Metazoa; phylum Arthropoda; class Insecta; order Hemiptera; family Tingidae; genus Corythucha; species Corythucha ciliata. Next base: position 34,145,789 of record CM075938.1, read on the forward strand.
GTGCTGATTCGCAGCTAAAATGTGGTAATGGAATATAGCTAATTTGCGGACAAAATCTAAAAAAAAAACGCTAATTACCAGCTGGAATTTAGAAAAAGCGCCAATTCTCGGTTAGAATAGAGAAAATGCCGAAAGGCAGTTTTTGGTGTTACCGTCACTAAAATTGAGAAAAAGCGCGATAAGGGGTGGAAAATCACTAATAAATGGTAAACGGTTGAGAATACCAACCGCTCAGTTCCCACCGCTCAGCACCACTTTCAGCTTATTCGAAGCTGAATAGCTAACATTTTGAAAAAGAGGTAATTCGCGGCTAATATTGTGAAAAAGTGCTAATTGGAGGCTAAAATTGAGAAAAATCGCTTATTCACAGCTAATAGACTTAAGTGAAAAAACGCTCATTAAGCTCGCAAATGCTTATGTAATTTGCAAGTAAATTTGAGAGTAATAGCCACAAAATTACATCATTCGGAGCTAAATATCTGCGAAATTGCTAGTTTCCATAACTGGTAGTACTTTCCGTAACTAGTAATTTATTGGTGAAATTAGAAAAATTCTATAATTTTAAAGCTGCTGGATTCTAGAAAAAGCTCTAATTCACGTCTAAAATAGAGAAAAACCCAAATTACAGTTTTTGCAGGCGCCTTCCAAAAACTGCCATATACAAAAAAATTCATGAATGAAACGCACTAAAAAGCGCCGACAGTTAAAAGTGCCCAAGAAGTGAGACAGTTAAAATTGGTAATTCGTGGCTAAAAGTGAGGAAAAACGCTAATGCGAGGTTGAAATTGAGAAAAATCGCTCATGCGAGTGATAGAGAAAATACGCTCGCAAACGCACATACATTTGAGCGTAAAATAGCCTCAAAATTACAAAGTTGAACAACTCCTCCTTCCTTCACGGCTTGTTTTTGACTGATCAATTCTTCTCTCCTCTTTTTTGAACGTTGACAGCCAATTTTTTTATTTTTACGGATGCATTTCGGGCCCTATCCGGAACCCCTCTTGAGCATGCTCGACTCCTACAACATAACTTGAAGCCCGAAATAGCCTCAAAATTACATTATTCAGAGAAGAATATCTGCGAAATTGTAAGTTTCTGGTCTAAATGTTTGTGAAACTGCTGAAGTTTCTCGAGGAATTGCCAGTTTCGGGGATCTTTCGTTATAGTGAGCGTGGAATCCAGTATAGCCGGCCACGACATCGTCCAAAGTCTTATGAGGAAAAGCCATAAAATTGTAACATTTTGAAGGCAAGAAACCGCGAATTTTCCTGGCTAAATATTCGTGATATTGCGAGTTTCATGTTTAAATTTCAGCGAAATTGAATGTTTCTTTTTTTCTTCTTCTTCTTCTTCTTCTTCTTCTTTTTTTTTTTTCAGTGCCAGTGGATCCCGGACATGAATTCACCACAGTAGGGAGCTATGTGAAATCGCCAGTTTCTGGTCTTTATCTTTACGCGCGTCTAATATGTGTGTAATGTGTAATTACAAGTTCCGGCGAATTAAAAAAAAAAAAAAAATTCGCTCAGGCAGCTGGCGGTCGGAAAGAGTGCATTTCATTTTGTATACGGATACCGTAAGCCGTCCCAGAAGTAGTAATGTTGAGACCATGACTTGTTTCGTTAATGTTTGACCCTCCCTCGTACTGTTTGCTGCCGGGTTTGTTTAAGCTGAACCTAATGGGAGTCAAAGGCTACTTCAAAATGAAATCATCGTACCAAATATAATGCTTCTGGAATCAACTGGTGATTTGTAGTGATTTTTTTGCCAGTTCAAGCCATATTACCCCCCCGCCCCCGCCCCAACCAAGTCGACCGATTTGGCCCAATGCAATACCAAACGAGGTCGTATGACTACTGATTTTTGTGCCAAAGCGCGTGCCTCTAAATTAATTTCTTCGAGAGTTATCGTGCTAACAAGAAAACGGCCATAAGATTATATATATAAATAAACACACACACACACATATATATATGCATTCCGGAGACCACTGAATTCGTATTCTAGAGGTTCTGAAACATGAACAAAACATGACATGACCCATGTTTGCCACTATCACGACGAGACCAATAGTGCATTTTCAGAATGAAATGCACTAAAAGATCGCTGAAAACCGGGTTATCCGGCGACGACATATCCCTAAGTCTTTACCCGCGTAGTCGCATTACCCCAAAACTGCAACATTTTCGAAAGCTAAATATCCGCGAAATTGGTAGTTTCCTGGCTGAATGTTCGCGATATTGGATGTTTCACTTCTTAAGTTCCGCGGGATTGCAAATTTCGGAGATTTTTTTTTTTGCGGCAGTGGATCACTCAAAAATCGACAAGTACATATAGGTATTCGGAACTTCTGTGAAATTGAAAGTTTCGGAACTACATATTCGCGAAATTTCTGAAGTTAAAATCTTTATTTTCATAAAATTGTTAGTTTTGGACTTTTTTAAGTGTCCGCGGACCGTATAGGCTATAGCCGGTCACAATGGGCTGGCGAGGCTGACCTCATAAGCCCTACCCCAACAACATTTTGGAGGCAAGTATCCGTATAGTATCTCCCAATTCCAGCAAAATTGCGTGGGTGGCTGTCGGTCCAGTTGGCCCTCAAAGCGCTCAAAGCTTACCGAATAACCCCCTAATTATCATTTGGTTTTACAACGCTTCCTCCCCCTGTGATTCGACTTCGGATCACACGTGACGACGGGAATGCGTAAAGCTGGCCAACCTTCTGTCTATTAGAGCTAGCTAAGCCCATTGTGCGGGGACGGACCATTGTGGAATTGAGGGTACTAGTGCAAATGGCATTCCGATTATTCCGACAACGTCATTAGAGTTTCTAGGGCTTGTGTGGTGAACTTTGATTCTATTTTATTTTACATTCATGTGCTTGGTATCTGATTTTTGGACAGAAATTTCCCCATTTGGTTAAAATGAACAAAATTCTCTCTGAAATGATTATTTTCGAAATTCTTGTTTAAACTAGAAGGGAACTTGAAAACCATTTTGAGAATTCCTTTGAAAGAAATTCAATAGTTTAAAAGAATGAAGCTTTGGGGTGGCTAAGAAAAAGGGTTATGCTCTAGAATGAATGCTGTTAAAGGGAGACAGCTGGGTGGGAGGGATGTTTGAGGAAAAAATCTGCCAAGAGCAGAACGTGCGGTTACGGTGAAGACTTCTGAGAAGGGGGTAGTACCAGTGAAGGGAATCAAGGGGTGAGGCTTTGGTGGCGGCGGCGGCGGGAGGGTACAGGGGCTGAGGTCGGGGACGGTGGTGGTTAAGTTTCTAATTTCCAAGCTCGTGCACCCTTGACGTCTGTCACTCTTTCTCTCAAGAGTTGGTAATTTGCTCTCTCATGAGGGAGAAAGAAGAAGCGAGGGGTGAAGAGAAGGGAGTGCCCGGTTCTCCGCACCCCTCTTCCTGTCATCCCTATAGCTATCGGGGAGAGTTTTTAGCATTTCATAACTTGTTCGCTTTAAGGTTGAAGGGCAGGTTTCTCTCTCATTCGCGCTCTTTCTCTTTCTCACTCTCTCTCTGTCTCACTCCAGCTCTTTCTCTCTTCTTAGTTCAAACTTTTTACTTCCCCAGGCTTTTCTAACCCAGTCAAGAGTCGAACTTTCACCTTTCACGAGAATTTCCTGAGGGAGCGCTTGAAGGTAACTCATACTCCCCCACCTCACCACTGACGATGAGGCTTCACTTTCCTAATCTTATATGCATATATTATCTGCTTGGAAGCTAAATATTCTAACTGAATCATTCTCTCAATGCGTTCTGTTAGTCAAATTCATTATGAAGAATTTTGTTGAATTTGACCTTGCTCCTCGAGGGGTACGGAGTTGAAGACTGCTGTAATTAACGCATCAAGATAAGAAGCTTTATTTTGATGAGCAATTAAGTAGGAGGGTTATCTTTACTACTCGCTGATAGGTTGTAAAAAGAAACTTTTTAAGAGTTCCTCTATATGTTGGGGGGCGGAAAACGTCTTATCGCCAGACTCTTACAAAAGCAGTTTATCTTTGAGAGGGGTATTTTGTATGTTTAATAAAATTTGCAAAAATAAGGAGGACGCTGAAAGCGCAAAAAGGGAAGCGTGTCGCCTCTTTAGCTTCCCAAGCTATTTTAGAGGATGCTTGTTGAAAGCTGTGCGAGAAACGAAGCCCTGCTGTTTCAGATTTCCCAAGTAGAAAGAAAAGTTGGGAAAAAGAGCGAGAGAGTGAGTGGGAGAGAGAGAAAAAAATTCACCGTGTTATTTCTCCCTCGAGACGAGCTGGGTTTGGTGGAAAGAGATATGGCGAGTACGGGGGGAGGGAGTGCCAAAGCACAGGTTTTATATTTCCCTCCGGTAAGTTTCCTTCAAGAACAAACCTCACCTTAATTAAATCCGAGGAAACCATGCTACCCCTCCCCTTCTCTACTCCCCCTCACTTCTTACTGCTGACGATATGAAAATTACCCTTACACTTCCACCTTTTCTTATCTAATATTGCCCGTATATATCATTTCCTATGGGAGTAACTTACGGCAGCGTAATGGGTAAAAACAATATCCGCATCCGTTGAAGAAAAGAACTCCCTTTTAAAAGAGCTTTTCAGGAGACTGGTGGTGTCATCCCTCGCCTCCCTATATCCCCAACTCGCTTATTTACAATATTCGACTTCCTCTCGAGAATATGCGAGCTCGTATCATTTTTTCTCCTTCACAACTCAGACCAACTCAGAGTAGACCAGAATAGACTTCACTTATTCGCTTTTGTCGGGTTTGTTTTAATTGCCTGGTTTTCTGGACTTGCGGGGAACGAGCATCGCACCTGTTGTTTCCACCCGTGTGACTAATTGAAGGACGACGGAGGCGGGATTCCCGACACAAACGTTTCAGAGATCTCCTAAACGCCCTTTTACTAAAAAGGTTTTCAACACCTGTTGAGTTTCGGCCTCTCCATTTACCCCGCCCCGGCTTAAAGCGTGGGCAATGCTGGTTATTTAGTTAGCTCCGTCAGCGGTTTCAGGGTTTGAAGAGACAGTGATTAAAATGTCAGAGATGTATCACTGACTTCAAGGGTAGCTTCCCTATATTTTTTTTGTCTCCATCGCACACTTTTTTTAAAAAAAATGTGTCTGCTTTACTACTATGTAGCATGAACAATTTTTTTTCTTATGGGAATGAACTATCCTCCCAACTTTACAAACCAAGCAATAAGCTTTCAACAATAATATTGTTTGTTCGGAAAAGAGAGGGAGAAGTGGCCCATCCAAGCTGATTAATAGAATAGGAAAAGGGGTTAAATGTTTTTGTAGTGGAGGGCTAATGAGGGGACATGTTTGTTTAGGACTCTCTCGGTTTTAATTTATTTCCAGGGTTTTGAAAAGCCCTCCCTTCCTCATCATTATCTCCCACCTACGAATCAATGTAAATACCTTTCCTAGTGTTGTTACAATGTTTTGGAGAAATTCTAGGATGATCTTTCCCCACCATCCTGCCAAGACGAGCATTTGTCAAACATTAGAACAGCTACTCTAACTATCAAAAAGAAATATGACTAAGTGAACGTTATAGGTACGTAAAGTGAACTGTGCAGTGATTGCGGTGGAAGTTGGAAGCTGTCCGCAGAGGGTTCAACTGATGCGGAGCTGGTGAACGTGTTAGGTGTTTTTGTGGGTGAATGTGCTGGGGTTGTTTTATAGATAAATTGCAACCAGCACGATTACGATTACTACCCTAAGGTCTGTTTTGGTCTTACTGTTCCTTCATGTTAATTATTGTTAGTTCATGTAATAGGCCAAAAATGGATGACTCCGAAGCCAGGGTTGCCAACCTTTTTCAGGGAAAAAATGCTTTCAATATTCTTTCAATGCATTTAAAAATAAAAATAATTTTACAGAACAAAAATGTACATTCGGTAGTGCTTGATAACATTAAAAGTGTAATATCTTTCCAACTCATTATACATATACATATATTTTCAACCTTATGTGGTTATAAAAATATCAATTTTCACGCTCTTAAAACTGATATTTCGTTGAAAAATACGAAAATAAGTATTTCTCTGTCTTAAATAATGATTTGATAAAAAATACCCCACTCCCCAATTATCACATAACTATAGGCAAATGTACAGGATATACAGCTCATTTCAGGGGCTAAATTGTCATTTTTTTGCTGAAAACTATCGGAGTCCATCTCAAAAGAGTCAGTTTTGTGTCAGTCACCGTGATGGAATGTTGTCTTTAGCTTAGATGGCGTTAGGCCTTAGCTAACGCCATCGGGGATAAGATCCGATCGTTTGGCTGAAAATGGATATGCGAACACCGGGTGCAGAAAATGTTTTGTGGCTGAATTATACCTCAAACTGGACTCTTCCAGAGTTCCGTCGTAGAGACGAATATTTCCTCGTCCGGATCTCAAAATTCTGTCTGTAAACTGTCAAAGTTATAGTCCTCACTAAGTGCGTAGCCAGCTCTTGATCTTCGGACATCCCCAGCTTCCCTGGGAAGAACGCTTGATGTCAGGGACGCGTATTTACAAACCCTATACCGATTCGAACCTGAAGCGGTGGTTCTAATGGGGTTTGTAGTGCCACCATGAGGTAATTTCCAAGAAAATCGAAAATTCCATTGTGCATAAATTGACGCATATGCACTAATTAAACATGAAAACACTCACTACGCTGCTTTTCTCGTGGCTTACGCCAATCTCCGGGCCCGGGAAATTTGGAAAATTAATACAAGATAGTGACGTCATACAAGCGGGAAATTCAAATGGCCAAGTCTAAAACATCATTAAGTACTCTCTAAGAAGTAGAATTACTATATGATAAGAAAAACCATAATTGTGCATGAATTAACGCATAAGCCCTAATTCAACGTGAAAAATTCATTCCACAGCTTCCTGGCAGGGGAATTTGGAAAATATTTACAATATTGTGACGTCACCTCAAGCGGGAAATTCAAATACCAAATTCTAAGAAATGATTAATTACTCTATTAATATTGCCAATTAAGTTTCTTGTTTCAAACAAGTTTTTTAATCTCTCCCGTCCATATCTGATTGTTAAAAGTTCAAATTTTTTGTTTCGGAAATTACCTCAAGATAACACGCCTACAATTGGTTTCCTGTGCCTTCATCCTAAACCCTGAGCACTATGTGCTCACCACCACTTTCCACATTGGGAAAGCGTGTGAAACAAGGTTCATAATCAACATTATGAATATTGAGCTTAATACGTGTAATCATAATAGCGTTACCAATTTGCGCTGTAGCACAGCTAAGTACCAAAGATGGAAACATCCAAAATTCCAAATTTAGTGGAGATAGATCCCCTCTAAATTGGAAAGTCTGAAGACTTCATTCAACCCATTACCCCCTCCAGATTGTGGAAAGACTACAGATTGATCACTAGATACTGTCGACTGGCATTAATCGTGTTGAACGGCATGAGCCGCCGAACACTTCATCAGGGTCAGGGACAGGAAAGGATTTGCATTTCCACTCCCACCACTTACCACAGCAAGACTTCAGTGTTCGGCGCAGGGTCCGGACATGCTCAAATTCACCCCCTCCCCCCCCCAAGATGCAGCAGTTTTGGGACTCTCGTAAGCTAAAACTCGTAAAATTATCTTTTTGAATAAGCCAAACTCACAAAATTGGAATTTTTACAGAGCCTAAACACACAAATCATTTAAACTGGTCGTTTTAATGGGGCAACCCCTCGAAATTAGGTTTCCATTCAGCCAAAGCCCATGAAAATGGGGTTTTGGTGAGTGAGACCTGTGTCCTTTAGACCTGAGTTCTTTAGCGAGCCAAACCGCGACATTGGTACTTTAGTGAGGCAGAAGTTTGTTGCCAGCTTTTGTGGCTGGGGGATGAGCAGAGTTAATCACAAAAGCAGGACTTCTGGAAAGAAAAGGTAACTGACATGTGGTTTGTTCCCAGTCGCAAAGTCGTTGCCAATTGCTGCAGTTAGTGCAGCAATAGGCAAAATAGGTAGGTAGTGTAGCGCAATAGCAAAAATAGGTAGAGATAGCATCTTTTTTGTTTTTCAAGTTATTATTTCTTTAAAAACTGGCTATAACCTTAAGGAGGTTAGGAGGTTTATGTGATTGATTGGGTTGCGAACTATTGTTGGCCTGAGTTCTTTAGTGAATTGAGGACTATTGGCCTATATCAGCAGCCTGCTCTTCATGTACCAAACTCCAGTTACACGTAATACAATCCCGCAATTTTAAATAACCATTTTGATATGAGCGCGCCGCGCTGCTTTAGGTTACTGTGTTAGAAACGAGTTCAATATTATCAGGATCGTTTGTAATAAATCCAATCGTATTTATTATCAATAAAATATTTATTTTGATCGTGCCAATCACGGAAGAACTTTGTCCCGTGTTATGTGCCATGAAGATTACACGAAAGCAATAATTTAGCTGGCTTCGGACAATATTCACCACCCAGTAATGTTATTCATGTATTGTAATTGACTGGGCGACGTTTCCGGTTTGTATTTCCCCGGGGGATAACGAATTGGAGGAGGTAAAAGAAGGGAGGGGAATCAATATGGGAAGAAACAACGTCGAAGAGTTTCTAGCAGTGGAAGAAGTGAGAGGGAGAGGGTAAAAAGAGGTGAGATTTGTTTACGTCACCCTCGCTTCCCCTTTTTTGTATATAAATAGAGTGGTTATGGACCAGGTCTGCGACAATAGCCCATATCCAATAGCCTTGAAATGTAAAGAAAAGGGGAAGAAAAATAGGTAGGGATAGCATCTTTTTTGTTTTTCAAGTTATTATTTCTTTGAAAACTGGCTATAACGGACGAATCTTAAATTTAAAAGAATCAATTCAGTGAAATTGGAATATGCGTTGACTTACAGTAACTAAAGTTCCGTCAAATTTAAGGCAACACAGAGGGTTTGCTGCGCGGCACGCAACAGTGTCGCCTGACTTTTCCCCTACGCCTCGTGTTTGGGAGTCAATCACAATTACCTCGTCTACCCCTCCTTAACTGCCTGACAGTGAGAGCTCTTCGATTTAACCGGAAATGAGGTTCGTTTATCTTAGGAGCTCTCTGGCAACCTCTAGGAGAGGAAATTAAGCAATTAACACGCCTGTCAATGAGAGAATATTTTTGAAATCTTGTCACAAACCGTCGCCAAAGCCTAGGGCTCGCCTATCGTGCCCTCAATGTCCTCTCTTTTTGACGATAGCGTAGTGAAAAGAGGAGAGGTGGCAGGAGGGTAGCACGGTGGCTTCGGCAGAGATTGAAATCAAGGGGAAGTTTGTGCATGTTGAATGCCAGCCAGTATGGGGCCTTCGATTCAACTCGTATTTCAGACTAGAACAAGTACAGAATATATTTTCAGAAGGCCCTTCGTATGATAATTTTATCGTTTTGAGACCTTAACGAATGCGTTAAAATACGTGCCTATTTGTTGACTGAATTAATTCTGATCCCCCCCCTTTCACCGCTGTGTCGTCCCTCTCCATCCTTTCCCTTTTCGGCCAAAACCTTCCAAGCCCTCTTCAACACTCCTAGGGTTTTCTAATTAAGACGAAAGCTCTGTCCTCCCTTTTCCTCACTATAGGGGCAACGACCAAGAGGAGAAGAGGGTTGCATGTGAAATCCCCTTCTTTCACTCGCACACCTCCATGCCCATTACCGCACTTGTCTTAACCAGGCGATTCTTCTCTTAGAGCGCCGTCACAGCTGCAAACACGTATCATATGCTTTGGACGTCTCGATAATGACCCTACCACCCTATGTAAAGTAAAACGTAGTTTCCGGATGTAATTAATCACAAATTTTCTTGCAGCCTCGAAGGAAAATTGATATCCCCAAATTAGTAACATTTTGACTATTATTCCGAGGGCGTTAAATGTTTCACGTAGAATGACCCGTTCATAAATCATCGTCGCATCTGCCCGAATAATACTTGGCAAACATAAAAGTTTTTCCTTCCTCTCTCGAGTCTAAATATGAGGAAATAATCGGTCATTCGATCGCATCTCTCGGTCTGTTAACACGTAATTGACTGATGGGAAACGTGGGGTGTGCCTCAGTTGTTTTTCACGGCAGCAAACACCCGAAAACTGTTAAGTGATGGATTGATTCACCAACTCCCCCCTATCCCACCCATCTGGTCTCATATTTAACCAACAGTTTTTCTCCTTCTTCTTTTCCTTCTTCGCTTCATCTTCCTCGGAAAGCGTCTTTGAGGGAAAAAAAAAAAAAAAAAAAAAAAAAAATCGAGAATCGAAGGGGAGTAAATTAGCACGAAATTAAAATGATAATGAAAAAAAATGGAGGGGCGGCAAAAAGGAGGCTTGTTAATACAATAACAAGGAAGCTTAAGCTGATGACCAGCAATTTAGGAGCTAAGTGCTCTTGTAAAGCAGGACGCTGGAATATTATTTTTAATTATGAATAGCGCTAAAAAAGGGAGCTAAGTGGAAATTTTTTCAGATTACTTGCATTTATTTCTTATTTTTAACAGTGCGAAGAGGGGAAGAAACTCGATTCTTTTACTTTGGGCCCTCATTAGAAGTCTTGAAGGGAGGAGAATGAAGCTATTACCCAAGTGAGCAATGAATGAAATTTGTATGACAGGTGAAAAAAAAAAAAAAAATGCGATGCATAGTATTATCCAACCCAACAAAATGGGCAATATTCTTACTAAAATGACTCTATGTAAAAGTATCTTGGGTTTATGGTCTCTGCTTGCGATGCAACATTGACTGTTGATTCTACGCGTAGTGATAGCGGAGCTTGAAGCCAGGGGGGTGATTCTGTAACTCACAAAATTTACGTGTCGTAACTGGGAAGGAGGGGGAGAGGATGTACCCCATTGCCTTGGTTTTTCCACGCACTTGTCAAGAATTTATTCTTTTTTCTTCGAGACCACACATTCTAGCGTGAAAATTCCACAGTTTAATTCACTAGGTATCCTAAAAACCATGGCAACGAGGTACCTCCCCTCGCCCTTCTTCCATTTTACGACACGTAAATTTTGCAAGTTAAAGAATCACCCCCCCAGGTCTTTTGTTCTGATCTCGAATCAGGAGGCCTGTGGGTGATTCTGTAACTTTAGCGTATCAGATTCGTCGTCGTAAGTCACCTTGTTGCCTATTCTCTGACAAGAACAGGTAGGTTTCATTAATGCACTAGTGTTTTTGTTTTGTTTTTTCTTTTAATGGCATAGGTCATAGGTCATACAGTCAGAGGTTATAAATTAATTCATACAATGTATAAGAGTATAGATTTTAGGAATTCGTATAGAGCTCTGTAGACGGCGAGTACCAGCAGCCGTTATTTGGTGAAACTATACTGTGTGTGGGGGGGGGGGGGGGCGCTGCGCGCTGGATACTGACTAACGCCGGGTGCAACTTCGTCAACGGGGTTTTTTCTCTTCACACACAATAAAATCTTTCCATTTTGATAACTTTCTTGGCGTCCAACGTTTCCTGCTCAACCAAATGTCTCGGAGTTTAGTTGCTATTTCATGCCCCTATTTTTCTTTCACTCTTCCAAAAACCCAATTTCGTGATAGCTCTTTCAAAAATCTTTGGCTTGTTCTTGAAACTAATTTTGCTTTTTAAAACCCAATTCATGGATTTGACTCACTCAGAAACAAAATTGCGTCAGTTTGGCTTCTTTAAACACAATTTTTGCGAATTTCCGCTAAAGCATGCAAAAAGTTTAGCCGTAGGAGCCTACATTGTCTGTCTTCCCTCGTTGAGGTTCGCCAAAAACGTACCGGCTTCAGCTGCTCGCCATCTTCAGCGTTTCTGCGTTTGGTTTCCAGACTGAAACTACTGGCTTACTTGAAATTTAGACGACCCTTGTCTAAGGACTTTTCAAGGGATTACTCCCCCCTCACCGCACCACCCTAGTCACGCCGGTGAATTCTTCTTCAAATTCAAATTTCACCGAGATCCTGGGTCTTCTACCAGGAACTCCACAGTGGTCGTGACTCGTGTGAGACCGCACCTCCTTTTTGATGCCTCCTTTGCAATGCCGTCCTTTCGGCAATGGAGATGGTCTCCCACTGGTTCAATAACCGGTGTACTCCGTACCAGAAAGGTTCAGACGAGCCGCTGTTCTAGAATAATACGCTGGTATAGCATATCTAGGTGGGAAGGGGAAGGGGGGTTGAAATTATAACTGCGCCCAGGGCGCTCGCTCACTTTGCTACATCAATGAAACCGTCGCACTGCTGTCATTTAACATAGTTAAGAGTAAATCGCCCTATTATGGGATTTAAAAGGGCCGAATCATCAAAATGCAGTTTTGAAAGGGCGAAACTAGGTAATAACGTCACAGGAAAGGCGAAACTTGGTTTTTAAATAGGTAGGCAAATTAGTGTTTAATAATGAACCCAACCTGCGAAAATTATTCTAGAAGGAGCTATCAGCCATGAAAGTCGTCTTTTTACTTGGGATTTGAACAAGAAAAATCTGCAAAATTGGGGTTTGAAAGAGTCAAGCTCATGAAATGTAATTTTTGAAATTGCAAAAATCCCTGAAACGGGGGTTTAAACGAACCGAATCGGCAAAATTTGGGGTTTGAAGGGTAAAATTTGGATTTTAAATAGTCATGTAATCACGAAAGGTTTTCTGAAACAACCAAAGGCTCATGATTGGTTCTGAATGAGATAGTGAGTCAAAAGGTCTATTCATTTGTCGTCCGGAGCTGCACTATTAGCACTGGAAGTACTAACCTTTCATTTTTTTTTCGCGTTATTTCACATGATAACCCGCGAGGTTGCAAAATTTCGTGCTGCTCGGAGTAGTTCGGGACGACAAACGAATAGACCTCTTATGTATGGTTATTTGGTCGAATGTCCCGGATTTTTTGAAAAGTGAAATGAAGGCATGTTGATGTGTGAAATTTCTGTCATGATCTTCGATCTGGAATTTCGATTACTTCCTCATTCCAGAGACATTCGAGCAGGGGCGGTTTTATGGGGGGGGGGCGATCGCCACCCCTGTCAGCTCAGCTACCCTTAAAGAAAAGAGAGGTGAATAAAAAGGAAAGGAGAAGGGAAAGTTGATATATACAAATGGGTGGAAAAGCAAATCAGATGTACAGATCATATAGAACTATTTGGGAAATCGGAAAATAACTTTTGTATTAATTGGTACTACCATTTTGTGGAAAAATTAGTGAAATTGGCTTTTGAAGGAGCCAAATCTGAGACATTTGGTTACGGAAGAGAATAGTAAAATCAAGCACTCTCGCGCCGAAAATGGCCAGCCTGAACATTCACTCAACATGGGTTCAATACTGACTATTTGCGCTTCACCTCAACGGACTATTCATGCCCGAAAACCAGCTAAAATGACCATTTGCGCGCTAAGTATTACCAAATAGTTCCGTATCCGAATAATTTGCATCTATGCGCACTTATAATGGCTAAGCTAACGATTGGCGCCATGACAATGCCCAAAAATGATGATTCTTGACATAAAAATTGCCAAATCGACGATTCGTGCACGCAAAAACGGCCAAAAACATGAAATAAAATACTCATACAGACCCTATTATTCACAACTGCCTACACAGACAACTCAGGCCATGAAAATAAATGGCAAAATCAACCGTTTGTGCTCGAAAATGACCAAACTGGCCATTCCTCTCTCTGCGAAGACCAAACCTTTGGCACCTCCGGCTCCAAAAATGACCAATCTGACCACCATCGGACTCTAAAATGTCAATTTCAAGATTAGTGCTGTAAAAAAATCGCATTGACTATTCCACGCCCTAAAAAGGGCCATCCCGACAATTTTTGTCCTAAAAATGGCAACTGACCGTTCGAGTCGAAAAAGCGGTTTGGTTTGACGGACTTTTCGCTCCTAAAAAAATGCCTTGTTGGACTATCCAAACTCAAAAAATGGTAAAACCGACTAACAAAATATTTGAAATTCGTGCTCTAAAAGTGACCATGTGTAGATGCGCCCTAAAAGGTGACTAAAACGAGAACCTAAAACCCAGGATTGGTGCATAAATAAGGCGAGAAAGTGTAATCCGTTTGGTAGACGAGGGTTGATTGGACGGAGGTGGACGGAATTCGCGAGGAATGACCCGAGCAGTTCCCCCCCCCCCATAATTGAAGGCACTTGTTGTCTTGAATTCTTGAGCCGAATTTAGAAGCGCCAGGAAAATCGAATGGTATACGGCGATTTTTGAGCCCCCTCCCCGCCCTCACCAAAAATTTTTTTTGAGGGGTGATTCGAGTGACCCCCCTCCACCCAATTTTACTAAAGATCCGCCTTTAAAGGATAGAATTATTGTGGATCGCTAATCGCTTTTGTGAAAAGTGAAAATGTGCCTCTCGAATCCCGTCCGATGTGTTGAGATTTTTCATTCATTTCCACTTCTCTCCTCGAGAAAACCACAGTTTGCAGATTCCACGCTTCTGTTCATATATCTTTCACATACAATTGGAGCACAAATTTATTTAAATTTACTTCTCTATGATGAAATAGCGGGTGGTTCTTCTTCGGTGGCACTAATTTTACCTTCACGCTTCACCGAAAACTTGAACGCAACGCGGAGAGAACGACTTAGCTGAGAACTCAGTATGGAAAAAGAGGAAACCAGAAAAAATAAAAAATAAGACAATGAAAAGAGTGGCGCGGAGACGGATACAACCTTTTTTGACTGTGAGTGCGCTTTTTGCCGAATTAGGGTATTCAGAGCCATCTCCCTTTTCCCGTTTTTTTGAAGAATTGCAAGACTCTTGTTCTTGCGCAAGACACATTCCCGGAGTCTTGCAGGAAGTCTTGTTCTTGCAGGGTAAGTCTTGGTCTTGGTCTTGCATCCACAAAGTCTTGGTCTTGGCTGTAAGAACCAAGAACATTCTTGCCCATCACTAATTCAGAGGTGAGTCGAATTTACCAGGAAGTGAAAATGTTCAATACCGCAAGTCACCGGGCACCCTGCAGGTAAATTGAGAGCCAATGGTTTCTGTATCAAAAATACCTTTTTGTACATCCGGACGTAGAGACTCGAAATTCGACCGCTGGGAGAGTCTTGAGCGGATGACATGAGCTTCATTCCGCCCGCCGGACGTAAAGAAAAATATCAGCCCGCTACGTCTTTTTTTAGGTCTTTTGTTGTTTTTTTGAAAACTGTTCTTCCAAATTTTGTTTTTAAATTGTACATTAGCCAGAAAAACACAAAAATAAGCTCTGTAAATTACGCTGAGAGGCGATTTAAGTTCTCTCTGTATCAGCTACGGCTAGAGTGTGTGTTCCCTTCAGTTTATCAAGCAACGAATACGTGCAACCTATCAAAATGCTTCATTTTTCGAAGGAATTAATTTTTCTTTGCATAGTAGACTCCACAGATGCATAGCACAAAGCTTCTGAACGGGGCTGTAAAGGCCCGTTCACAAGCTCTATGTTTGCGTTGTGTGGAGTTTATGCGACCAAACCAATTTATTCCCTAGAAAAATGAAGCATTTTGATAGGTTGCATAGACACCACACAACAAAAAAATAGAGCTTGTGAACGGGGCCTTCACAAGCTCTATGTTTGTGTTGTGTGGTGTCTATGCAACCCATAAAAATGCTTCATTTTTCGAGGGAATAAATTTGTTAGGCTCCATAGACTCCACAGAACGTAAGCATAGAGCTTGTGAACGGGCCTTAAAGACTGGTTTTTATGATTGTTATTATAATAAATACGGACTTTGGCTTTACAAAAAATAGCGTACAACACTCGGGCGGTATTCCTCATTCAATCTCGGGCGAAAACTGCCCTCGGCTTCACCTCGGGCACTTCCCGTCGCCCTCGACCGTAATGAGCATCATACCGCCCTTGGATCGTAATATACTAGTTTGCAGTGTTCCTTTGTAGTTTTCCCAAAGTACGTTTTACGCTACGCTACAGGCGAATTTTTTTTCGGAAGGCACATATGACACAAGCATGCTAGCTGGCGTGTTTGAAATGACCTAAAACTTCAAAAATTGCGTATTTATTAACTGTTGGATTATTTTACGAACAGATCACGATTTATGCTCTATTTTAGCATAAATAAACCTTAAAAACTAGATTTATGAATAAGTTCTGACCCACGAAACTTCCTCATTCGAAACAGCAATAAAAAATTAGTAATCTACCAATCATGTTCGCGAGAAAACTTGAATGCCAAACAAAAGGTGTCCGTCCCCTATTGAAAATGATGATCAGATGAGTTTATTATTTATTTTGTTTTTTTAAGCAGTACCGCACGTTTCACTCTCACCAAGTCACCGTACTTGAGATGAAACACCAGAATGTTCGGACCTTAGGGTTGCGGTACCTAAAGGAGTTGGGCTAGCGAGGGAAGACTTGTTTCTGGGAAAAAAATGTTCATCGTTTGAAATATGCATGAAAGAGATTGCATTAAATTATTAGAGAGGGAGACTTCTCCACAATGCTAGTGTATAAATAATGTAGTGGCATAATCAGAGGTCCTCCAACGCTCTCCTGAGTGATGACGGGAAGGTAAGGAAAGGAGAGAGAGTGAGATGAACAAGGGACGGTTAGGGCAGGAGGATAATATAAATGCAAATTGGTGTTAGGTATTTGATGTGATCCTCTATACTAGCTTGGGGACCTCTTTCCCTTTCTCTCAACCAGGGCCAGAAAGGTTTACCTCCTCTCCCCCCCTTCGTACCTTACGCAGCAAAGGTTATGTTTGCCAATTAGCAGTTCATGGGTCTAACGGTCACTTCCCAGTGAAAATGACCTGTTGACTAGAAATTCCGCCCTTTCCTTGACAATTGTCATTGTCCTGATTCACGGGTGCAGGGGAGTGATTTTTTGCCCTGTTTGAAAAACAATTAAATTGAAATCAATGATGGGAAAGGACCCTTCCCTCATCTCATGTTCTAATTGAGAGAACTGTAAAGTATCTACAGATCAAAAGCTTCTTTCAGTCTGCTGAAAAGTATTTGCCTGGTAAACCTAAGATCATTACTTTCAAATTAAGGGTCTCCCTCCTCCTTCTTCAAACCACTGAAAAGCCCTTTCCGATGATTGATCTTCTCTGATGGCTAATTGTGTGATTGATCACTTCTGGCTACGGAAGGTTTACACTCTTGACGTCCGTTAAGATGGAAATTACATTTTCTGGGGATGACGGTTTTACGCCAACGGGGTCTCTAAATAAATAAACGAAGAAGAAGAAAAAAAACAAAAAAAAAAAGAAGAAAAAAAAAACAGAAAATGTTAATATTGTGAGTGGCTGGAGGGCTTAGAAACAAGAGCTAGGGGTGAGCAAGTCCAAACGTGTCGGTATATGTCTAAACGTATCTGTCCACACATGTTAACTATAATCCTCTTTGACGGGTAAAATGGCTCTAAAGGGGGTAAATTTTTTTTAAAAGGAACAAAGAGAACAGACAACTCCAACCTGTTGCTCTCTCAGAAGCAGGAGCATTTTTCACACACGCACCGGCAACGCTTCGCTTCACTTTGTTATCATGCTCATGCTTTTAATATTCAAGTGGAGACCTCCGTGACAGAACATCGCTTTATGGGTATAATACACTTCTTCACTTCCCTTTATACATTTTTATTTCCCCCGAGAATTATTTTCCCTTGAATTTTCAACTCGTTTTATACTTAAGTGATTTTTTTTCTCCTATAGGGTTAAACGTTCAGATCACGCCTTCCCGTTCATGTTATTTCTATTAATATGATACGCATTGCAAGAGAGATTTAATGAAGAGGCTGTCGCGTTTTGCAAGGGTAATATTAGTGTTTACCCATGTGTTCAACAAGCTTTCACAGCCTGTGGTTTATCCCTCAAACAAGGCCTAATTGCCTGTTAATATAGCTCGACAACCGCTAATGAGATCTCACACGCTCACTCTCTCATTCTCTTATTCTCTTATTCGTCAGCCCGATGTATCCTCCCTTGATTCAATCAGAAATGCAATTTGTCGCTTATATTATGTGTTCTTCTATGATACTGACTTATATTTTTCAACAAGTTTATGAGTAAACGTGTGTCCATTAGTTATTTTAAGATGGGGCGAAAAGGTGAGCTAAAAGTTTCTAATTAACTGGGTGAGCTAAGGATTTAAGGTAAAATTAGTTAATTCGTTGACGTGGTTCTCAGCCCTCTTATCCCTTTTCAATCCTCCCTCCCCACTTCCTTCAGTAGAAACCTTAGTCTCCCTGCCCTACCATAGACTTAGCCCTGCCCCTGTCATCCCTCTTCACTGTCTAGCTATAATTAATTACCAACTTCTCCGTCCAGATGCCGCTGACGAAACTGAACAACTTCCCTTCTTGTATTAATTATCACAAAAATGAAAAAAAAAAAATATAACCCCCTCATACTTCTCCCACGATTCTTCCTGGTTTTCCTTTAGCTTTTTAGCTCTTTAACCCCTTGAAGGCAACAAGCACATTTACCTCCCTTCTTGGCCCCATTGTTGCGCCCATAAAGATAATCTTTTCCCATTTCATTTGAATTTTTACCCTTCTTATCCTTTTTACGAGGATAGCCCTACAAAAAAGTCAAGGTGGTGATGGTGTCGGAGGAGGGTCTTCTACGCTAAAACTCATGGGCCAACAACTTTTCATTAAATCCTTAACTGGAGCCCTCCTCAGTTTCCTTTTGAAATAAACTCTCTATGTCTTTGTAAGGGAGAACTCTACTCCCAGTAAGGTTTCATTGAAAAGAGAACACCGAGCCTACCCTTCCTCAAAACGTCTATTGTCTTCTGGTAAGTCACTTGGTCCGTGAAGATTCACAGAAACAGAGTTAAAAGAGAAGGAGGAACCACTTCTCGGATGATGGCCGCCTATTTCTAATTTGCGGCTGTAAGTCGACTTGAGGAAACAAGAACTCTGCACAACTGTGGTATATAAAAGGATAGGAGTGGAGGCGTTTCGTTAGCATGAGTGAGAGTGAAGGCGGCAACGAGAAATGTCTCTCACCACCCTTTTGACGGATTAGGGGGGGCTTCATTTAAATATTCCCTCTCACACCCTCTTTTCAGCGGTCCAAAAACCCTCTCTTGCTCCTCTTTTTAGATTTTCTTGAGGCGCTAACACGTGCAAAGGAGGCAAAGAAGAAGGGAAGATGAACGAATTTGAATTCAATCTCTTTCTTAATTAGTCATTTGTGGCTCGAAGGGAATGGTTTGGGGAAAAGGGACGTTGGATTGAAGAAGTGAGGAGAAGAAAGGTTTTTTTTTTTTTTTTATCAAAAAGTTCCTTTTCTCCTTTGTCATTATTGTTGTTTTTTCTTCTTTTTTTCCTGTTGCATCTTTTCATTAGCCACTCAACAATATTTAAGGCTTATCATTAATCACCTGACATGCAAGAATGCTCTCCCTGGAGGAAAACTTTCTTCGCTAACGTATACTCACATCCCCCACCCTTGGCCGTTCCCGAACACACCTCTTCGGGCGATTAAGTCTGGTCACGGACTGGAAATAAAGGATAATGCTCGGAGCAGATCAAGTAAACTTGAAATATGATCATAAAGAGAGGAACCGTTTCCCTTGACTATTTGTCACGACCTGTTAATTTTTTCCTTCTTTTCCTTTTCCCTCTGCGAATGACACTTTTCATTCTTGGAGCCCACCCTGTATAAAGAAAGACAGAGAAGGATAATTGTTTTCCACTATGAGGGATGGAAGGGGACTCACTTTCATTTCGTTTCTTCACATTCCCTGATTTTTTCCCAGTTCGTTTTTAAACAATTTCTAGATTAACACTACATGGATCGAGTTGAACAATGAAGTACCTTTTCCTTTAGACAAAACGATGCGATAAACATGGTGAGATGCCTGCTCACATGGTTGCGAAAACCTTATTTCAGTTCATGTTGGAACACGGCTCATTTATGCGAGTATTTTAGTAAAACGCCATAGTTCCACAACAAATCTCAAGCAAAGCAACTTAGGCAAAGTCGTGAACTAAATAAGATTAATGTTATGGCACTAATCGCTCGTTCTACGATAAGGTGTGCACTTCGAAGACTTGCAAGAAGTCGTTCATTTCATGCTTCAATTAGTGCTCAATCCCCCGGCATTCCTCCATCACCGTTCAATCGATCTTGAACTCACTAAATACGCACTGAAGTAGCAAACGTTTAGACTTCGATTTGAACTGTTGAATGTGTTGCTCAACTAGCTGTTGTTGAGCTGTTGATTTGCTATCGGACGAATTCGGTGACAAGAGGTGGATTTAGCGTTCTTGAGAAAGACGCAAAATCATCACTTTTTTTTAGCGAGAGACTCACGAAATCTGCTGGCTGTACTCTGACCGTGGAAAGCTTAATTTTGTGCATTGTCTCTGATGTTAGTGCATTATGTCGTTTTGCATCTCCGTCTCCATGCGAACATCAGGGCTGTGCCGTTGAAATGGGAGAGGTGGCGAGTCCCCTGAACATTTCTGTTATTTTTGCGGGAGGGGATCAGTGCAAAAGAGATTCTCTCGGCATGAACGTGACGGGGTGGGGTGGGGGTTACCGTCACACCTTTTAGAGGCGTGACTTCGAGTCACTCTCACTCACACAAACGCCAACTCTTGAAAGCTCTCGTGTAGAGTTGAGTCCCCTTCTCAAAATTGAGTCCCCCCACTTACACGTCCACGTACAAACGCCTTCTTTTGGCCAGACCAGTCATGATTCTTAAACCACTAAGTGGAACGGATGATATTGTAACGGTCCAGATTATCCTAAATCCTCAATTCGCCCAAAATATCAAAATTAATAAATTAGTAACCCTCCCCTTCGTCCCATCCTAAATTCCCAATACAAAGAAACCCCCAATTCCCCGCCATCCTCAACTGTGCGAATTGAGGGCAAAGGAAATTCGCGTGATTGGAGGATGACTGGGGGGGGGGGGCAGCAGCAGCATGGGAGACTTGGACCGAGCGTGTGGCAACAAGTTGACGAGCCAGACCGAAACGAGCGCGAGTCCAGAGCTGCACCCGCTTATATATTTTTGGGTCTGCTGTCCGCTAAAGGTTCTCACGCAGCCGAATTTCCTTTGCCCTCAATTCGCACAGTTGGTGATGACGGGGAATTGGGGGGTTTCTTGGTATTGGGAATTCAGAATGGGACGAAGGGGAGGGTTACTAATTTATTAATTTTGATATTTTGGGCGAATTGAGGATTTAGGATAAGCTGGACCGTTACAATTCCTATACAGGGTGGTCGGTTTTGAGTAGCAAAAAAAAAAAAATGGGTGATAGTACACCAAAAATGGGATAAAAAAGTCCTATACGGATAGTGGTCTATCTCTTTTTGTTTTCGAGTAAAATTTTTTAAAGTGATTTTTAGGCGCAACTGTATTTCTCAACGAAAACCTGCTATTTCTCAGCTTCTACTTCACGTTTTTTCAAACGTAGTGGCAGTTTCGTAATCTACGGAAAGGTTTCTATGGGATGAATGCAAAATCAATATTCTAAATGGTCAAAAGCGCCTAAAAACGTGACGTTTTCGTTGCGTCAATGCAAAAAAACAAAAATTTGACTTCAAACAACAATTTACTGTGTCGCCAAAAATTGCTTTACACGTTTTCAAGCGTCATAAAAACTTCCCCGTTTTCCCTGCTTTCCAACGGTGTACTCGAAAGTGGAATTATCTCCCTCCTTTGACAATAAAATTTGAGAAGAAGCGAAAAAGTCATACATTTTGGGCTAAAAATGTGAATAATAACAGAGGCCAAAATTCATTTGTTTTGCTCTCTTTCTTGAGAAATCCAAGTTCTGTCACAGGAAAAATTAAAATAACATTGTATTTGAAGAATAAACAACAAACAAACAAATTAATAAAATGGACGAAGAGGTGTGAGAAATTTAGGGCGTCTGCTGGTTTTTTTTTTTTTTAAGCAGCTACTCGAAGTGCCCGCCTCCACTTTCGTGCTCGTTTTCTCATTTCTCGTGCCCGTCATTATTCATATTTTTAGCCCAAAATGTATGACTTTTTCGCTACTTGAATAAAAAACCAGCAGGTGCCCTAAAAGCGCTCACCTCTTTGTCATTTTTATAATTTTTGAGTTGGTTGTGTGTAAGTTTGTTGTTTATTCTTCAAATGCAACATTATTTTAATTTTTACTATGCCAGAGCTTGGATTTCTCAAGAAAGAGAGCAAAACAAATGAATTTTGGCACATGTTATTATTCACATTTTTAGCCCAAAATGTAAGAGTTTGTCGCTTCTTTTCGAATTTTATTGTCAAAGGTGGGAGATAATTCCACTTTCGAGTACACCGTTGGAAAGCTGGGAAAACGGAGAAGTTTCTATGACGCTTGACAACGTGTGAAGCAATTTTTGGCGACACAGTAAATTGTTGTTTGAAGTCAAATTTTTGTTTTTTTGCATTGACGCAACGAAAACGTTACGTTTTTAGGCGCTTTTGACCATTTCGAATATTGATTTTGCATTCATCCCCTTGGAAAATTTTCCGTAGATTACGAAACTGCCATTACTTTTGAAAAAAAGTGAAGTAGAAGCTGAGAAATAGCAGTTTTTCGTTGAAAAATACAGTTGCGCCTAAAAATCACTAAAAAAAATATTACTCGAAAACAAAAAGAGATAGGCCACTATCCGAATAGGACTTTTTTATCTCATTTTTGGTGTACTATTACCCAATTTTTTTTTGCTACTCAAAACCGACCACCCTGTATAAGTTCTTTTTCTCAAGTTTATGGTCTTATGGTCACGCCGATGGTGTGAACTTGAGTTTTCCACCCCGTTCTACCCCGATGTCGCATATTTGCCACTTATAGAAATCAATTTCGCGCGTCCAGCCCTCTCTAAATCCAAATTTTGTGCATTATTAGTATTACTCATAGAACTAAAAGGGACGGGCTTATTTACTCAAAAACCAATTTCACTGGATTGACCCCCCCCCCTAACCAAATCATTCAAAAATGTAATTCCTGGTAGGAACTCATTCTCAAAAACTATTCCGTGGGGTTTGCTAATTTAAAACCAATTTCGTTGGGCTGGTTCGCCTTCGCCCGCCCAAAAACAGCGATTTTGTGACTTTCGATGCTATAAAAACGCGCTGTTGGCCCATTCAAAAAGTAATTTCGTAGGGCATGGCTCATTGGACCAACTAATTCGGCTGGTTTGAATGAAAATGAAATTTAAAATTGTGGATTCAGCTCTTTCAACCCCAAAATTTTGGGCTGATTGAAGTCTTTCCAAGTTCAAGTTCCACTAATTCAGAACGAATTAGGTACTCCTTGGAAAAAAGCAATTCTACCGAATGGGATCTTTCATTAATAACCAAAACCGTGGTTCTGGTTTCCCAGAAACCGATTTTGCGGGCTGCGAAACAAAATTTCTCGCTGTTTATACATTAAAAGCCACCTGTGTTGGCTCCCTATGAAGCCTACTTCAAGGATCACACTCTCAAAATCAAATGTTCCGGGGTATACCCTCATCCTGAGGAGCAATTGCGAAAGTCGGGCTGTTTTCAAAAACATAATTTTGCGGGTTTGTCCCATTCAAAAACAATGTTGCGTGATTGGCTCGCCAAAAAACAGACAATTTCGCGGGTTTTGGCCCCACTCTAAAAGGCAAATCGACGGGTCTCTCGCCCATCCAAAAAAAACTTTATACCGCAGGTTCAGCTGCATCAATGACAAAATTTCCTGACTAGTGGGACATGTCTTTGGCTCATTCAAATGAACAATATCGCTGTGTACTAAAATATTTTTGGATTTAGCTCTTTAAAACCGTGAATTCCGCGGATCTATACAATGGTATTTGAGGTAAATTGATTCTCCGTTCAGTTTGTGGGGGGGGGGGGTGGCACCGGTCTTCTTTGGTGGGAGGATGAGCCATTCGGTTTCACATTGTATTTAGGTCGAGAATTAACCGAACCTATCGACACGTGCTTTGCACGGATCGAAACTAGTTCATCAAAACCATTGCATTTAATACGAGTATTAATAATTTAATCGTACATAATATGTTAAAATATCATTTTATTTTATTGATTTACTCCCAGACTCGCAGTTGTATATTTGGCCGAATGCGTCGGCACAAAGTATTGATTATCGGGCAGACTCAAGTAAAGTTTGTACTAGCAGCTCCCCTCTCCACGGCACTTTCCCCAAACTGGAAACTCGGAGTTAGGAAAGTTTATAATGACTTTGTATGACGTCACGGAGCCCCCCCTTCTTCTTCTTGGTCTCCCTTCACATTGATCCAGGAAAACGGTCAACGCCTTCTCTTTCTCCTGGCGGAGTTTATACCTCTTTTAATTTATATTGGGAAAAAATGAAAATAAAATAATAAATATTTTCAAACATAAATAATTCATGATTAAGAAAAGCTCAATATCATTGTAAAAATCGACCCACTAACCCTAATTGGCTGCGTCAACAAAGCTTTCTTCCCCACTAATATAACTGTCATTCATTCCCTTACTCAAAATGCCCTAAATGATTTGTCCAACCCTTAATAACCCCACAATATTTATACAGCTAATCAATTTCACTTTGATATCTAAAAAAGAAAACCCCCTTAGAAACGGGTGCTGAGAACAAGTTAATGCCGTATTGACTCTCGTCCACGTCAACATAATCAAAGAGGCCACCCCGTTTTTTTTTTTTAGACTACTCCCCCTTTCCGCGCTATCTCACTCAGTCTCTCTTAAAGGAGAGTAATATCACGTCAGCTCCGATAATTTAATTAAGCTTTTAGTTCTCTCCCTCTCAATCTCTCCTCTTTTTTCCAAAAAAGGTAAAGTAGGGGGCATCAGTCACATTACCTCCCCACCCGCCACCATCTAAGCACTTCACAAAACACTCTCATCGGTTTTTTTTTTCTGTACCTTTCAAACACAAAGGAAATTAAAAACTCCCCTCTTAGGTACCTTTTATGGTTTTAATAACAGTCAAAGGAAAAAAGCAAGAGAGGAGGGAAATTAAAAAAAAAAAGATGTTCTAGCTTCCAGAACAGGGATAAGAACAGCTTTGAAATTGTTCTGGTGGGTGGGTTCCTTGTCTTGGAAAAACATTTTAATAAAGAAGGCAAAAAGAAGACGTTAAGGTAAAAAAAAATATGCCAATTAGTGTCAAATTATTTTGATAGCCTTACCTTATGTCTTTTGGAAACTTGATGGGCCTCAGCTTGGAATATAAAACAATCTGAAACAGGCAAACGAAAAATAGGCGTAAGAATTAAGAAGGCCGAAAGGGCCAGCGACAAAGGACAATGTACAATCGATTCCGGGAAAGTAACGATTGTGAAAAAAACAAAAAAAAAAACCCTTGTGGACGTGATCAAATAAAGCAGTTCGTTGAAGTTGCGATGTACCCCAAAACTGGGTTATGGACAAATCGCAGCTCAAAATTTTGTCTTCTTTGTTGTAATGGTGATTGTTGCGGGCAGTCACAGATGATTCGGGCCTAAAAAGTTGAAAAGTTCTAGGAAAAACATTGTTCCAATAAATTGTCATCGTCGTGGGAGTGTATCTCATTTATGAGACTAGGATTAGCATAGATTTTTTTTGCGGTTGGGTGACCAGATGTAAAAGTGGTTTCCGAGGACGCCTGGCATGAAAAAGTAGGACGCTTACGACGGAAAATAGGACACGGCAGTAAGGCCTCTAAAACCAAATTAACAACGTCTAATCGATGATAATTTTGATGCTAAAATCGCTGTTTTCTCGATTAGAGAGTCATGCTCGTTTATGATATCAATGTAACGACTTCAGTGGGCCAGTGGCATAATAACAACGTCATCGAGACCCGTGGTACAGCTAAAAATGTCAAATCTCCCTCGACTAACCACTCCTTCAACTTACCTAAACCTAAACCTAAACCATCGTACTATTTTCTAACAGGGCTTCTGAACCTTTCGGGTACGGAATACACCAATTATTGAACAAGTGGCAGACAGGAGACCATCTCCATTGCCAAAAGCACGGCAATTCAAAGGAGACAGAAAAAAGGAGGAGGGCCCGCGCCGGTAGCTTTAGTGGCAGGGATCCTATGATCCTAGTGAAATTGCTGGGATTTGTAGGGGAAAAACCCCCGAGATTAGGTTTGGAAAGAATAAAAATCCACAAAAATAGGGCCTGACAGAGCCCAAAAAATTACAAAACTTGGTTTTCGAATGAGCCAAATCGGTGATACTGGGGTCTGTGGAAGCAAAAATGACGAAATTTGGTTATAGATGGATATGATGAGTAATTCTGTCGCCGGTATTTTTAATTAATGAATTAATTGAACTGATGTTATCCGGACGACGATGGAAGGGCATAGCCCAACACCATTCGAGTTTAGCTTAGCTTAGCTTATCCCTCGGAGTACGACTCCCAATGGCGTCTCCGTGGCGCAATTGGCAGCGTGCTGGACTGGTAATCCAAGAGGTTGCGGGTTCAAATACCGCCGGGGAGCCATTTTGTCTCGAAAATCGAATCGTGTTGGGCTATGCCCTTCCATCGTCGTCCGGATAACATCAGTTCAATTAATTTATTGATTATAAATTTGGTTATTGAAATTTCCCCATTTTGTATTTCGAACTGGAGAAATCTGTGAAACTGATATTGGAAAGAGCTAAGGCCACGGAATTTGATTTTTGAAATAACAAGGAAGTAGGACCCCTAAACCCAAATTAAGAACAAGTAATCGATGGTCGATTAGCGGATTGAGCTAAATCCGAAAAATTACGTTTTGAACGTGTGAAAAACTTTAAAACTTAGGTTTTGTAAGTGTTGATATTATGATCTCCACTATTTATTCATTTTAGTTGAGATCGCATACGACTATTAATTTTGTTCCGTTGGCAGATAAAATATTTAAAATAGGTGAGCCAAAATGACGAAATTGGGGATTTAAATTAGCGAATCTGAGAATTTAAGTTTTGAAAGAGCGAAAGTATATAATACCGAAAAGTAGGACAAAATTAGGATAATTTTGACCCCTTCCAGGAACTGTCCAGGACAGGTGAAAAATGAATTTTTTGCTTGTAAGGGGGGGGGGGCTTAGTAAGTTTCAGAAAGCAATTGCTAGTAGATACTTATAAGTTATATTCTCGGGGCACGTGACTGCATGTCCCAGGAGTACAAAATAAACGGCACAGTTCAATGAACAAGTTCTCCGAGGTCTTGAAAAAAGCTGGATTGTTTTCTTTTCTGGAGCTAAAGTATGAATTTTTGTACCGGCAATCATATTTTTTTACTAAGTTGCCAATTTTAGAGTCGAGTTTCTTGAGCTGCATTGCACGGAGTCTGTGATGTCAAGGAGTCCGTTCATTTTCAACGAGTGGGTACGTTGGAACAAACCGAATAAAAATGCCTACTTTTAGTTTGATCC
Organism: Corythucha ciliata; assembly: GCA_038030265.1. Classification (NCBI taxonomy): domain Eukaryota; kingdom Metazoa; phylum Arthropoda; class Insecta; order Hemiptera; family Tingidae; genus Corythucha; species Corythucha ciliata. The sequence goes on from CM075938.1 coordinate 34,173,058, forward strand.
ATTTGAGTACTCGGCTTAATAATTGCCTGAACGATGGACCCAGGACCATGCAAGAGCCTCTTTTAGCTGAAAGTCCGGGGCCGAAAAGGAGACTGAACCACGCCCTTGGTGTAAATCAAATCAAAGCAAATCAGGATCAAAACTGCAAACAACAGTCTTCACCAGCTAACCGACACAAGATTTGAAGTTTATTTCTGTGTTATTTCACCGCCCCAATGTGAAGGGCTCTATATCTCTCGCAGCCCAAAGCTAGAACTTACCGCCCACAGCTCAGCCACACCAAAGCTCGCATGTAAAGGCGGCTTTATACATCACGCAGTTGAAAATGGGCTGACGAGTAGAACATCAAAGAGAAGAGACAGCCCATCATAATTTTGTATTACCACTTAACCCCCAATCGTCTCATCATCCGTCCTCATCTTCAAGTGATGGAGAGAAACGAAAAAAAAAAAAAAAAAAAAAAGGCAGTCTCCTCGGTTGTGCAGCCTCGTGAAAATTTTTTTTTTCTTGCCTCTGGAGAGATTAGAAGCAGCCCGGCCATTTCCGACAATTAGCTGTTTACTAATGACGCTAATGAGATCCCCGGTGTCCTTTATTTCCTTCTTTTAAGGAAAGAACTGGAAGGAAATGCTTCTTTTAATTATACCGAAGCTCTCTAGCGTGGGTTGGAATGACGAGTGAGTGCGACGGGGTGGGGGTGGGTAGCTAGAGGAAAAAAGACTTCAGAGAAGGGGAAAACCTTTTGGATGGCCCCCACTGTTGACACTAGGAAGATTTATCTACTATCTAAAAAGTCTTTGGCGCTTGAAAACTTTCGGAGAAGCTGTAATGAAAGCTATTTGCCAAAGTGAGTGCCTTTGAAGTGGGATAAATAAGGAATTTACTTTGAATTTCGCTCCTTTTTAATTCCAGTTAAAATTAAACTGTAAGCCTATAATTTAAGCTATTTAAACTTTTCTTAAAGACTTATTGGCAAATCCGGCACGACTTATTAATTAAAGTATAACGTGCTCACCCACATATCGAAATTGTGGATTTTTCCTGGCGATGAATTGATGGGTGGTAGGGGGTAGTTGGAATAAGTGTTGGATAGCCGGTCTAAGACCCCTTGAAGCTAATTAAAGCCTGTGGGCCCAAAGCCAAGTTCTGGTAGCCTTTTTCCCTTTTGTGCCCTTTTTCACGCGTTTAAACCCCCTTCTACCCCTACTCCTTGGCTTCAACGGCTGTAAATCTGCCGGACACGTTTTATTTCCACAGCTTTCCCTCTCCCTCCCTCTCCAACACGACCGTCGTCACCCCCCTTTTTTTCTCCTCCTTCTCATAGTCTATCCTGCCTTCACCAAGGGCCTGTGTGTGTCGTGAAAATTATTTTATCCTTCTCGCCTTTACCCCATCGTAACTTGTAAATCAACGAAGTGGAACAAGAGCGGAAATTAACAATTTTAAGGCCGTAATTCAGGTGGCGCCCCAGCTCTTCTCTTTTTTTAGGGTCTTCCCTGTTAAAGGGCAGATATTAATTATTTTAAAAACAACGCACAAGATGCTGGCAAAGATAAAAGAGAGCTTTATGGATATACGCTCGCTATTATATCAAGATCGGTTATCGATGCGCAGACTCAAAATTTTTAGGTTTGGCTTTCCGCTCTCGTCTCACTCGAGTGATTCTCATGCTTTTGATTGAATGTGAGTATAATCAAGGGGTGGGGGATTGATTAATTGAGCAGGCCTTAAAAACCTCGTCATCCCTTTCATTGTGACATTAATGGAGTGAATTGTGGAAACTGGTCATTCTTCAACCTTAGCTGAAAATAATTTTATTCCATTTTATTACAGACCTCGAAAGGTTCAAAAAAGAATGTTTGGAAAGGAGGAATTGTATATAAGAAGAAAGTTTCAGAGTTGGTAGAAACGAGCGACTCTCTCCCTTTCTGTTTCCTCGATCAATACGGAAACTTTGGCGTTTCTACTTAGCAAAGTTTTGGCGGAACTTTGGGGCCGGCAGAGAAACTTGCTCATTGAAATTACCCCTCGACACCACACCGTCACCGCTCCTCCAATATCTGGTTCATTCACCCCACGCAGTGTTTCTACCACCTTGTTCTGTGGCCATGCTTTTACTACTGGTACCTTCTTCAACCCCTCGTAAAATAGTCCTGACCCATTTTTAACAATTTTCTCCCATGCATCGGTGCTTCAGCTAAATTCAGCTTACACTCAGTATTGCGATTGTGAAACTTTAATATTTCATTCAGAAATCCATCTTGTGTGTTCACTTGGAGCTGTTTAACAAACGTTATCACCCACATTCAAGTGCTCCTAACTAATGACTCACCCACACCCACACAAACACGTCACAACCTCGCACAACACTTCATTAAGCACCTCCACAAACCAACCAACCTCACACAAATACCAAGTGATTCCACCTTCCTCCCTTTCTTGTCTCAAATATTCAACTAAATTACTTTCATCAAGGCGAACACTCGTTACGTTTCTAATCGCGTTTGAAATGTCTATTAAAAGCATTTACCTAAATAGTAGGAAAAATTCTACTGAACGAGGAATTGAAGGGGAGGAGGGATCATTCATCTTTTAAAAGCAAGTTAATCTGTTTAGGTCTCCATGTCACTCTGAAAGAAAAACCATCAAGAGCAACTTAAAGGCATCATTATACAGAGCCTTGCGAGAGAAAAAAAAAATAGCAGAGGGGGTAAGGAGAGCCCTGGGGCTATCTCAAAAAATAAAAAAAGGAGGGTGAAAAAAAGGCCAAAAACAAAAGCCACCCCTAAGAAGTGTCTGTCATTGATATGATGAACTTTTAATCACCCTCTCATAAACGGATTGAAAGAATCTTCTCTGGTGATGGGGTCATGATGGTGCGGAGGAGTGAGAGGGGAAAGGGGATTCTTTTCTTTTTCCATCCTGTAAATGAGTGGCGGAGAGAAAAGCCTTTTTTTCTCACCCTCTTGCCGCCTCCTATCACTGACTTATAATAATACAAGGTTAAGTATTCAATCACGACTGGATGAGAAAAGAAAACCGGTTACTCATTTTACTCCCAAATTGAACTACTTACAGGGTCAGATCGTTTTATAGAGATAGGAAGTATACTGCTGCCTGGGGCGAAGTCCCAACACTCCAAATAGCTTGTGCCCTTCGTCCGCGATTGAGTCCACGAGCCTCCGATTACATTTTTTCGTCTGTTAGGCACACCCAAAAATACCTTTTCTCGGAGGCCAAAATATGGATATTGGAGTCAGTCAAAAAAAAAATTCTTTAAGGCCCGTTCACAAGCTCTATGTTTGTGTTGTGTGACGTCTATGTAATCTATAAAAATGCTTCATTTTTCGAGGGAATAAATTTGTTTGGTTGCATAGACTCCACAGAACCTAAACATAGAGCTTGTGAACGGGCCTTTAACTTCGGCGAAAATCCAGTCAAAATTAAACATTAAAATTGTGTTGTTCACCGTGCCTTGAAATCCGCATGTAGTTAGGATCGCCAGCTGATATTTTGCTTTTCCCGGCCAAAATTGAGAAAACGTGTACCAATTTGCTGTTCTTTGGACCAATCCACGGCTAAAATGGAGAAAAACAAAAAAGAAAATCGCGGAAATGAATATAGCAGATAATTTTTTTCACAACGGGCTCATTTACGGCTAGAATTGAGAAATAGCACTCAAGACCGTCAAAATTGAGAGAAAGTGCTCTTGAGAATTGAGAAAACGCACCAATTCGTAGTTTCATGATGGATAGCCTCGGGCAAAATTAAGCAGGGGGGAGGGGGTAATTCACGGCTAATATGGAAACCTATTTAACGGCTGAAATGTATAAAAATTGCTGGTTCACGGTTGGAGAAATAGTCCAAATTTGCCGTGCGTAAAATGGAGGAAAACCGTAAATTCGCGGCTAAAATTGAGAAACACCGCCCATTAACGGGCATTGTAGTTCACAGCCGGGGATGGGGAGCGTAAAGGGTTGGCAGCTTCTCACTCTGACTCAGAGCGGCCCATTTTAATTTTATTTATAGTAAAATATCAATACTATCCTTTAAAATTCTCATCGAAGACTATTCATGTCTCACCCCAGTGCCAATGCCATTTATTCGTGTCCACGGCATTTTCTCAAGGCCCTTGAGAAAATTATTTCCTTGGGTCCGCTCCATTGTTTCGGGAGTGCTACACTTTTGAATAAAATTATCTGATTTCATTAATTTTTTCAAAATAAGTCAATGAGATGGTTTTCTTTTCTACACTAGTGCTGCACTAGCAAAACAATGGAATTGATCTCTTGACCCGATTCAAAACAGATGATTCACAATTTCGAATGACTGTTTGAAGTCCCTCAAGGGAATATTTTTGTCAAGGAACGACTATGAATTGGGTCCGTTCACAAGCTCGGTTTGCGTTGCGTGGAGTCTATGCAAACAAACAAATCTATTCTCTCGAAAAATTAAGAATTTTGATAGGTTGCGTAGACACCACAAAACGAAAACATAGAGCTTGTGAACGGGGCCTAAATGTTTTGTGTTAATGTGATCCTAGGCTTGGACACACATGTGTCCATATTGGACAAATATCTTCCAACATTATTAATTAATTTTTAGCACGGCCTAGAAGTGGAACAACTGGAAATTGAAACGCATTGTCAAATATTCGGCAATATTTGACTCATCATATTTATGTGATATATGGCCCCTCGGCCAATGGTCCCAAATGGGAAATTAGCGACAACCAGAGCCCCTGAAATTAACCAGGTGGCTATAAACTGGTTATAATCACTCTGAGAAAGGATTTTTCATGAAACAACCTATACAATTGGGTCCCAGGAACCCGATATTTGGCCACAAAAAACGTCAGAAACTGACAAATGAGCCGGAAAACCTAGAAGCCAAACTGCAAAATTTGGCCTTCAAGTGATCCATGGCCGCGAATTTTTTCTTTGAATCTTTTAAATTGGGATTTGATTGGTCAAAATCCGTGAAATTTGGCCTCCTGTGGGTGAGACAATAATAAAAATTTGCCGTTTTAAATGAGTCAAGCCCACAATTTTGTTATGGTGTGGAACGCGCAAAACTGATTTTTTAAAGAGCCAGAGCCATGAAATTTGTTTCTTGAAAGAGCCGTCCCGTGAAATGATTGTTGTGAAGGGAAATCCTCCAAATTGGGTTAAAAGGACCGAATTCTCAAACTTTAGGCTTAGGACATTCCAAGCTCTAAAATTTGGTGTTGAAAAAGAGCTGAGGCCGCGATTTCTTCGTTTAAATCTTTGAAATTGGGGTTTGAGACAAACATCAAACTTTGGCACTTTGAAAGAATTAAGCCCGCGACACAAATTTATTCTAATGAGCGGAACACGAGAAATTGTTTTTGAAAGGTCTTTGAAACAAATTTTGTGGCTGTACGCGAAACTGTTTCCTGAAAGACGTGAACCGAGAAATGATTGAATTCAAAATTCAATTCAAAATTCATGAGTTCAAAATTGGGGATTGAACGGGGCAAATCCAGACTCTGAAATTTGGCTTTTTAAAAAAAACCAAGCCCGCGAAATATGTTTTTTGCAGGGCCAAACCCTCGAAATATGATTTTTGTACGATCCTAATCCACGAACATCGATTTCTAGAAGATTCTGAAAGTTTCTGGAACCAGCAGTTTTCTGCCGCAAAATTAGCAGCTTCTTGCTCTGATTCTTGGGGGAGGGGGTTCTGTAATTTATTAGAGGGCTTATTGGGGGAGAATTTAAAAGACTGAGTCACTATTTTGTCCCGAGCTGGCCCTTGATGGGCCTTGATCACGGGTAAAATGGATAAAACACGAGTAGATACTTTAGAAGCACTTAAACGGATATTGTTGAACCGATTCTAAGCTGGTACACCAATCAATAAACAAAATACACGGCTAAAAAGTAACTGAATGGGGATCTTGCACATTTTTCAAGCACTGGTGTTTATTGAAGAGAGGGCTCTTCCACAATGCTATTGCTCACATTAAACATTGAAATCAATCAAGGATTTTTTTAGAGCGAATTTTTAAAAATTTTGAGTGGGGATTTTATAACGTTAAACCCTATTTAATGAAATGGATGGAGTGAGGAAGAGGGAGGTACGACACATTTTCAGGGAGACAATTTTTCTTTGTAAACAAAAAATGTTAGAGTGCCCTAATCACAAGCTTCAAAATTAGGGATTGACCTAATTTCCCCTCGTACCATCTATCCCCTCTTGAAGAACTTTGAAATTTATTTAAAAATCACCAAATGCACCAATCGGGCTGCAACTACCATTGATATCCTTCTGTCCTTGAGCCAATTCACCAGTATACTTTTCTCCCAAATCTGACATTCATGCAAGTTCCCCATTGCAACATTCCGAGATGAAAATCAGCAAAATTGCAATTTTCGAGTCAAATATAAGCGAAATAGCTCGTGTCTAGCATTTAATTTTGCAAAATTGCAAGTTCCGAGGCCTTTTTTCCCCATTATGGTGGGGACTCCGCCCTCCGGCGGGAGTCTAGCCAGTCCCACAATTTTCCTGCCTTTTTTTTTTGAGTGATCTATATTTTCTGGAAGCGGACGCCCTGATATTTATGAGTCCGCAAGTTTGGGTCCAAATTTTTTTTTGTGGACACCGGTTCAGATGAATGGCCCCGAGAGCGCCCAAAGCTTGAAGAAGAATTCGCAAGTTTTTTGGGCTTAATAATCAGTGGAGCAGACAGAAGTCTTTAGGGATTTATGGCCATTTTTATTATATGTATGAAGTCCTTAATACCCCCTCCCAGGGGGTCCTTCAAAAAAATGGTCCTTCTTCCCAAGTTAAAAACGCTGCAAATATTACACAATGGTTTATTATTCATGAATGTTGCCAAATTCGGCTTGAAATTACTTAACATACCCCACACCCCTATGCTATCAAAACCTTTTAAAATTCCCATTTTGGACCCGGTTTTGGCCTATAAAATCCCAGGGAGTGAGTTGATCAAACTGATCAGATGTTAGGACCAACTAGATCCCAAATGGAGTATATTTGCGAAAGAACGAGTTTTTTCGAGCAATCCTAAGGGAAGATATGACACGGACGGCGTACGGACATTGCAGAAATGGAATCTAGACATGTTAAAGCGTACACAGAAAAAGTTTGAGGGCGAGTTGTAAAAATTTTTGCTGACCGAAAACATATATGAATTATTCAGAATGAATAATAAACCAAAAATCTGGTCACCCTACGTATATCGTCGGCTAAGGCGTGATACCTCGTATGTCCAAAAACCAAACTTTACAGGAGAACAAAAAATCATTTTCAAAATCCCAATTTTTACATTAATTTCAAATTTTTGGCAATTCTCCCATAAAAAATTATGTTGATTATCTTGAATACAAAAGTTATGATAATCAAGTTAGGTATCTAACGAAAAATTTGATACCAAAACCTATTTTTCGCCAAATTGTCACTTACGCGAGGTATCACGTCTTAGCCGACGATATGTAATTCTTTCCAGTTATACACTTTTTGATCTTCACGACCTCCTGTTCTTGAGAAACGTAGTCTAATTCAATATTCAGGGAAAGATAGGCAAATTTCCGCACGACACTTCCAAGCGGCAAATGGTGAGGGAGGTAGACCAAATTGCTAGGGTGACAGTAAAAATAATCCCTCCAGGAGAAGCCGTTTTCAGGAAATGTTGACCTCAACGAAAAGTGAGGGAGCCAACATTTTTTCAACAATATCCCGTTAAATTAGAGTTTTATGAGAAAATAACGATTGCTTAAAAAATATCGAAGGTGGAAGAGGGAAAATAATGCCGCTTCTCACCGCCCTTCATGTATTCCTCGTATCCACATGATAAACGAGTTCATCTGTCATCACTCGGAGGGGTGCTGCAGGGGTATGGTTTAAAAACCAATCTTCCCATTATTTCCTTTTTACACGAAAATAAGTGATTCATGTGCACGTGACGTGGAAAGAAAGGAAAAAAAGGGGAAAGATGTGGCATTCTGTTCGCCGTTGTCATTGTATAAGCCGAAAACCGAGAATTAGTTCTTGTACTATTGTTGACGAAAGCCCCTACGGTTTAAATTGGTTAAAAGACTGGGTGGATCGCCAGGTAAGACATTCCTGGCAAAGTCAATTGACATGTGGGAGAGGATGTGTTTGCCAGACTAGACCAGGCAGTTGTAATCGAGTTTGGTCCTCTGCTGATTGCTCTCCGAACCAGGCGTCCCTATTCAAGTGAGGGTTGTAGAAGGGGGAAAGGATGAGAGGTTGAAAAATTTATATTGCATTAGCCAATAAAGTTGAGGGGTTTTGAAGGCGGTGATGAGGATTGAGCCCCCACCCCTCTCTCACTCACTTCCGGAGTTTCCTTTCCCTTCCACAATTAACCTGGTACCAAACCGTTTCCTCTAATCAGTTTCGACAACCGGTCAACCCTAATTTTCTGTACAACTTTTCATATTTTTCACTTCATAAATCTCTTTCTCTCACGTTCTATTTTTCGAAAGCTATTCAAGAGATTGTGCCTGTCTCTTTGTGGTTCACTTATTCTTCAGATAATTGATGAAACCTTGGCAAAAAAATAAACAAATAGTTTTCTTCTTCTTCTTCTTCTTCTTCTTCTTTTCCTCTGTTTACTCTGGGTGTTCTCTAAATGCCCCGACAGAGCTTTACACAGTGGCTGAGCTTTCAACCACTGGCCATGTAAGTTGCATGACTCGTATTGGAGGGAACCCACTACTAATTAACTGTTCCTTCATTAAACTTGCTCAAAACTTAATTGTACCAATTACAAGCGAGAATTGTTGGCCTTCATGAGTGTGATAGGGAGGAGAAGGACACTTGGGCGCACCACAAGGGGGCTCTTTCTTCTCACGCTGATTGCACTCTCTTCCTAAAACCTCTCTACCTTTCCCCAGAAAGGCTAATCACGCTTAAGTTGCCATCCGGTCTTTGCATTTCTAACCCCCTTTTCTACGAGATTCCTCCGCGCCTTCATTGCCTCTTCTTGAAGCTTTCATTTTCCGCACCGTTTCCTCTTTTTCATGCCAAAAGGTTTTCGCGTGATGTTTGTAGTAATCAAGCTTATTCCCTCCTGTTTGCATAAATATATGTATTTGTCTCTTTTACAGTTATTTGCAGTAAAATGACGCTAAAAACTGCAACATTGTTCTCCCTCGAGCACAGGACAAACATAAAAGGCCTTGTTGGTCGAGAGCAAACATTGCCTTCCAATAAAAAATATTTCTCCTGGTTTTGTTTCCCTCTCACCCATCTCCTACTCTATCACACCACAACATCCCCCATTCAATCGGCCAGCCTGTTTTAATTGAGGGAACAAGCTCTGAATAAAATACCAGGGACTTTTTTTTTCCCCCAGCTTCGTTCCCTCACTTTCATTTTCCCCAGAGATGTATGGAGCCGTGGTGTGTGTGTGTGTGTGTGTGTGTGTGTGTGGGTCGAGTGGAAAGAGCGGAAAAGAGAGAAGTGGGCACTTGTTACACATTCAGGAACCTTCCACCCCTAGTTCAACTTCAGCCTAAAGCTCTCCGCCTGGGGCCATGTCTAAACAATGTCATCCTCTTCCTGTGTGACTTGTACAGGAGATGGTTTAGCGGAGGATTGGTGGATGAAGGGTCAGAGAGTCAAGTCTCAAGAGGACAACCATGCAATCTTAATTTCAATCCCTGTCCATAAAAGGACCAAACGCCTCAAATCTTGATTTTTATATGACTAATTATCATTTCATGTCTGAAGAACTTGATTTTATTCATAAATTTGTTCTGAATAATGTAATTCCATTAAAATATTCTTCACTTCAGCTCCGGTTGCCATTTTCGGGCTTTGATGTTTGTCCTAGGACTTTATTCCGTAAGATCGGCGACTTTTATCATGTGCTGTACCCTCGGAGACCACCCCATCACCGGGGTTCTTCGTTAGGAAGGATGGAATTACGTTATATAGTTAGTGGTCCTATACGGTCCCTTTGGATCTTCAAAATGACCCTAAAAGGTCCTTTGGATATGGGACAGAAAAAAAAATTAAAGCTTAAGTGTCAAGGCTCAGTTTCCAGCCTGATGATACCCGGACCGAGGAGCTGTGATAATTGATACTCTGAAGTTTACCAGAGGACCGCTTTCTCGGAGCAGCCTCACTATTGTCTCGTGGGTCTTACTCCCAACATCACTCTTGTTCATCCCTAAAAACTGAAGTGTGCTTACAACGTGAATGAAGTGCTTTCTACACCAGCCAATGCTTTCAATGAATTAGCCAGGACGGATCAGTCTTCGAAACCGAAAGCTACACTAGAATAACGCTAATTTACCCCTCAAAGTGGCTAATTAGCATTAAAACTGAAAATCCGGCCTTTACAAAACGCCATACTTCCTTTCTCTACGGGAACATGGAATTAAAACAAAAAACCCGTGAAATTTCGCCCAAGAAACCGATTCCACGGCCCAAGTCACATAGAGGTGACTTTTTCGTGAAGATGTGGTCGATTTTTTTCAAGAGACTGGCAAATTCGCTCCGTAAATGACCCCAGAACCGGATTGGTTTGGCCATAAAACGTGAGTTAAAGTCAAGAAATGCAAGTTTGACTCGATAAAAGGACGGTCAAAAGAGGTGTTTTGGCCGTGAAACTCACGGAGCTTTATCTAAACGGGCCGTTGATTTTGCCCATCCTAAACAACTATCAAAAGGTGGTTTGTTATGTAATTGAAATTTTGCCTTAAGCCCGGTCTACCCGTTCAAACTTATCGTCAGTCTACCTATCAATTTATTAATACGTTCAAATCTGTTTATATAGCTTAATTTTAGACTGAATCAGCTGTAGAAAAAGATTTGAACCAATTAATTAATAGCACAAGACTGACGATAAGTTTCAACGTGTAGCCGGGCCTTATAAAATATTGTTCAGCTCATGAAGAGTTCATTTATTGACTGATCCTCGCATTAATTCATTGTCAAAACAGACGAAGTGATCAATAAACAAGTTTTGAAGGTTAAAAATCAGTGAAATTACTGGTCAGGGCGTGGAATAGTCCTGAAACTGCAAAGATTCAGGGCTGAGTAGGTATGAGATTGCAAGCGGGGACCAAGTAGTCTATACGGTTAAATAACCACGAAATTGCAAGTTTCCCGGGTAAATTTGTATTACCAACCACCATGTTACATATTCGTAAAATGCAAGTTTGCGCCTAAGTAGTTGTGAAACTACGTGTTTGCGAGTGCCCCCCCCCCAACAGCCTTGAAATCACTATCTTAGGGGGAAAACTTGCGGAAATGTAAAGCGGTTAATTCGGCTTCTGTTCATGATTGGCATATAAATCATTCAATAAACAAATTACACGGCCAAAAAGCCGCTGAACTGTAACGTTGGAGGTAAGTCGCCGCGAAATTTCCATCCAAATATCAGCAAAATTGCAAGTTTTTAGTCTAAATATCAGCAAAATAGCACACTTCTGTTATAAATAGCCGCGAAATTTCATAATGTGTTATCAAATAGTATCTATGAAATTGTAAATTTCAGGCCTGGATATTCTAATAACTGCGAGTTTATGGTCTTAATATGTCTGTAAATGGCTAGTTTCGGACATACATAGGCTAGCCGGCGATGACAGAGGCCAGAGTCTGCCACAAAATAATATCACATACCTACGTGCACAAAAGATGCACAATTACAAATTTCAGGCCTGAAAATTCTTGAAATCGTTAGTTTCTGGTCTTTATTTTTGCGAAATTTCAAGTTTCTGTTCTATGTTTTCGCGAAATAACAAGTTTCTCTAAGAGGGGAATTTTTTATAAGTAGGCGCGGACCCCGGGTGAGCGGAACCCGACTGTGCCTACAGCTTGATGAATAGCTGCGTGATTGCAAAATTTAAATCAACGTGTGGGTTTGCAAGTTTGAGTGATAATTTGAGCAAAATTTCAAATTTACTTGCTCGATATCCGCTGAATTAGTTTCGAGTTTTAATTTAAGTGAAACTGCAAGTTTCACAGCCATTATTGCGGATGCAGAACCTACGACAGCCTACGCCAAAAGAGCTCAAAGGCTGACGAATACATACGAAACTGCATGTTATAAACGTTTGAGACCTTACGCTTAAATTATTTGCAAAAAGAATACAAATTAAAATGCTCCTACCCAGTATAAGTTCGATGGAATTTCTAAATATTGTAAGATCTGGAATATCACGTGGTTTTTTGCCAAATTAGTTAATTATTATTCATCGAATCTTTTTTAGTTAAAATTTAAGCCCCTCCGCCCGAGATGGTTAAAAAAAACTTCTTTTTTTTCCTTCTTCTTCCACTTCCTTTCATCACCCTCTCAACTTCTCTTGATCGGCCAGGAAAAGAGTCTCATCTCCACCGTGTTTGCATAATTAAAGAAGAGCCAACAAATTACCTAAACGGAGGGGTATTGTCATGGCTTTTTTTACCCCCTTTGAGTATGAGGGGATGAGTTTTGGTGAGGGGAAAGCGGGATGGTAAATATAAAAAAGATCATTGAAAGTAGTGATGATGGACAAGGGGGTAAAGAAAACTCCTTTTATTGAAGGATAAAAAAAAGGAGAGGGTATGACTTAACAATGGCAGCTGTTGCTCTTTCTTGTCTCAACAATACTTTTTTTTGCTTGTTTTTATCTAACACTTCCTAATGATGGCTATTTTATGAATTTGCCGTTTGAGAAGATTTTTGCAACGACAACACAGGAAGAACCCCTAACAAACAGTGATTATTCCTGAAGATAGCAGAAGAGAATGGAATGGAAAAGGCCATCGCCAACTGTTAAGTGCAGAACGTGGTAGCTGAAAAAGGGAAGAAGCTTCTTGTGGGCCGAAGGGTGGACTCAAATAATTGAGTACTTATAGGAGATGTCCCTCGAGTAGTCCGATGACAATCACTCTCCAAAGAGGGAGAGGGTGACATTCGAAGACCCCGGTCAAAACTTAGCACGTAGACAATTTTTATTCGGAAGAAAACTTTTCGTTAAAATTGGTTTCGTCAGTTTTCATATTGATCAATGAAGTTTTTGCCAATGGAATACAAATTAAGGGCAGGGAAGGTTGTAAATCTTTCAGCAATTTATGGAAAGAGCCAGATTTTCGACAATATCTTAAAGGGTGAAAGTCAAGGGGAGAGTAACGTCTATGGATAATGGACGAGGTGGTTGGTCCTTTACAGCCAAAGGTCCCCTTTACCCTCTTCATTGTGTTAAAATATGTAATAACCCTTTCATTCCCCAAGACTTTGGTCCTCACCCACACCGCCTTTTCCTTCTATTGCCCTTTTGCAATCCGTACCCATTTGCCCGTTTTCCTTCTGACCCTTTTGTTTTTATCGTGACTCTCCTCTCTCATCCTACCCGCAGTGCTTGCCACCGTTTTACCCTCTCTCTTCTTCTTCAGTTTAATTACAGTAATGGGACCAATGTTAATTACTGTTCTTCCTCTTCCCCCACCCAATCCAACCATCACAAGCGAACATCCACCACTCCTTTCTTGCCGACGAATTCAAAACGCTTCAACGCTGTTTTCCCTCCTGCTTTTCAACCCAGTGATTTCTCAAGTCAATTGCTCCCAAGCTTTCCATGCCTTCTGCCTCCCTCCCTTGCGCCTTCAGTCCTTTTAAAGGATTTCAGATTAGAGAAAAGGAAGGGATCTTTCAGAACAGATCAACTGCAAAAAGTTCACAATCAGCTACCAGGGAGAGGAAGAAGACAAGCGATCAATCACGTGGACTTCACTAAATTATTTTAATTGAATCCTCCCCTTCTCGAATTATCAATTTTCTTATCGAGAAAACATTAGCAGTGATTTAAAAAAAATAATAGGAAAGTTATAGAAGTTTGAAAGGAAAATGAGGATCCTATTATAGGTATATAGTAGTACAGTTCGACCATGTTTCGCTATCCCCCTCCTCTCACACACTTACAGCATTCACAGCAAGAAAATAACAGTAAGTTCCCTAAAAGACGGTAAAGCCCCCCGATTTGACTCTTCGCTATACTCATAAACAAGATTGGCTCTCTTTACAACAGGTAGTTGTGCAGTGACCCGAAAATTTATGGCCGACGTATTTTCCCCTTGAAGCTTTAGTACGTATTAAGTTTTGAGGAACCCGTGAATCCACTCGAATGGAATTTATTGCGTTGAGAGAATGACGGGAAAGAGGTAGGTACCTACTACAAGTCTGTGCTGTTTATTTTCGTTGGTTTCTTTTATTGCTTTCCAAGTAACAATAAGAAAAGATAAAATTATTTTTCGCGCTACCTGCTTCGCAAGTTGCCCATTACGATAAAATGATAACTCCAGTAAGTTGAATTTCTTATAACCTGGCACTTTATAGCTTCAGTTTTTGAAAACTGTACGGTAAAGGTTTAAAACTGACATGAAAAGTTTTTGCATGTCAGTTTTCTATAACCTTGTGAAACCTTTGTTGAAATGTTATTACCTATTCGTGGTTATAGAAATATCTTAAGACATGGTTTTTTTTGTTAAAGGAATAAAACTGACGACGGTACGACGATAATTCGACGACGGTCGCGCGAAAAATAACGTACATAACTCGACTATAAAGTGGTATTACCCGCTCGTTTTTAATTAGCGGCCTCGGCAATCTCGCGGTAATTCACCACTTACTAATCTTGTTATGTAATCTTCTATTACCAAACGCGTGGCTAACCTTACCTCTGTAGTTTAGATGTAACTGTCCGCGTATACTTTTAACGCCCCAGGTACTGTGATACCTTTGTAACGTACCTTAAAACGTGCCTGTGTGTGAAACGTACCTTTTGTAGTGTTTGCTAGCCACGGTTTGGGCTAACCATAGACTAAGTTGGTTGAGTAAAAAGTTGGGAACACCGGGAATTTTCCAGTCATTGATAGCAGATTAAACCGAACGAGAATTTCGAACTTTATGGGCAGTGCGTTTTTCTAGTCCGGTCAATGAAATTACGTCTGCTTGGCTCCGTGCCCGTCAAAAACGCTCCAAATATGCATCTGAAGCGAAGACCTGTGGACGTGGAAAAGTTTTCGTCTCACAAACTTGACTGGGACACGACCAATTTAACGTCAAGTAGAAAATTGTCGGTCTATGAACTGCAGAGGCAGACACTGAAAGCACTGTCAGAGTCGTCTCCTTTGAGACATGTTTCTGGGTCTTGGGGTCAAATATTTGCTGTCTGGGGCTAAAATTCAAGCACTGTTGGCCGAAAAAACGAATTTTGGGACTGAATTTCTCGTTTCGTAGCTATCAATTTGCATTTTAGTTTGCACTTATAGGACCTCATCCCCCTCGTATTCTGGGTATCTTCCTTGGTATTCTGGGTTACCAACCATTTTTTTTTTGAAACGGTGAATCATATTCCGGCGTAAACATCATGTTTTGCGGTACTCTTATCAGTTTCTGGGGGCCAAAATATCAGCTTTTTGTACTGAGAGATCCTTCAAGAACCGAATTTCTTGGATTTGAAATAGCAATTTTTTTGATCCAGATCCGGCTAATTCAAATTCTGTGGGCTTAACTCTTTCCTTTAAATTAATTTCAATGTTTGGTTCGATCAATAAGCTAATTCCGTGATTTTTGCTTATTCAAAAGCTAATTTCGCGACGGTTTCCTCATTTGAAAATACTATGTCGTGGGGGTCATCAAAAACCAAATCAAGGATTCCAGGATTTGACCCTTTCAAACCCAGAAATTGGCAAATTTCTCTTATTTGAACATCATTTCTCGTGTTTGGGTCACTTTAGCAAACCAATCTCATGCATTTGGCTATTTCAAACGGAAATTTCCGGTGTTTGGCTCAAATACGCCCATTTCGCATTCACATGTTTGGCTCTTTCGAGGCCATCATTTTGAGGATCTGGCGCCTTCAAAGCTAATCTCGCGAATTTTGATGATTCGAAAATCCAATTTCGTGGGGTTGAATTCTTTAAAAACCAAGTATTCGGATTTAGCTCTGTGAAACCCCAAATTTTTAGGATTTTCTCTTCTCTGAAAATCATTATTTTCTCAGTTTGGGCAATTCAGAATAGTACCAATTTCATAGTATAATCAGAAGTGCCTAACACAAAATTGTAAAAACCAAGTTGAGTGTAACTCCTGAACGATTACATTGTAATTATTTTTATTCCAAATGGAAAGCCTCCTCGCCATACATGGGTGCTCTGCTTGGGGGATTTCCTTGATCCTACAGATCGGACAAGTGGACAACCCTTGCAAGTTCCTCACTTAGCTCGCTTATTCTGTAGCTTAATTGTGATGTCGCCCTTTCTACTTTATGCCACACACTTCATAATTTCAATCAAGTTCCGTCACCCTTGTCCTTTCGCGTATCTTGCAGGATTACACCCCGAGAGTTGAGAACATTTTACCGAAGAGTTGATTGAAGGGACACGATGTCCTGGTGGAACAAAGGGACCTCGTTACACGGTGAGTCGGGTGTTGAAAGGGTGGGAAGGGCAAGGATAAAAGGATGTAGACGTGCCTATTTGGATTTCTCTCGTTGACCCTTTCCATTTTCCAACGCTTTCTCTCCCCTCCCCCCCTTGAATATCCACTAGTGTAGGAACTCTCCCACAACATGGGACATTATTATCAAGAGAGAATGTTCTTGCGTCCGTATATACAACCACCACCTTCAGCCTTCCTATAAGTGGGACGGCTGATTTGTTGTCGAGGGGAGAGGTCAAACCTTCGCTATCCACTCATCAGTTAACAACCCCGTGAAAAATCTTTTTTTGTGTGTGTTCCCTTTCCTCTTTGGAGCCATACTTGAAAAAGAAAGACAAAAAAACAACTTTTAAAACTTTTAATAACATCAACTTCTTGAGTTTTCGATGGTTATTTCAATATTTCTCATTCACCTTTTTTTGTCAACAAAAATTAATACAGCTCTTTCTAAAGAAAGCAACACATTTTGTTCTTTAAACTCTTTTCGCCAATTGTCGACCCTGAAAAACTCTTTATTTTTCCCTCGTTCCTTCTTTCGTAAATATTTTAGCTACATCGAATCTTAAAATTATGAGCCTCCTTTAAATTATTGATAGCATCCACCCACTTCTTCTTGAAACGCAGAAAGCAGAAAAAAAGCTAACTAAAGACTTCTTCTCCCCAATCTCGATTGTTTAAAGATTCATTAAAGATCCAACCCCCTCCACTCTTCTTGTGGTGGACCGCCGAATGAATAACATTATGGTAACTCGGATCTTGGTTGAGGCATCTGGGAAAGATAGGGACATTCATTTGCAAACAGAGCAAAAGGACTTGGGAAGGAATTTGCATTTAGTACGATTCTTTATCAGGACGATGGATGAAGAGTGCGGTTAGCGATGATGAGAAGGAGGGGAGAACTGAAAAAGAAAAATACTTTTTTCTTGTAGCACTGCTGGGTAAAAAAAGAAAGGGAAACAATAATTTGCATGGCCAGGAACGTCTGGAAAAGTTCCTTGTAAAACAACTTATTTGATTTTCAGAAATATTGTTACAGCTCAGTACAACAATATTTTATCATAAAGGAGAAATCAGCCCTTCTCTAACTAAATTAAAAAAAAAAAAACTCGTCAGACTAATGGAAGATTAGCTTTCGTTTGTAATTAGGAAACGTCAAGGATTTTGGTTGATCTTAAGTTGCTATTAAAGACAGGGTAATTCAACCACAGTAATGGCCCGCGCCTTGCACAAGATGTAGGGGGAGACGATTATCGCTGTCCCTGAGGCATAGGCATTTATCTAACCATTTTCAGACTAATTTCCTATATACGCCCTCTTTTATCTAAAACGACGGGAGTTTGATATGAATGAGATGAGAACCCTTCGGGGAGCTACTTTCGAAAGAAAGAAAGATAAAACAAGCCTTTTTCGTGGGAACAGATTAAATTCCTTCGTGTCTCTTTGATTAGATTTTGTTTTTTGTAAAGTTTTCATAGCGATATGAATGAAAGTGTTGGATTGTACCCAAAGGGAGACAGTTAACAATAAATATACTTTCCTCTCTACGTGAGTGCTAAAGAAAGGCGTAATTGCCTGTGTTTAGTTATTCATGATAGCCCTTCGCTCCATGCACACAAATCCCAACACGGGCAAAAAACCGGACAAAAACAACCTTTAGGCCTTACATGGAGGCAAAATGTTCATATGAGGAATAACGCAGAGAAGGACCAGATATTTGTCGCTTTCACCTCCCACCCCCCCTCCTCATTCAATCCAACAACAAGTCTACCCTTTTCTTCTGGGCAAGAATCCATTACCGATATCTTTTACCCCTCGCTGGACCAATATATCAGCACAACTGTCGTCCGCCCTATGCTTGGAATACAGATTTTATTGGGAAAATTTGTCGTAACTTAAAAAGGGAGCTGTGTATTAAAAGAAGGAAGAAGTAGAGAGAAGTAAAGAGGGAATGGAAGAGAGAGAGAAAAAAAAAAATAGAATAGGGAAAAGTGGCATTCCATGATAAGGGGGATGAAGTAGTAGATGAAGGGGGTCAAGCAAATATAAAAAATATTAAGCGACTCGCATCGTTGCGTTCAAGGTCTACTAAAAGTCCACAGCCCACCAGTAAATCTTTTTATTTTTTCAATGACCCGTATTTTTAAATCGCCTTTATAACGACGTTTTTATTTACTTATTTTTCAGTCGCACCACTCCCTAACCTTCTAGTCCCATAAATATACATTTACTTGAGTGATTTCAACTGAGTCAATTTCAAGAAGAAGCGTCCCATAAAAATTGTTCGCAAAGGCCGTGAAGTTTTTGAGCCTCTAAAGTGAACAACTTTTTTCGAACTATTGCATCTCGTCGCGCCGAGACTCAGCTCTCACTTGTCGCCTTTTTGTAGCACCTCTTCGCCAAGTATTTATTATTAATATCCTCAAAATGTTAATTCAACTTTCTACGTCTCTCCTATCACGAATATCCCATTAATCTCTGATTCTTTCGATTAAGAGTAATTTGATTTCAGTGTATCCTTTGTCGATTGGCAGTTCCGAAAGTGTTGTATGATGTGGCAATCTACTCCAGTGCACGTGATTCAAGCAGGGTCCAAGTCATAAAGACTCTATGCTCACGATGTCGAAAATTTAGTCGGATACGTGCACTCATCAACGAACATCTATTTGAGCGTAAGTGGATTGACATTAAAATATGAGAACCCCCCCCCCCTCCCACAATAATCAACAACGCCAATAGCTGAGTGTGAAGAGTGCGCACTGCGCACGGTGAAAACACACTCACAATTCAATATGTTGGAGAAGTCTCCGCTGGAATATTAAAGCTTATACATGGGGAAATGTGTGACAATAGAATAACTCCCCGGGTCCACTGGAGCAATTGAATCAAGTTCAGAATTTGTTTATGCAAAGTTGGAAGGAAGGAGGAAGTGGGGTGGCCAGCTTGGCACTTCCGGGAGAAAAAACTTCCGGTGGGACTTGTGTTGAGGAAAAGAGCGAGAGGGAGGTATGAAGAGAGAATGAAACTGTAGAGAAAAGCGAACTGGCGAAGAGTGACGGAGGGGGAGCAAGCGAGCTAGGGTGAATTGAAGGCTGATTTTTATGGAAGGAGAGGAATGGCTCATACTGTTTTATTTTCTTCGAGTTTTTTTTTGTTAAACAATTTTTTTTATTTAAATTTTCTTCCCCTCTACCCTTCCAGGAAAAAGTTTTACTCAGAAGTCGACGTTAACCAACCAATACAACGGTTGGTAAGGCCCCAAGCTACTACTTGCAAGTGAAGGAAAGGCCTGTAATTAAACGGGTTAAAGGTCCTTAGGAGCGGCTAAGAGGAGTGAAATAACAGGCATATTGGAGGGAGAGAGTCCCTTTCCTCATCTGAGAGCGTAGATGGCCTCTAATCTGCTTAGACGGAAGGGAAGAGGATTTTTAGTACGTGGCTCCTCCAACGCTATCCCACACTGTTCAACGCTATAAGAGGGGACCAGGAGGAAGAGTCCGCCAACGATCGCCTAAAAGCCTCGCTCTGTCTCACTTTTCAAGCTTCATTCCTCCCACTCCTTCAACACTCTCACGCGGCCAAGGATTAGGACAAGAGAGCATTTGCAGATTCTCCCGAAATTAAGGGATGTTGAGGGTGTGAGATTAGCACTTGGAACCGTAAGCTTTCCCCCTCTGCCTCACCAAAATTCTGCCTCCCTTCAAAAAACGTTACATTCCCTTAATGGAACCATCTGAAATTACGAAACGGTTCAAAATTATTTAAGGCGCCTGTTGATTTTTTTAGGATGTTCTTTTAATCCCAAAAGGCTTTTTTCCCTGAATTTTTACAACAAATGATTTTTCCAAGTGGAAAAGCGAGAATATGAGTTGCCATTCACCAGGAGCTCCATCACTGAATATATTGCACAGGGACCACTTTATTGCTTTACAACTCGCCTTTATGATGAGTTTAAATTTTCCACCAAGTTTCCGCCAACCTAAACAATCCAAGGGATTCATTACACGTAATAAAACGATCATAAAATACTCTCGCAGTCACAGCAGGGGGTGGGGGCAATCTTTGGATGGGAAAGATGCAGCCAGATCTCTGGGTTAAATGAACATTTTATTTGAATTACAGTAATAAATAACATGAATTATCCAAACAATGAAATTGCGTTTGAATTAAACTCTGTCAAATCAAAGTGGGTCATAAATTTATCGGTGATGCAGCACTATTAATTTTTCTTGTTTGAAAAGGGCGTCTTGGATTTCATTAGTAAAAGGGTAAAGTGGGGAGTGGGTGTTTCTGCCTTGTAGTGCTAAAACCAGGAGGGTATCTGTCACATAAATCGAAAATTCCCTTTTACCCTTCCGTCGTGAATGGTTCTGCTAACAGGGTGACCGAGGGTCAATTAGCCCACCCTATTCTAGCTCCTCCTTCAGCAACCACCCTTGGACTGCTGACCGGTTAACACTCCCATTAGCAGTGCTCAAACCCTTAGTTTGCATTCCTTGTTCCTTTGCCCCCCGCCATCGACGTGAACATTACCTTTTTCCGAATTCCGACTTGAAGCTCTACTCATTGTTTTGTTGTTTTTTTTCTTTCTTTTTCTTTTTCTTTTTTTTTTTTTTTTCTGTGGAGAGGACTAAACCATGTGCTGGAAAACAATTCACCTGGGAACCCTAACAACTCAATATCCGCCTCGTTTTTTTTCGTCTACTTTTTCCTGCCCCTTCACTTCCACCGTCGAACTTGATGAATGATTGATTACATAGCTTTTCGTTCTAACGAAGACATCATCCCCTCTCGTTTTCTTTTCAAACATTAACGTCAAGAGATGGCCGCAGCGCCCAAGGGAGTGAGAAAAAAAGAGAAGCTTTTCCAAGGACTCAATCGTGAGTGGGCATTGAATTGTCCTGAAGGGCACCACTTGATGTGTTTCCATAGGAAAAAAAAACCGGTGGAAGGGGGTGACATTTACCTTCTATTTATTCTCTCCCTCAATCGAATAAAAGTGGATAAGACTATAAATCCGGTAAAAGAACATTATATGTCGGGAAAACAGATCAAACTCGATTACCAAAATAGAGGGAGGGTAAAAAAAAGGCAGCACCCTTTTTTTATATGATGGGCTCTCTTTCAGTCTCACGCTCTCTCTCTTGCGTGTTATAAAAATATTTGTTTTTCGGATAAACCTCACAATGTTTTTTTTCCCCTCTTTCTTGGTTTTTAATGAAAAGAGCTCAACGGCTTTATTAAGATTTAACGTAACGTTAAAGGGAAGGGTTGGGCTTTTAAAGACCTTTTAATTCCCTTAAATGCACTTAGACCCTGAGTAGAGGCTTCAAGGACAGCTTTTGGTTTAAGAGTTCTTACTTTTATGTGTCTCCAAAAGCTTCTCCTGAAACTAATGGGTAACTTTTTTTCATAAAAGTGGAAGATAACATAAATGTTCATTTGTGAGCTATCGAAAATAAAGTTCGCGACTCTCTGTGAAAAAAACCTTGTTGTTGAGGACTGCGGCATCAAACTTCTGGGAACCCCAGACACTTTTTCCAACGCCGCTGTATGCAAGAAAGATCCACAACAACCTCACCACACCAACAGAATTGTCGTTGGCTTTGGACGATTTTTTTTCAGCTACTCTGGAGATTATAAACCTATCAGGTGCTGTATAGGCCCTTACGCCAGTGGTAGCGGAATCCACACGACGGCATTAGGGGAAACGTCCCCACTCCACATAATATTTCGAGTCATTGCATCTCATTCTATTTATTTATTTTCCACGTAATCGTGTCAGCCGCCAAAAACATGTGGGAAGTATGAGGGCGCACTGGGCGATCGCTGATATTTTTTCTAAGTGTTTTGATTCGAGACGACGAACTCTGTGAGTCACTTAGGCAATTATCCATTGACAAAATATTATGCCGGCCATAGCCAAAAGGCCATTAAGAGACCGTGAGCACCTCTCAAAGTAGCAGAAAATGGAACAGATTTGGCATGTCGTTGGTTGAACAAGTCTGCGGTTAAAATGGAGAAATAAAATCGCGGCTTAAACTGAGGAAAAACGTCTGTTCGCGGATCAGGTGGAATTGAGAAAACGCACCCATTCAGGGTTTCGCGATGAAACGTGCGGGACAACTAAGAAAATACAGTAATTCGCAGTTTATATGGACACCTAAACACAGCTAAAAATTAGAAAAGGGGCTCGTTCACAGTATAATTGAGAAAACGCACAACTTTACGGGTTTTGTACGGTGCAAAATCCAGGCCAAAACTAAGGAAAGGCGCCTATGGCTTATGGAGGCTTTTTATCGACTAATTTTTTTTAGAAAAAAAGCTCATGTACGGTAGAATTGAGAAAAACACTCTTTTGCGACTTAAAATGAGGAAAACCACCAACGCGCGGCTAAATTGAGTAATAAATAGCTCCTATTCACGATTAAAGTGGAGAAAAACGCTTTTTCGTGGCTAAACTCAAAAACACGAAATTGAATTAGTGAATTAGTGGCGAAAACGCACGTTTGGCGATGCAAAGCCCGACAAAAATAAAGAAAAACCGCCTTTTCACGGATATACTTGAGCAAAAGTGCTCGTTATCTTTAGAATTGTGATAAATCACTCTGGGTCCACGCATGGCGGTAAGGTGGGAACGGTCCTGTTCGGTGAGGGAACGAAGCCCGTTAGTTTATCGTTTATAGGGCGCGAAAACTCCAACAATAATAATTTTAGGTGCCCGAATAGCGAGTTTGGCCGATTCATTGGGTTCACATAGTCAGTTTAGCCGTTTTTAATTGGCGAATTGTAAGTTGCGCGAATGATCAGTTTGATCATTTTAGAGCCAGATTGCTAGAATAGCTCGTTTTGATATTTAAATGGTGCAAAAAATAAGTTATGCCACTTTTCCACCAGTCAGGCGTTGGTTTCAATCATACTTAGTGGGCGAATAGTTGGAGGCATTTTAAGGTGCAGATCGTCAGTTGGCCATTCCCACGACCCGAGCCCCTCTGTAGTGATTTTTCGTTGGAGAAACTGCCAATTTATGCCAAGAAACTGGCAAAATCACGCTTGGAAATGATGTGTTTCAGTATATAGAGGAAGAAACCTCACATTTCTTCGCTTTCCACAGAATTAAAGAACTCATCCAGCAGAGTTCGTTGTTAACTCATTTCCAACCTCACCTACCACTTTGTGTTACGACCGACGCATCGCCTTATGGGGTCAGAGAAGTTTTTAGCCACGTCGTTGAGGGCCAGGAAAAGTCCATTTTGTTTGCTTCTGCTACGTTGAACCCCGCTGAGCAAAACTACGCCCAGGTTGAGCGTGAAGCGCTTGGCATAGTATTTGCTGTCCGGAAGTTTCATAAGTACCTTTACGGTCAAAAATTCACCATAGTCACTGATGCCCAGGTATTGCGCCGTATCTTTGGTCCGAAACACGGGATCCCCACATTAGCGGCGTCACGTCTCCAACGGTGGTCTGTTCTGCTCTCCTCCTATAATTTTGATGTTGTTTACAAAAAGTCTGTTGAGGCGGCTGATATCTCGACTTCTGCTCCCTACCACTACTGAAGATGAAATTTTAATATTGAACAGCGAAGGTCCGCTCAGAGCTCTCGATGTTGTTCCCATACCGAACAGGATGTAACGCTGCGTCGCGTTTGAAGCCTGACTAAAGAAGGATGGTCTATTGGTCTGATAGTTGCGAGCCAGGATTGGAGCCTTATTTTCGGAGAAGAACCGAACTCTCCGCTAGTAACAATTGTGTCTACTGGGGTAACAGGTTAATTATCCCGATAGCCCTTCGTCCCGCCGTTCTACAGCTGCTCCATGAGGGTCATGTTGGGGTCGTGCGAATGAAACTGGTTGCCCGATCGCATGTTTGGTGGCCTGGGATTGACCAAGACATCATGGAGAAAGGACAATCATGCACCGCTTGGTCAAGTGTGTTTGCCGCGAGCTTCAGAAAAACGTTTCCTACTTCCGTGGCCGAAAACGACGAGAGCTTGGGAGCGTGTCCACATGGATTTTCTCGCAATGTTTTGATTTCGGTCAACGATTTTTTCAAGTGGATCGAGGCCTGGGATATGACAATCACCTCTGCAACGAAAGTAATATCTTGTGTCCTGGGATTTCTGGCTTCGTTTGGTATATCAGAAGAAATAGTTGCCGACATTGGGCCACCGTTTGGATCCTGTGAATTATTGAAGTTTAGCTCAGAATTTAACATCAAAGCCACAAAAAGTCCCCCATATCACCCGACGTCAAATGGCAGTGCAGAAAGAGCAGCGCAAACTGTGAAAACTTGCTTTAAGAAGTCCAGTCTTTCTCAAAGCAACACTGGGTCCTCATTTCCTAGCCGTCTGCATCAGTTTTTATTTTCTTACAGAAACACTCGCTGCGTTACAACAGGTAAAAGCCCTGCTTCCATGGTACTGAAGTACGAATCACGAACGCTCCTGTCGGTCTTGTCACCCCCGCCCACTAATCGTAAGCCGCCCACAAACACAAACAGGGAAGCTGTAAGAATCCCCAAGTATGAAGTCGGGGAAGTGGTAATAGCTAAGAGTTACAGAGGAGGACCCCAGAATTATACGCGGGGAAAAATTGTTTCGGTTGCGGGTGCTGTCACGTACAATATTGAAGTTCCTCACCAAACCCAAACCCACACTAGTTCATGCCAATCAACTTCGAAAATGCCATCTCCCTAATAGTTCCCTATCCCTCAACAATCCAGTTTCGGGGAGCTCTCTGCCAGTCGCAGGCCCAGTGGATAGATCGGTAAGACCCCCCGCCCACTTGAATTTATATCCCCCCCCCCCTGGAATCGTAAAAATGTTGTTTTCACTTGTTTCATTCTGGTTAGTAACATATTTTGTATTGTTCCTTGTTATTTCAGAATCGTCATTTTCATACCTCGGGAACCTGTAATTTTCTCCCATGATGAATATCGCGCGCTGTTACTCTCGCGACTCAAAAAGCTTGTTTCTTTGTAACCGTCTAGCGTTGTGCCTGTTTCCAAAAATACAAGATGTACCTCATCTGACCTTTCGTTCTCGAGTTCCCAAACATTTCAGGAAACTGACAATTTCACTCCCCTCCCCTTCTCCACAGGACAGACCATTCGAGCAGAAAACTGCTTGACCCCGGAACCTGTTAGGTTTGGCTATAAAACGTGAGTTGAAGTGAATGTGATTGTTCGAGTCATTTAATAAACAAAGTTTAAGGCTATAAAGCCGCTGAATTGTGGCATTGGAGCCTATAGCCTAGACACCGTGAAATTGCTTCGGAGATGAAAATCTGCAAAATTGCAAGTTTTGGGTCCAAATATCAGCGAAATAGTACGTTTGTGGAATTTTAAGCATGGCTGCTAAGTACAGCGGCTGTAAGCATGGATAGTTGGATGCCGTATTAGAAGGAGTGATTAAAGAAAGTTGGCCATTGAATGGTGAATGTTAAAATAAAAAGTAGATTCCTAATGGTCCCGAATATTCCACCATCATCGTCATAACGTTAATTTGGCCCGTGCTTGGGTGTCACACCCTGTCTCCTCACCACTTTCCTTTTCACAACCACCCTTTAACGCTACCGCAGTTATCTTCAAACCACTTATAAGTTACTGAGTTTTGTTCTTATCAGCAGGTCCGTCTTCTAAATGATAAGAGAACAGCAAGAGAGAAATCCTCTTCCTTTCTAAACCCCATCTTCTATGCTCCCTTTTCTGGTTTCAGTTCAGTGCTAAGATTTCGTAAACGGAGGAATGAGAGTGCGGGGGTCAGGGTAAAACAGACCCCTCAGGAGGAGAGGAATGGAAAACTTGCTTCCCCATATCGCCCCCCTTTGATGCATATCGTACCGATTTACAATACCCGCTTCCTTTCGCTTGGTCAAACAGGTTTTACTAGTAATTGCTTGAAGTGAATTCAATTTCGTTTCTAGTGTTCGAAATTAAGACTTGAAATATGTGATTGAGCAGAATTTCCTCGCTTTTTTTTCTTCTTATTTTGTGAATGCGCCATTTTAATAAATGATTTATAGTGGGGGGATGCCTTTTTGAACGCTACGTTTAGGGTTTGAAAAATTTTAGGTAGGAATAAGCGAAAAAGTCTTTCATGAAAACAAAAGAGAAGTAGATTAAGAAAGTTAAGTAAGCCGCTTCGTCGCTTAAAAGAAGAGACTTTGATTCGGACGAGTGACACAAAAGACAGAGAGAGATAGTGTGAGAGGGACTTCCTGAAATGTTGGCCCCGGGAATGAGGAAATAGATGATGAAATGGTGGAAGGGGAACGGGACAATTTAAAAGGGTAAGAATGACGATCAAACAGAAGGAGTTATTCATCAGTCAAGCGTGCGGGAAAAAGGGTGCTGGGAATGGTTCTGGTGCAAACTCATCAACTCGCGGAACAATTAGAGATTAAAAGAAAAGAGCTTCCAATCACTGAACTCTCTGTTTTATAATCAGACGGTGAGAAAGTGGGGAGGCAGTCAATGAAAAGAGCCGCTAAGGCCTGGGGGAAATGCTCAGCGAGGTATATTGATGCTTGCGGGTTTTCGGTTTTCACGTATAAACCACACAACGCACCTCTCCGGTTTTGGTTTCTCCTCCACACCGCAAATTGTTTTCACCATTCAATACCCTCAGTGAATCACTTCAATCACAATTCAACGCGTTTCTCCCTCTTATCCGAGCCCAGTGAAGAGGGAATCGAGCTGAAAAGAAATCAAAAGAGTGTTTTGTTGAGCAAGTAAGAACAATAAAGCCGGACGGCTCGATTAGTTTTGGTGACTTCCGTCTCAAATAGATTAAAAGATTCGAACAAGATGCTATAGCTGTTTTTCTCTCTCCGTTGAAATGAACGATGAAATATCAACTTTCAAGGCAAAATTTCTTTATTTTATAAAATTATAAACCGCATTCAAACGTGTCCTTTATATAGCCTGCACTAATATTGAGATGTATAAGTCTCTAACTTACGTTTATGGCATTTTCATTTTTCCCCTGCACCCTTAACAGGTGTCGTAAAAAAGTCACTTTCTATTTACAACGCTCTCTTGTTTAACCGGGTATTAAAGCAAAATATAATTTTGTCCTTCATTTTCAAAAAAGTGGGTACCAATGAAGTTACAGAAAGCAAGTTTTATGAAGATGTGTGCATAAATTATGCTTCGGCCTATCGTTTCAGCGTTTTTGTTTCCTGTGAAATCTATACCACCTGTTTTATGCTATCCCAAGCACCCTCTCGTACCGTACGCCAGAAAATAACGCAAGCTGATATTAATATTTTTTTTTTTTTGTCACTGGCAAGTGAACAGGACGCGCGCTTGACAGTATCTGCGGATGCACAGCCATCCGAGATCACTGAAAAAAGAATGAAAAGTTTGAAAAAGAGTGGTTGAAGTATCTGTGTGGCACACGATGTTGATGTTTAGTGGTAGGGAGGTGAATATTGTGATTTTTCCACCCTACCGTGTAAGTGTTGGCTTTGAAGAGTGCGATGGACGTGTTTGGAGTTGGGGAGGGGTGGCGTTTTCTCACAAAAGAAGTATACAACCCCCGGAGGGCCCATCTGAGCGACACTTTGCAAATGAGCCTTCCTCCACCACCCCCATAGCTACTCGAAAACCAGACCTCCCAGCATAGTGAACCCACAAAGTGATCGAGTCCTCTTTTCACCAGTCACCTACCTCCTCTCTTCATCGTCACACCTCGAACCCATCCCACCGCTGCGGGGCCCACCCGCCACCGCACCAAAAACCCGTGGAGCATCAACGGAGGAAATTAAATGTCACCAGAGCACACACATGCCTCTCACCCCTCCCTCCCGCATTCCTCCTCTTTTCGTTAACGAACGGAGGGGGGGGGGAGCAACAACAAACTTTTTGATTGATACTCTGTTTTTAACGCTGGATTTTAAGGCACGCCTCTCTTTTCCTTTCTCTTGAGCTGTACTAATATTACCACAAGCCTTGTGGAAAATGGATAATGAAGAGTGGAAGACATTATAATTTCCTTCAGAGGAAATAACTTTTCGTCTTGCAACATTTGGCGGGATCGAAGCAAATTTGTTTACTTTTCTTTTATCATTTTCAAACGAACTTGGCGAAAAAAAATCTTGACTGTGTTTACACAGGTCTGTGTTTACAGAATAATTATTGGTATTTATATAAATTAATTCAGGTAAGGAAATAAATACCTACTGGTGAAATTATTGACCGACCATCTTTTATCGTCGCAATGTGAAGTTATAAATATTGTTGGCGAGAGGGGGGGGGGGCTTAGTATCAGCTAAAACCCGTAGGGCGGTGGCAAAGAAGAATGTCACTTCTTACCTTTCTTAACGCATCGTCTTGCTCGTATAATCCTGTAAAACCTTTCCCTAAGAGGGAGGGTAATTAGAACTTTCCGTCTCACCGAATTACACTGCACACATAAACACACACGCTATGAGCTAAACTACCCCATATATCCACCATGCTTTTAAATAGCTGGAGGGGTTGTTGCAAAATGTTTTACCGCGCAAATTAACATCAAAATGTTTGTTAGGTTTTATTACCAATATAATTAAAACTATTTACCCACAGGTAGCACTATGAAGTAACCGGTTTTAATCAACTTGATAACGCGTAGAAGAGCTATCTGGATCCTGAGCCGGTGCCTGGAATCCAGGACACTATAATTGTCAGTGTTTTTGCCTACAAACAAGTTAACAGCGACCAATCGTTGGTCATTGTTTTTTGACGGCGAGATAGTGGAGGTTGCAGATCTTCAGTGAAATGATCGAAAATTGTTTGTCTCTCCACAGCTTTATTTTTATTTTTAGGCCTGATACAAGGGAGGCCGAAACCGGTCCTGCACCTAAAAATAAAGCTGTGGAGATCATTTCACTGAAAATCGTTGGTCGTTTTGTTGTTAAAATTGTTGCTTATGAAAACCTTGATCAGAGGTGTGGGGAAATGTGTCGTTGCAGATAAACCTACACAATCTGTAAAGTTGTAAATGTAGAAAAAGCTGTTGCCCGATAGAAGCAATTAGTGTTGATGGTGTCATTAGAATTTTTGGAGCTGGTCAGAAATAACAAACTTTGATCCATAAAAGCCGCGCTTATAACCTGTTGACAAAACAACCTTTTATCTGGCTGCTGTAGCATCGAATTCCACCTCAGTCCTCGCCTCTTTTTGTAGTAAGTATATAAGACATTCCCCTTTTCCCTTCATCAGCGTACTGCTTTTAAAGGCAATAATTGGGTCTAATAAAACTTGACGTTTGAGGGCGCGCTTTTCCTCTGTTGCTCTTAGCAACGTCGAGCGCGGTATCTGTAATTACTCCCTTTCTTGAGGGGCCTTCTTCCCCACCCTCCACCCCGCCAGCCCTTAAAACATACGCGGGATGTCAAACTGTAATTTACCTAATAGGAAGAACGTGACTAGTGGGTTGGAGGGGCATTGAGGGGTAGGGAGAGACTTTCACAGAGACGCATACACACACTTCGTGCGGTTCATTAGAGACCTTTTCCTCTTATTAGGACCTCTTCCCCTCATGGTCTTCCGTCTTCTTCATTCATAATGAACGACTATTTAACTAAAACATAGGCCCACCCTCAGGCCGAATCTTTGTCGAGACCCATTTATGTTTATTTACGGGAAAGTTTACACAATTATTTCCTGCGAGATGTACCAAATTTTTCTTCATTTCAAAAAAAAATAAAAAATATATATCTAAATTTGCCTTCTGTCTGTCAGTGACAGAGAACAGGGTAAACAAAAGCTACAAGATGATCTTAAAGAGAAACAAAAAGAAATCTCAAGGAATTAGCATAACCCCAGGGCCGACTGACTTACCCTTTCTTCGATTTTATTTATGAAAAGTCCCTTCGTAGTAATTGGCAAGGGCTGGCGAGAGAAGGGAAAGTCACCCCCTTCTTAGTGCATTTCAATAATCACTCCCCGGGTCCACTGGAAGGAAATATAGATTCCTCTGGAGGGGGTAAAAAGGGGAGAATTTTTATTTTTCACCCCCCCCCCTTATCACTCCTTCAGATGAAAAATGTCTACTTTTTGCGGTGTTTTTGTTTTCCAATACACCAAGAGGATAAAAATCAAATAATAAGAGAGACTATGATATTTTTTGATCGTTTGGTTATGTAGACGTCGAAAAGAAGCTTGAAAGCGATGCGCAATATCCTGGCTGATATACAATTAGGGCGCTTGGTTAAGCAGGACTAAAGCCGGTTAATATCTTGACTCGAGGAAGGTATAGATTAACTCCGCTCTTAGGAGTCCTTACAGTATATAACGGACCTTACAAAGGGGGAGGGGGCTAAAATAAGGATGAGAGGGAGTCAGTTAGATTAGGCATTGCTTTCTCAAGCTAACTGCGCTTTCTAAACTTGCTTTCTAAGATTAGCGAGGCCTCAGACATATCTAATTCTCGCGGGATCTCCCCTTCTCTCTTTCCACTGTTCCCCCGAGGGGTTTGGTCTTTAATTCCCAGCCTTCACTAGGGATATAAAACGTACTTGTCAAGTTCTTAAACCATTCTCTTGGGAGTGAAGACCTTTCTTCTTCTTCTTCTCGAAAAAGGAGTTTTAATTATGCCATTTGAATTTACATCAGCTCATGTCATTTTCTTGAATTTAGAATCAGTCTCCTTGCGCACAATTAAAAGTGAAAGAGCTGATTCGCAAAAAAGGGTAAAAAATGAGGAAAGGGAACGACAATTCATTTTCAGCGAGACAAAGAGCAGAAAAGAGAGTACACCTTCTCATCGTATTTCCATTTGTTGTAAAGTGGTGGAAAGGCGCACCAGACTCGCACCTCGTCAGTTTCCAACTCCCTATCCTACATCCCCTCAACATCCAGTCCATATCAAAAGGACGCTGCTCACATTTGCATCTCCCCCGTCAGCTTGAAGGAAAAGAGCTCAACCCTCTCCGACGAATCCAATGCGGAAAACAATGAACCCCGAGGATTTTCAGGAAGGTAGGTTTGAACATAGGCGGTTGGGGGGGGGGAGCGACACGAAGTGGCGGGAGAGTGCAGAGAATGGTTGAAAATGATATGCATTTCAAATCACGACCCCCCCCCCCTGCCACAGCCCACCGGGGCCATACTATCCGTGTGTGCGTCTTCTAGAAAAGAGAAT
This sequence comes from Corythucha ciliata, assembly GCA_038030265.1. Lineage (NCBI taxonomy): Eukaryota > Metazoa > Arthropoda > Insecta > Hemiptera > Tingidae > Corythucha > Corythucha ciliata. Next base: position 34,204,626 of record CM075938.1, read on the forward strand.
AATCTCGCATGTGAGCCTTTTCGCCCTGGGAAGTTAATTTGAATTCCAACAGCTTTATTTTCGAATAAGTGGATTCCCAGCGTCTCCATCAAAGTAAGGGGAACTTTTTTTTGTCGGTAAGTTTGGTTCTTCGAAAATGTTAGGGTGAATATTAGAGGGCTAATTTTCTTTAGAATACGTCGTTTGCTGTATTTTCGTTGTGTTTATTTACCTGGTGCTTCACGGCTTTTCGATCGAAATCCTCATCCTCTCTATTTCGTATTGAAAGAGACCGCACGCAAGAGAGAAGAAAAAGACTTACCTACCAAAAGTTATTACTGAGGCTCCTGAGACTATGATATTAATTTATTTGTCTTTTTAAAAGAAGAGGTTGCCCCCTGGTGACCGTAGACACTATAGACACTAAAAACCACACCATAAGGGGTTGGAATGAAAATTCAAAGGCGATGGAATTTTGGTTGGTGGGAAATCCAAGAGTTCAAATTGTCAAGCAGTGATAAACTGCATTATACTGCGTTATGTTAAGTGAATGTTGAACTGGAAGATGAACATTTCGTTCACACGGTACCACTGCGGTGAAACTACTTATAGCGATTTCCATTCAACACTACACAAGTGTAGTGCCGCGTCCTCTCCATAAACACATGTTTTAATTCAGAGAGGACGGGTGGAAAAACTTACACCCCATACTGGTGTATTCCATTGAATGGAAAATGCCATTAATTAAATAAAAAAAACAGAAGGAATTTAAAGTTTCGTTTCATAATTTCCGGGCCGGCAAGTGAACGCAACCTATGGCAAGCCGGCCACAGACTGCACCAAATCTTGATAAATAGCTACGAAATTACATATTTCAGGCCTAAATATGTGCTAAATTGCAATTTTTTAATCTTTATTTTCACGAATTTCACAAATTTCGCGCGTTTTATTTCTATAGTAGCCAAGGGATCAGGGATAGCCGGTCGCCCTCACAGAGTCCGAAGCCTGGTGAATAGTCACAACTTTCCAACACGTGAAACTAAATTTCCAAGAAAAAAGAAAATTCCTAGCTGAATTTCAGCGAATTTGTAGTTGACTTGCTGGATATCTGCGAAATTGAAAGTTTTGTGTCTTTATTTCTACGAGAACTTCATGACTCAATTTCTGTGAGATTGGAAGCATCGGGGAGAAATATCAGTAAGATTGAAAGTTTCTGGTGTGGAATCCTGGAAAATTACAAATTACGGATTTTAATTTCCGCAAAATTGCAAGATTTGAAGCCTTTTTTGCCGGCTCGGAGCCTCCGCGGTTTTGTTGGCCCTGACAGTCCCCAGCCCGAACGAATAGCTGCGACATTGCAACATTTGGAGCTACAAATATCCTCGAAATTGAAAGCATTCTCACTGAACATTCGCGAGTGAGTTTCGGGTCTTACTTTTAGCAGAATTGCAGGTTTTCGGGCTTTTGTTTTCTTCTTAGTATAGCCACGGGGAACCCAATGTAGCCAGCCCCGACGGTGCCCAATACAAAAAGCCGTCAAATTGGATAATTTAAAGCAAACTTGACATTTGATGTTTCTGGTTCTGCAATTTCGTGACACAGTAATAACGCGGGCAGGGATCGCGTACTGCCTCTATTTTTTCTTAATTTAAGCCGCGAAATTTATCTTTTTCTTTTGTGGAGGCGCGGGCCCCTGGCTACGGGCTTCATGCCCCCTGCTTGAGAAAAACTCTGGATCCGCACATCATCAAATCCAAAACCACAAAAAAGACACTAAACCTTGTAGGTACATGAGCATGATTGAGGCTAGTGGGTGAAGGTATAAAAACGGTTTTCACGCGGCAGCTAAAACCGTGCCGCAGAAACCGCGCTGCGCGATATCACGTATGGTATGGGTGATTCGAGAATGACTTATTTAATTGTTTGTTGATTAAGTGTAAGGGTTTTCGTCAACATACCCAAGGTTTTCAAGCAGCCCATCAGCTTTTGTGGTGATTTCAGATCGTCACGTGATAATAGAATCAAGTTCGCAGATACTAAATAAATCGAATTTCATCTCCTATTTCATTAGACGTTGATGACCTTTTATTTTGGCTACGGGCCATGGAAATAAACGTGAAATAACCGTATGAGAGTACCTACTTACTGGCAGGAAGGTAATGAAGAATGAGAAGTTGTGAAGAGGATGGGACAGGGTATTATCGCCGCGTGTATTTGACTGAGCGATACCCTCAATAGCCCCAAGGGATGGAAAAGGAAACAAGATCAAAAGCTTCTTCCTCCTTTTCGTCGGAGGGTAGAAAGGCTTTCCTTCTTCGCCCCATGTGTTTGTATGGGAAATGTTTCCCAAACCTCTTCACCCCTCTCCCCATTACGGTACAACTAGCCCCCTGAAGGCAAGGCGAAATTTCAGGAGTCGGCAATTAGTAATTATTAAATCCGGTCAAAGGCGCACAATAATTAAACAGAATGTTCTAGGACTATGGATGAGGGGGAGTGAGAGAGATGTTTAAGCCTTGCCCCCCATCACCCTTCTGGGCCCATCATGGCCTTTGCCAAACTGCCACACAAGGATGCGGTCTAAAGCGAAGTGGCAGTGAGGGGGGTGGGGGTTCCTGTTTATTCAGAAAAGGGGATGCCGCGGAAAACCGCGATCTCCCCCACCCCCTTTCGACCTTACCACTCGTGTTGAGCTACAGTCCAATCCCAAATATTTGGCCATGTCTTACGCTGTAGTATTTGGCCCCTCTTCCTCAACGAAAGGAGGAGAGACTTGGCTGCGTAATTATGGAGCAGAATATGTGAAGACTTCCCTAGGGGGAGTGCTCCAAGGAGTAAGGGCGTGAGGGGACGTCTGTGGTTTTCAAGATATGGTCTTTGGGGAGATTAATTGCTGAGTTGAAAATATTTTAGTACTTACCTTATGTGTTTGAAGCAGCTCAGTAGGGGGGGTGTGCTAATTACGATTTCCTGAAACAAACATGAAAAAAAAAAAATGTTTTTGTTTCTTTCTGTCAATCAAACTAAGAAAACTCAAGAGGAAAGAATATAAGTGGTGCTTGAAAGGCTGGAAGCTTGACAATCAACTAAAAAAAAGGAGTCACGAAGGGGAGAACTTTTTGCTCTTTCTTTTCTTTTTTTTTTCTCGGCACTTCTTTTGTCCTTGATGGGAAAACAGCTCTTAGATGGTATCATGTTCTTTACTTGACGTTCCATTGGACTCTTGCTATGTTCTTTTGATCCTAAAATCTCGTTAATTTTCATTTAAGACATTTAAAACAAAAAAGAAAAATTGTATTTTTATTTTGTGAGAGAACAGTCTGGTTTTGGGAGGGGTGGAGGAATGTGTATCAGGCCTCTCTAAAAACATTTAAGCGATAATATTGCCTGAACTAAATCAAGGTGTTCTAAAAATATTTGCGGAATGGTTCGCTCCCCTGCTCCTTTTATCATACTGTCCTAAAGATGGAAGGGGGTCGTCTATTCCGAGGGGACAATGAAAAGCAGAAAGCAGATTGGATCTGGCCAGAGAGAGGCACTGGGGAGCAATTAATTTGACAAATAGGTTTCTTAATGAGATCCTTAAAGTCGTGCTCGGAGCGTTTATCAAAGGGAAGGAGGATTTCACTCCCAAAGAACCGTGGGGTTTCACTGAGCTTCTAAAAGTAATAGTTTGGCGTGAACGAGCTTCGTGGGGAGAGGGTCCAGAGGCTGCCAGGTCGTAAGGGGATTACGTCCAGTGGCCTTTTAGTGAATCATTGCCGGCCTCCTCCCTTATACTTCGAAGTTCGTCACAAAACTATGTTTAATTGAAATCCCTTTGGTAATCAATTTCAGAGTAACTTTAGCGTTGGGAGGGTATAGCTATTAAAATATGACTCCGTAGGCATGAACAATAGCCTGAGCTTTTTTCATCTGATTTGAATGGGCTCTTTTAAGGCGTCTTTTAACATTAAACAATCCTGTCTCCCTCCACTTAAACACCTCCTAAGTGTTCCGTTATTGCTGTTAATAACTTGCTGGTATTGTCAAAGAATAGTTAAAGTACTTTCTGCCTCCCAATAGCCTTTCCTCCCCCTTTTCCAACTAGTTACATCTTCAGTATAAGCACACTTGTTAAGCGCATTTTTTTTTTTTTTTTATAAAGAAAAAGAATGAAACAAAGTTTTTTGTATCGCAGCCTCATTATTTTTTCGACTCTCCTTTGGGCTTATTAAGCCCAATCATTTCGCAAAATTTGCAGGCTTACTCAACTGGAGAAAGACAATCGAATCTTTTAGAACGAGAGTGTCTCTAACAGAGTCAGTAACAATGAACTGAATAGACAAGAGACTGGAAGGGAGCGGCGAGCAAATCCCGATGAAGTCCATCTTGTTTGTTTCTCCTCACAATGAGTTCACTCCTCAGTGTTTGCACTAATTGGTAAAAGCAACTGTGTCTTTTCCTTCCCCTCATCCGTTGACGGGGTCTTTTGTTTCGCCTCACAGACGGGAAAGGGCAAGCCGGAACGGAGTCAGTCCCGGATGTGACCCCCTCCTCACCGCCACATGCGGAGACCTTTCCACAATGTAGACCCCATATGCTTAACACTGTCTTGTTTCATATTCATTCATCTGTGAGGATCTCGATGCGGAACCGCCCTTGACTGACAGCTCATGCAGTCTTTTCTTTTCTAGCCATATTCAGTGGCCCCCCAAGCTCAAGCTCATTTTCGCGCGTAGGGGCCGATCTTTATGAAAATTCGACACACTATTTGGTTTTTAGCCTCTATACAACCTTCCTTCCAATGTGAGCCAGCTTTTCTTAAACGTATTATATCCTGGAGCTATTCAAATCAACCTCATTCCCTTCTTCTCCAAAAGCTGAGAAATCCCATTAGTTTGCGCCCCGGTTTTCAGCTGTGGTAGGGGATGTCAGAGGCAAGATGGAAGGGAGGCTGAAGAACTTCTTGAAGATGGCCATATTGATCCCACATCCGGGAAGGGCAGTTAATTGTCTTATATGAAAAGGGATGAAGAGGGGGCTTTCGGAATGAGGGGAATGTCTGATAGGAAGGGTGGGGATAAAACCATACGCATCAAATATTCAAAACTGATATCCCTCCTTCCAATCTCCCCCTCTCCCTCATAACGTCTCTTCCACCGGAAAAACTGATTAACAAAGAATCCTCTCTCTCCCGTTCGCCCTGTGGTTAATAAATTTAAGAGAAGGTTTTTTCTTCGTCTCTAGGCTTTAAGGCTCCAAGACACCTGAGACCTGAAGACTTTGGGGAGTGACGTTGCTTGTAATGTTGCTTTAAATACTTTTTTCTTCTTCTTTTCTATAAAGACAAGGAACTTTTTCAAAAGGAAAAATTAAAGACCCTCTCCCCACGAAATTTCTGTACCAACAGACTGATATACACGGTAACGTGTGTGAGGTAGACGGAAATATCTGTAACCGTTAATCGCCAAAGAAATCTGAAACATATGCAAGATTTTCCTAGAAGGTTAGAGTTCAGGAATGCTGCGAGTACAGCACATTTTGTAAAACACAAAATCCTCACACATCCTTGTCTAATAGTTTCTCCGGAGCGCCTTATCCATTCACGTGCGTTGGTCTTAGGGAAGTTCCGTTAATTAACAAGCTGAAATGGTGATATGTATAAACCGAGCCAATTCGCGGCTTCTCAGTGCAACGTTCGTGCAAAATTTGAGAAAAAGCTGTTATTCCGGAAAAATATGCAAAATCTTTTCATTTCTCGAACCGGCCAAAATTAAGAAAAAGTGCCAATTTGCTGATCTTGGGGCAAGCCCATGGCTATAAGAATGAGAAAATGCGCTCATTCACTTGTGAAACTGAGAAAAAACACTGCAATTTCACTGGATCGAGTCGTGTAAAAACTGAATTTTGTGAGCTATCGATGGGTTTGTCTATAAAAAAATAAAAAATAAAAATAAAAAAAAAATAAAAAAAATAAAAAAATAAAAAAAATAAAAAAAACAACATTCGAATGGTTGGCACTTTGTAAATAACCAAGCTGAAGTTTGGGCTTCACCAAATAAGTACTAAATTTTGTGGTTTTGGCTATTTAAAAGCCCCACTTCTCCATAATTTGGTCGCATGAAAAATTGAATTTCAAGGTTCGCATTAAATTTTAGCTCTTTCCTAAAAAAAAAATTACGGGCTTGGCTCTTGGAAAACTCTAATTTCGTGCATTTGGCTATCTTAACACTCTCGGTGCTGATCGCCAAATACGTCTTTTGCGTCGGCCGGGTAGAAAAAACCAGCCTCGTCTGCAGGCCGGGCGTAGTAGATTTACTACACACCAGACTTCTATCCCAGCCGGGTGTAGTAGAATTACTACGCTTGCTAATTAAAGAATTAAGCATCCAGACCTTACTGTTGGCCGGGCGTAAATCTACTACGAAACTTGTTTTTATTTAAAATATGCGGGAAACAGACCCGAAGGTAGCACATCATTAGGTTAGCACATCATTCGAGAATTCGACTTAGAGGAAACGATTTTTACGCGGGGAAAAAGGGTCCGGCCGGGAGGTAAGACTGACTCATGTGCATCCGGCCGGTATGGATGACAGAGCGTAGTAGATCTACTACAGCCGGCCGGCAGGAAGAACCAAATGTTGTAAATCTACTACATCAACACCGCGGAATAGCTTGGCGGGAATAGATATTGTCGCGGGTCAGACACCAGTCCGAATTGTCAATTGACTAGACAAATGCCTAACAATATTCTACATTGACACTCTTTTATGCTTTAACGCACTTAAAAATGGACAATTGCATGTGAAACCAAGACAAAGTTCATAAGCTCACATTTTGTCTCAATCTTTGGGACGTTATATCTGTGTGGTGCCTGCAAAGAAAGCGATTAAAGCGATGACGATGAAAGTGGTTTTGTTTTATGGTATATCTCTCAACTTGAGACCCACCTATTTCTTCTCTCGGGTTTTAGTAATATCCTTGAAGCAGAGAAAAACCTCGGAAGAGGGGGCACTCTTGGCGTTCTCTGATTACTCTTCACGGTAACTTGTAAAATCAGTTTTTCTCTCTCTCCCTCTTTTTCACGCTATCACACTCACTCACCCTCTCTCTCTCTCTCTTTTGGTTATTTTAGTTGAAGGGAGAGTGAATTACCTGGTGTCTCCATGGCGTTAATAACACCCCTCCCTAAAGAAGTATAAAGGAAGCTTGTCTCTAGTTAAGGCGAGCACAATTTTCGCACCCCCTAGCACGCCGTGGTTAGGTGTGGTTCCCTTAAGGCGATGAGGGTGGTCGTTCAGAACACATTTTACTCAATGACCTTTTTTTTTTAATCCACATAAATTGGGGACTTTGCTTGTATAACATTAGTTCCAGCCCCTTTCAGAACATCGGCCGTTCTTTTTTCTCCTGTAGAAAGAATAACGTTTCATTTTTGAATTAAAGCTTCGAAATTTACCGAACAGACTGAAAAAGTACGGGCGAAAGGGAGAGTTTTGAGTTTCCCCTATCCTGACCAATGAACGTTGAACACTTAGGGGGGAGCGGGACGGTTCCCCTAGAGAAAAGCGGCACTATTTTTGATCTGATTTAGACAATCAAACCCTCTTAGAAGACAAGCAATTCCCAAGAGTCTGGTCAGAATTACAGGATAGGGGAGGAATAGCGTTGGTTTGGAAGAAGTAGGACGAGCACATCGGATTTCTCTGAGGGCCTTTTTTTTCTCGATCAATTTCTTTCGTCCACTCTTTTTATTATCAGTTTCACGCTCTCGTACTTCAACGCGATAAATAAATAAAAAAGTTCAACAATGATTCTCAACAGTCAGCCAGGTGGTGCGCAGAATAGCGTTAAGGTTTGTGTACATTAACAATAAAACGTCTAGCGCGAGCGGGTGTCTGGAAGCCTTGTGTGCAGAAGGTTCACGGCAGTAATAGCATTAGTGTTGAAGATAGCAGACTGTCATCTCAAGAGATGCTCTAACTTATCAGTTTCCCTTGGTTCAAACGGTTTAAACGCTTGTTCGAGGGGCCTTGAAATATTCCGTAAGCCGTTATTAATATGTTGAGCAGGGGGAAGGGATAGAGGGAACTATCTGCGGCTGTTTAAAGATGCACTCTACCCAACACCCCGCTGCTCACCCGTACCTTGTAAACTTGCTTCACGCCTCAATTAAATTGAAGCAGTAATTACTACTTTACTGCAATATTGATCCAACGTTTTAATAATATTTGCGCGTGGCAAGTGAGGAGGGAGCGTTTGACGGGAGGAGTCGTTCAGAAACCAGGAAAATATAGTAGTTAATTATAACGGAACAAAGACCTCAGGGAAAACCTCTTTTTTTGGTGAATATAGGCGGAAAGTTTGGGTTCCTAAAGGTTCTTTTTAAGAGGTAGTGTGCTTGTGGGGGGGGGGGGAGCGAACTCTCAAATTAGAGGTTTTTGTGGGGAGAAGGGTGAAACAGGGAGAAAGAAGTACTCAGGGGTTTTAGCAGGTATTAATGAAGTTGAAGAAAGGGAAGATAGCGGCAACACCCCCTTCGCACACCAGTATTCTTCAACAGTGAACCACACAAGTTCTTACCTTCGAGTCGAGTGAGCTTTCATTTTAAATCGACCCCCCCCCCCCCTACAAAGACCTGCTACCAACCTTCAAGTCTACCATGTACGTTCGAGCGCCTAAAAGGAGTTGAAAGACGTGATTTGTGTTCAAACTTGAAGAAAACTGACGTCAATAATAAAGGAAACGGTAATGGTGGTGGAAGGGATGACGGCGAAACGAAGCGTGGTCGAGGTGCCCGCATCCCTTTCGGTCTCTTAAGAGCCCCTATGTCCTTTTCACTAATTACCTCTATTGTTCCCCTCATCTGCGGACCACCTAAAAATCTATTCCTCAGCGTGATTGTTCACAAAACTTGGGTGAATCCCTAAGTAATTTCTTCCGAAGGATTTCTGCGAAAACATTACGACACGATCGTTTACAACATCTTACGTTCATGCCGTGATGGGGTATGAACATGGCAAGGGAGTTTGATGTTGTATCGGCAGGCGATGTTGATCCAAGATGAGTAGAAAGGGTTGAGCTGATTAACTTCCCCTCTTACTTGGCTAATCCCTCGAGGGAGAGAAACTCTGAAAACGAAGAAGGGCTGCGGGAAGTTGCTTATATGACTACAGAGTGGTTAAAAAGCTCTTTCGCCCTCTCCTCTTTTATATAATCCCTTCTTTAATCCAAAGAACGTTATTCAAAAAAGGGAGTGACTCCCTTAAAATTTCAACATTTTAACAAAATAATAAAAAACAAAAGTTTGCGGCTAACCCTGCTCTATATCCGCAGCTCAAAACACGGTTTCCTCCACAATTTTCTCCATCGAGCCAAGCGGAAATATTATATAAATTGAAGAGAATAAAAGCAAAGGACGAAGGGGTGAGTGTTATACAGTCCTTTCACGACCTCCTCTCTCTTCATCCTTCGACACCAGCTACTCATACTGACTCTTTCTTTCTTCACAGTGGCAGGTTTTCCGTTCCATTTCCCCGCGATGACAGGCCACCATCGCAAGAGTAATAGTTTCGTTTGTCCTCATAATTGACCGTTTTCTTCGCGGTATACTTCATTCCACCCCTTCATCCTTCATAGTTGAAGTTTTTTTTTTCGTCCTCGCGATTTCTTGGGATATCTTGCAGTTTATAGACTTCATTTGTCATTATTATGGCCTCTTTTCTATCCTTACTCATCCTATTTTTTTCTCTCTCTCTCTTCGTCTTCTTCTTTTCTTTTTTTTTTTTTTTTTTTTTTTTTTTAAAGCCTATGTTGTTCATGGCATTTGTTCAGTTCTGTCAGAACTGAACTGGTGGTAGTAACCACCACACCGGTGGAGGTACGGAGGTCCGGAGGAGGTGGAGGGGTGAGTAACAAAAATTAAGAAAATCTCGCACTTGAACACTTGAACACATCAGCTCAGGTAGTGAGGACTTCAAGCAACGTATTTTCCTTTTGAGACGACGAAATGTGTGCTCCCGCTTCTCGAAACTGCCGTTCGGAAGGTTCGGTACACCTGTTACGCATTGTAAATTCAAACGTTTGAAAGCCCTAAATTCTTATTTATTCCTTTTTGTTATTAAAAGACAAGTTTTATAGATTTTATTAGAACGGAAATGGTCCCCTTCTCCTATAAACTGGAACTTTAATCTCAAAACTTAATTGATCACCCGTAAAAAGACCAATAGAAGCAACAAATCCTCCCCACGATGGATCTAAAGAATGGCAAGGTAGGCAGCAAAGAGCGCAAGAGGATGCGCTTGGTTCTGGAAAGCTAACCCCGTTGCGGTATAACGACGTTTTCCGATCTTAAAGCTGTAAACTTCAAAGTTTTACTGTTATGAGCCATAACTGACAAAACAGCAATGTTTAAAGGTGTGGGCCCGTGGAAACGATGAGAGTGGAGGGGGAGGGGTGAGTGGAAGGTCTCATCTTTTAATAACAAACCCTCTTAAGGAAGAAGGCGCAAAATTGATCAATAATCCCCATCACCACTCCTTCCCCATTTCGACATACCCACAGCTGCCTCAACGAGCTTTTATGTTTATACTGTTTGATATTCGCTTGGCAAAAATGTAAAATAAGACGAAAGTTTGATAGAAAATTTGTTTTTAGTGTAAAAAGAAAAACAAAAATGTAAGCCATGAAAACAATCTTGAGACTCGGTTAGAGGGTGTGTGAGTGTGTTGAGGGCGAGGGAAAGAGTTTATGCATATTCAAAAAGGAAATACTCAAGTGTCAAGCTATCTGAGGCCCCTTTCAAGTTTTTTAGTAATAAGAAGTAAAGTTCTCCCGAGGGCATGAAGAGAAAACTGGGCGTCAACATTTGAACGGCGCTCTCTGTATGTGCCTGAGCGAAATACAATATTTTGAAAACAAAATCGAAAACTTGGAAAGCTGGTTATCTCCATTTACGATATTTTTGTTTTAAAAAATAGTTTATAACGAAAAAAAACAACGTTATTATGGGCTGTATTATCCAATACTAGGGTGAAGAAGACTAGTTTGAGCCATTACTTTAGGATTACCACGGATGTTATGGCGCGGAAAAGGCCAATGATACGTGATCCATGTTGGAATTGTATATGTTATTTACGTTTAAAAACTTGCCTGTACTCCCTCACTATCAGTAATTTCCTTCATTCTTCAACTTTAACCATGAAGAGGAGCAATCGTGTGTGAAACGAACTTTATGAGATTTCCGCCTTATGAGCTTTTCCCTCCCTTACGTCTTCTAATACCAGTCACCCTTCTGAATATTACTGAAGCAGAGAAATCGATTGTTTCTATTCTCCCATCCCTTTATTCATCTCACTGCCCTACTTTACTCCTTTACAGGTTTATTTGATTTTAACTTGCTTCGGGGAGAAGTTACACAAAAACGCTCGCACTCAAAAAAGGTTCGTAATAGAGGGATAAGCAAGGGAACATTTACCTAGTCCAGACGAGAAGCATCTTATTACATTATGAGGATCAAAGGGGAAGTCAGTTGCAGGGCTCCTTCGATATTTAATCAAATACAAGGCTAAGGCGAGAGACACGAAAAAGGGGGAGAGCGAGACAACGACAGCGAGTAGCGGTACCTTCTGAATAACTTTAGCCTCCTCCATCCTCTGGATTAACGCAAGACTTGCTGCTTTGAAAAGAGGTTCCAAGGCCTAAGCAGTCGGTGGTCGCTTCTCCTTTGAATTCGTGGACGTGTAGCAGAAGCTAATGCACCCATTCCACCCTGCATAGAGCTTCCTATCCTATTTGTGGGCTGAATTAAATTTTGAAATTTCCAATTCCTTCGCCTTTATTAATAATTTCTTACGAACCTCTTCTTCTTCTCCACCTCCTCCTCAACCTAGGGCGCACAAGAAAATTCGGGTTTCAGCTCAGGGGGTTTCCCCATAAGAAGAAAATAATTATTCGAAGACAAGACAAGTAGATTAGGGACCACAGGTGGAATGAAGCTCCCTTCCCAAAATATAGGCATCGCCGACCTGAGCCCAAGAGGAACCATTTTCCGTCTCTCTCATTCTCTCGCTCTTCCTTCCATGATTTATTTCTGCGGTTCATTAATGCGGTTTTTTGTTACGCGGATATACAAACGATAAATCAGGTGTAGGGGGCGCAATTACCGTTGGAACGGGGTGAGATCCCCGATGGGAGAGCCCGCGTGGTGGCTGGATGTGAACGGGAGGGGTTTGGGGGGTGATTTAAGGAAGCACATGCCTGTGGAAGAAGCCTCTTTTAAATTAAAATATATGTATACACAGCCTTCTCCCTCCCTGAAATAGAGATGTATGCTCAGCAATTTTATGACTCATAAAATATTGTTTACTTTGAACATCTGTTGCGCCAAAATATGATATCTCAAAATCATTTAGAGAAAGAAGAGAGGTCGAAAATATTGCAAGGATTCGGGTTTTGTTGAGAGGGCTGCATGAGGGCGAGATTTCAAGATGAAATACCATTCTTCTCCTCGAAATTTGTGACCTAAAAATGCCTGATTTAGGTCGGAAAATTACTTTCTACTGCGAAAGTAATACTTCCTTTCCGTCCGAAAAGGAAGTGCTATTCCCTTAATCCACCTGGATAAATAAGTCATTAAAAATTTCCTGTTCCAATATTCGCAGTGAGTCTGTTATAAAATCAGAAAAATCCCGAGTCTGTTTCGTTTTTGAAAAAAATCGTCTCACTCTGATATCACTCCCCGGTACCCTAACTGGTAGAGGCTCCGGACTAGTAATAATATGGAGTTTCTGGGTTCGAGCCCCACCCGGGGTAACATATTTTTTTTTTAAACTAAAAATCAGTGGTGGGTCTTCCCCCATGCAGCGTCTCGGCGAATTATCGTAATAAATGTAATTCAACATTTGAATTTTCAAATATCTCCCACTGGGAAAACTGTATGGCTTAGAATCACCTACCGATTTGAAGTTGATGATATTATCGTATACATGAAGACATACATTAAACGATATTTTATTTATAGAGAAGCCAATGGCAAAACTCCAAGTCACTTGAACACAGAGTACTACAGCTCACTCTTCACGGTGCGGAACATATTATAAGAATAGTCCTCTTTTGGAGGAGGGGGACTTCCTCTTGCACACGTGACGCATTACCCCATCCCCAATAGTGAGATTTTGAATGAAGTAAAAACATGCACGTCTTTGTTAACGTCCGACGGTTGCTAGGGTACGGAACAGATGATTGGTAGAAATGCGAAAAGACGCTTTTTCTTTTTACGTCTTTCAAAATCTCCCTAAAGGTGCGTTTACACTGAAGTGTCTGATATTTATGTAGCTACACTTATGTCTCGACATAAATGTTGAGTGTCAGACACATGTATATTGACTGTAAAAATTCTGATAAAAATTTCTGGCAGTTTTTGTTTACACCAAGGTTTGCGTCTGACACTAAATTTCAAGCAGTAAGTATAGCGCGACACTTCACTGCAAACACACCTTAATATAATTAGTCCACAAACGCGGGATTAGTTCATAAATAGGTATCCATGGCTACGAAAAATACTTTATTTCCGTGCAAATATTATTTCTACCAAGGCACTCCCAGCTGGGTGTGCACCTCAAGATAACCCACAATTTACGCAATTTTGGCCCGGTGCGCGTCAGGAGGAAATGTCTTGCGTGATTAGAAAAAGGTGACAAGAATGAAACCTAATGATTGTGAGGGCATTAAGTCACTGATTTTTTTTTACTCATTCGACCTGTTCCTCGTGTGCACCGTGCGTTATCCTTTCGATATCACTATGTAGGCGTTACAAGATAAATGATTCGTGAAAAAAAAGTGTAGTGGAGCAGGAATTGGTTTACATTTTCCCCTCTGGAATATTATTATATTATTTCTGGCGGAAGGGCGTTTTACCCCCTTTTTCCTCTCACAAACGCTTTCTCGAGAGCCTTCGTACCTGGCACTACCTTTGATAATTAGAAATTCCGTGTGGCGTGCACTCGGCGGCTTTTTAGAGGACGACAATCAACGACCATTTTCTCTAAAACGGCTGGAGTCTTATTATTTATTAATCCATTAGATATGATCACGCTCGAGGCGTTGATTTTTTTTACGCAAAAAAAGAGAAAAAACAGCGCGCGCGTGATCCCTATAATCTTACATTTGTCAATGTGTGATCCACACGTGCGATAACGGGTCGTGTTAAATAGGACCCACCCCAAACTGAAGTAAAAGCGTGTATCCGTATACGGAGCAAGGAAAGGGGAAAACCTTGTTTGTTGTTCGAAATTCATAATATTTTCGAAGGTAGTACCTGAAGGTAGTCAGGCAATCCGTGAATTAGCCTTATGCGAATTTATCACACAACTACCCCCCTCCTAACACAATTCATGCTGTATGAATGATGAGCACGTAACGCGCACGCACGGATTTCAGTGCCGTTTAAATAATAGAATAAACTTTGCTAAAGAAGAGGTGGAGGGATTAGATTTTTTCTCATTTTTCCACATGAACAGAGAAATCTGGTTTATTAAAAGTAAAAAAAAAAAAAAAAATATGAGGTCGTAAAGCGATTGATGCTAATACGCCACAGGAGCACACTCGCATTATGATTATACACTGAGGCGTATAAAATGCAAGTTCGAACCCCTCTCGCAGGGAAAAAGAAAACATATTATATCCAGGGAGGCTCAAGGTAAACTAAAACCTTGGAAGGTTGGATTTATTATGAAATTCCACGAGGAAGGTGGGGTGGTTATGATTTAAGAGCCAAAAAAAACTTGTTGACTTTTATGCACTTTTTCCACCCTGATGCAAAACATTTCTCGAGAGCTCCCCACGGTTACGTTAATAAAATCAAAATATGGAAAACATCACGCCGGGGTGAATTGAAAATGATTTTTTCGCGCAACTGTGACTAAAATGTCATTTTAGCTACTGTTTTGAAGAGAAAACACTGTGTAAAGTTGCATTTTAGCCACTGTTTTGAGAATATAGCTATCTAAAGTTGCAATTTAGCCACTGTTTAGAAAGTAAGCGAAACTGAGGCTATCACACTATTTCACCGCGGGTTCCACAGCCTTTCCATTTCTCGGTGAGTTAAGATGTAAGTTGTCGACGTCGTGAAAGGTGTTCGCGATGATGGAGGAATTCGTTCTTCACTGTTTCCTCACTGTTCCAACGGACGAGTTCGCCACTTTCTGTTAAAGACGTCCGGCATTGCTCTAAAAATAGTGCATATAACTCTTGGAAAAATTGATTTTACCTGCTCGTGTTTTTTTAGTGTTTTCGTTCACTAGAAAAACCCTCAGGTAAAATCACACCTTATCCACTCGTGATAGTGGCTAAAGTGTCACTTTAACCACTGCTTTGGAATGATAACAGATGGTCAACAAGTATTCAACATTAAATGGTTTTAGTTAATATATGCGTTATTTTACATCTTGTTTATTATCCGTGTGGGTAGCTTTTGCGGTGGAGCTGTTGGAGGCTTTTTTTTTTTTTAACCTCCACTATCTAGGAGCAGGAGCATGGCACACGCCCCAGGCACGGAATCCTACGTGGATTATTGTGCCGCTCTTGGACCGGTTGATCTAGTCTACATAGAGTCCCTCTCACCGTATGAGGTTGAGGAGGTCTCAGCTAGTGTCTTGCTGGCCGGAACTTATGAGGCGTGTGAAGCCCGAAAATGCTGGTCCTGCAAAGATAGCTCTCTCCTCTTAATAAGGTTAGATGCGGAAGGTAGCCCACCGCACACGGTGAGCCTTATTCCGACGCAACCCACCACCGCACCGTATCAGGGAGGGGGCCGGCCCGATGGTGGGGTCCCCCATCCACAACCCGAGGGACGCGCTCGATAGGGGAATCGAACCCCGGGAAAGGTTTGTAGCCATTCACACGGATCAAGTCCGTCACGGGGGTTGTTGGAGGATGTATTATTTCATAATTCAAATATAGTCATGCAGGAGTTCGCGTCAATGTACAAAACTTGAAATCCCTTCTGATTCTATCCTGATCTAACTCTGTGACGTCACGAGATGAAAGATCGAAGTATATTTACCGTTTGCCTTGGGTAAAAAACAGCACATCATTCTTATGTGTTGCTGTTAACGGCCACGGCTGAAGTAATTCATTAGTGGATAAACAAATTCAATATTTTCCGTTCCCGAAATGCTACAGTTTATTCCCTTCCCCCCAACGCAGAACTTGACATTTTCCTCGAAAGTATGCGATCACAAGAAAAAAAAAAAAGTTGATAGGAAGGCATAAGTTCATGTATTATTTAAAATGGCTCCTTCCCCCTTCTCCTTTTACACCCATCATTTGGTAGTACGCCAAGTTCAAGAGATCGACACACCAGTTTGAATAATTGACGGGCGGCCGGATCCGCGGTTGTACCGTTAATGTTTTATTTTGAGGGGAGAGAATCGTAGCGGACAATTGGTTTTTTGTTTGGAAAAAAAAAAAAAAAAAACTTGTGTCAATTGAAAAATGAAAAGGAGCCTACCCCCTCACTTAATTTTTGGATGGAATAAGTGCTTGAATCAATATTGACCTTATTTTTGTTTTTGTGATTTGAATTGATCAAACACAAATAGAATGTTGAATTGAAAGAAGCCCCACGACATCCTGCCTAACAAATATTTCAAGTACAAATACAAGATGTCGGTCACACTGAATACCGAATGAGCGTCATGAAACGATACAAAAAGATGAAGAGTTGATTCCTCGACATCGCGCCCTTTGGTGAACTCAATACTTTTTGGGAATCTATCAGGACACGAGGCTGTGCTGTCTAGATCTTTATATTGATTTCGCGGATGCTTTAACGGGTCGAAACGATTTCTTTCAAAACGATTTCCTCGTATTTTATTAAATGGGAAAAGTTATAGCGCAAATAGCGAAGAGGTAAAACGAACGCGAATGATCCCTGGTGTCTTTCGATTGTGCATACGGCGAAGAAATGATAACGAAGTGGTGACAAAGCTTGGGACGGGGTGAAACCTGAATTTCCCTATTACTTCACATGCAAATCTCCGTCCCTGCTAATTTTAATTTCAGTCCCTGTAAAAAGGGAAATTCTCTTAAGATCAACACTTTATCTCCGCATCACCCTCCATCATGACGCTTGGCGGATGACAGATGAGGTTGCACTCTTTTTCAATCTTTGCTCCTGCCCACCGCATTTCTCTGAATACTTCCTTTACAATCTTGAACCCTTCATTCTTGAGCAAAATTTAAAACTTTTCAAAATATTTAAATTGTTGAATGTTCTAACTCAAAATAACATAAAAAAAGACCATGAAACGCAACGCCTATACCTTCAAAACGAGAATATCATGTATTGAAAATGAGTTTCTGTCTGATTTATAACTCAATAAAAAAAAAGCGACTCCTACGTGCCGAAAACTTTCAGGCAGCGCCGAGCATAATGTTACCATTTAAAGTAGCTACTGTTTCTGTTAACTCCTAATAAAAATAATCCTTCGGAAATATACGAGGACATTAAGTTTTCAGGAAGGGTTGTGAAAAGAGGTGAAAGGTCGGAGGGGGAACACGAAAAGAGAAGAAGAGAATTATAGGAACTGCTCCCAAGGTTAGAGGGTACCATCAGGAAAAACATAAGAGGGCTCTCTACGCGGGGGGTGCACAGTGGGAGAATGAGAGGGGGTAAATGTGGCAGACTACATTGAATAATTCATGTTAAAGGGGTAAAGCCTAGAAGTTAAGGGATGGTTTCAGTCCTAGATCAAAGAAGCCGACTCGCGAGCAAGGGCAAGGGGCGAGGAGAAGGCTTCAATTTCCTTCCTTGGCTGTCTGCTTGCTTTTCTCATCCCTTTCGCGAGCGGTTTTTTGTGTGACTTGAAATATGAAACGAATAGAAAAAAAAAAAAAAGAATGAAGACATCCCACCACGCGCTTCTATACTGTTCTTCCAGTGAAAAATGGCAAGGCTTGGTTGACTTGAGCGATAATAATATTATCTATATTTCACAAAAATGCCTATATACGCAGGAAGCTAAACCTTTTAATCGAAAATCCGTCGTTTATGCCTTGTCAAGTGGAGTAAAAATGTAGTAGAGATGAGATGGAGCCCCCTTCTTTACGTCCTTCTTCTCTTCCCCAAGTGCTCTTGTCTCACGAGGGAGATATAATTATCGTGGATGAATGATAACTCTCTAATGAGGGGAAAACCAGAGAGCTATTAATCATTCGCCCAACAAACCTTACAGGTTGGAAAAGGAGCGCCACGTCATGCATTTTTTCAATTCACACTCCATCTTATTTCCGTTTTTTTAAACAAATTCTAGTATTTATTGAACATTAAATCCACTGAAGACCATTATTAAGGAAGATATTGGATGAGTCAATATTAACCAGGTAGTCCAAAGGGTTAATTGATAAACTAAAGAAAGAAGGTTGAATAAATGAATAGATCACGAGACGAAGTGGACAACAATAATTACGACCAGCTCTTTTTTTTCAGTTATGCAAAGGCTACGGTTGGTGCATTAATATGAGAGCGACAAAAGGGAGAAAAAAAAGAAAAAAAATACCAAGCGAGTTTACTCGCGGCGCTGCCTAGGTTACCGTGTCTCAATTTTTTATGGACCCCCCCCCCTACCTTTGCGATCACTCTACCAATCTTCCCTATCAGAAAATAAAAGCCGCTCACCTAAGTTGTTTTTCTACGAGTATTTTTCCCCGTTTGAAAAAGAGAAGAGAAAGTGAAGTGAGACCAATAGAGAAAGAGAGAGAGAGAAAGAGTGAGTGAGAGTGTGAGAGGTGCTTCTGAAACGTTCGTTTTCCTCGTGTTTGCCGAAAAGCAAGGCCCATCTCCCCTGTGAGATTCTTCGGGATTCGTATCACCTATAAATTCCTCCTCTCCCATTCTAAACTTCCTCTCCGCCATCCGCCACATCTGACTTTTCCCTTCAAAGTTAAGAAGTAGATTTGCTAAGTGAACCGTGAACTAATGTCACGAGCAAACTCGCTTCTCTGTTTTATGTTGCTACGACTTAGCACTAAATCTGGAAAAAGAAGACAAGAGAGGGAGAATAATGTCGGTGAGGGGAGACCTTTTGCTCGAGGTATATTTTGCAAATGCCGACGGAAAATCCGGACTTTTTCAGTTCGCCTCGTGGTGTTAAGATAACTGTTTCCTCAGTAAAATTAGTCCAAAAATATTTTGAAGAAATAGAAATGAATTTAGCTATGGGGAAAATACAGGTTATTTAAACTTCACTTTCGCTTTTGTCAACAGTTATTTAATTGAAGCTTCCGTCGGGAAAACAAGTCCTTCGGTAGTCACTCAAATATTTGCCTTTTGCTTTTCTGGAAAAGGGAGAGTCTGTGAGAAGGTTTTAGAAATTAATTTAAAACGTATATATATACACTTGCTTTTCACTCACTCTCCCAGTGACTTCCAATGGAAAAAGCGAAGGGAAAAGCCATCAAAGTGAGGCGCATGTTATTCAAACTTGCACAACTTCGTACCCAGGAAAATATACGCAACGTATAAGAGAGACACTCTTATAGAAAGAATTCAAAATTTCTCTTTCCAACCGTCAGTACTTGCTATTTTAATTACGTTCTGTACACATTTAACACACCAAAATCAAAAATCCCCCTCCTTACAGTTCTTCATCCAACCCAAGAAAACAAATTCCAAGCTCTTTCTGATTAGTGTTGTTTACCAGGGTGTGCGAAGGGAGTGGTGTAGTTTTCAATGTTTGCCGAGTCTCGAAAAGTGGGCTACCGGATTTCTTCACAGCAAACATACAAGTCTCACCCTTCCGTAAAATGGATCCAAGTAAACAATTAACTCTCTTCACCCTCACACACATACAATCAGCTATCGAACATTTCATTTATTGGACAAAACAGAGACAGACAAGGATAAAACGAGTTGTATTTCGTAGTATCCTAGAGTTTGTGTGCTAAGGGTTTTGGGGAAAAAAAGGTAGGGTGATTTGAATTAAACTGAAATTAAAGGAGACTACAAAGCATTTTTCTTTCCTCCTACCCCTTCTTCCTCAACGATCAACAAAAGTTCACTTGATTAAACCGGTTAATTGGCGCGAAATTACAAGGTAGAAGGAAGCATGCTGATTTTTTTTTTTCTTTTTTAATCGATCTACAAAGTCCTTCCATCCTCCTCTCGCTCGAGATTTTAATTTGAGGTTTACCCTTACACTCATCCCCAGTCCACCCCACGTTGTCTCTGGAAATGTTTTTCATCACAAACAATGCGCTTCAACAATTATCGTCCAACCTCACCAGTCAAACACTTTTTTCTTCCTTTCATCCCCTTGACTGGGGCTTTGTCCTACCTTAAAACAAGAAAAAAACAAAACGAAATTATTCCCGCTCCTGTTTTTAATTATTCGAATCAAAATTACAATCTAATGTACGATTCCCATCACCTCGACAGTTCTGCGGTTGTTATACATAGTCTCTGTTGCTCCGACAAATTAAACGATCAAATTGAAAACAAATTGCGAGGGAGGGAAACTAGAAAGGGGTCCAATGCAAATAAAAAGAAACCGTAAAACGAGATGAGTGAAATGGGACTAATTTTGAGATGATTTTTAAACTGAGGTCGTATTCACAAACAAGGGTGGTGTGCGTGGTGGCGCAGGGAGTTCAGGTTTGCTTATTCCACGACCTGTCCACAGGAATCACCCTCTCATGTTTTATTCTACAAATAAGCCCCTGTTCTCACTCTTTCCGCACCCGTCCGTACACACCAATATCCCCAATTAATTTTCCCCGTGGCCTACCCACAAAAGCAGTGAGGTTAGAGGCTTGCATGGGGAAGCTTTAACCGTAGGTAGCCTTTTAACATTTGTTTGAAGTTGTGAGGGGGCTGTTGGAAAGGGATAAGCTGAGGGTTAACCAGGTTTGATTTGAGTGCCGGTTGAAAGGTGAGAAGAGTGTATAAACTTGAAAGAAGGGAGAATCATTGTGATTATATATATATAAACATCTAAAGTTATACGATGAATATTCTCGTAATCTGAAGACTGCATTTTTTTTTACCTGAATCGGAAACGACCTGAACGTCAGCACAGGAACTTAAAATTTCCTGAGGTGGAGTTTGAAATTGCTTCAAAGTACAACTAGTGAGGGATAGTAAATTTTATCTGATAGCAGGGGCGCAGACAACCCTTGATCTAGGGGTGGGCAGCTTCACGGGAGATGTCAGATGCACCACTGCCTATATTGTATGCTTATTGCTTATATTCGGGGACGAGTTCAGATCTAAAGATCAACTGGTATTTCATAAGCTTGGAACTTGGCACTGAAATTTGTCAATTCATCCTCGGAAACAGATTTTGAACAGAAAGGGTCGCTATTCGTCAAAAACTAACACCTCTGCTGGTAAACTGTCTTCGTTGCAATCTATTCCTGGTTTTCTGCCCGAAAACTCACAATTTTATACCCCCTGAAATTGATAATTTCGGAGCTAAACTTGGGCTTTTCATCTCCTGGGACGGTAATCATATAGGTAGTGATTTAGCCCCTTAAGATGGGGCCTTTCATCAAGAGACGCAACAAGTGGAGAGAGCGAATGGCATTTTTCGTAATTTCTACACATCATCAGTTATTAGTCCTTCCACAAATGAACTGTCAAGTTATAGTCCTCAACAGGCGAGTGTATAGCCCAGCTCCAAATCTCGGGAAAGGACAGCTTTTCTGATGAAAAGTTTACATAATATCTAGGACCGATGTGGCTGCCATTTCACGAAATGGAGATTTTTACAGAACTAGAAATTGAAACATTAGATTCGTCCTTTTGTCGTCTGGAGCTGCTCTGGGCTGCACGAACAGTCCGAAAAGCGTACTTTGGTAATCCTAAACTACACTGAAAGCGTTCGTTTGTCATAACTCGGGATGTTCAGTGCAGCACTATCTACACTGAAAAATTAGGAGGAGCTTACTGCTCGAAATGTTATAACCTGCCCAACGAACGAACCTATTAGTCTTATGGGAGCGAAATCAGGGGAATCAATTATTTTAAAAAGGCAACACAGTAAATTAAGGCCAAACACCAGCAAAATGTGCCGGAATCACGGGAATGGTTTTTCCGGAGTGAAGAAATCTACGAAATGGTAGTTTTTAATGAGGCGACCCCATTCTCAGTGGCTTTCACCCACAAACACTGCGTTTTTAGTGAACGCGAAAACCTAAGTTAGCTGAATAATTAATTAAACAGATGTTATCCGCACGACGATGGAAGGGCATAGTCCAACACGATTTGAGTTTCGAGAAAAAATGGCTCCCCGGCGGGATTTGAACCCCCAACCTGTGGATTACCAGTCCAGCACGCTCCCAATTGTGCCACAGAGACGCCTAGAGTTTCGAGAAACAATGGCCCTGGGTGGGGTTCGGCTTAGCTTATCCTTCGGAGTGCGTCTCCCAAAGGCGTCTCCGTGGCGCAATCGGGAGCGTGCTGGACTGGTAATCTAGAGGTTGCTTGTTCAAATCCCGCAGGGAGCCATTTTTTCTCGAAACTCGAATCGTGTTGGGCTATGCCCTTCCATCGTCGTCCGGATAACATCAGTTTAATTCATTTATTATTTAAAAATACCGGCGACAGAATTATTCAACATATCTACCTAAATTAATGTTTTAGTGTGCCAGGGTCCAATGAAAATTGTTTATAGTGTCCAAAATCCACGCAATAGTGATTTTCAATTAAGTAAATCCCGTGAAATTATACGCGAAATTAATTTTTTCAGTGAGCAAAATTGAAATCCGAGAAATTGAATTTTTACACAGGCAAACATGTTTTGTGAGAAAATTCCGCGCAATTTGGTTTTACATCAGGCAACTCGAAATCTGTATTTTAGGAAGAAACAACCACAAATTTGGGTATTTCGTGAGCCAACCCACGATAATGATTCATTAGCGAGATTAATTGGTGTAAAGGTTTTTAGACAGCGAAATTATACGAGTTATACGATCCCATGAAAAATACAGAGCAGTGAAAATAAGGCAGAGTACACGCAAATACAAACCATCTTATTAACTTTTCGAGGACTGATCATACCCAACTTTGTCACTATACGATGTGCGGTACAACCTTATGTTTCCAGAAGCCCTCAGTGCTTTTAACTGTTTGAGATATGGTCACATGAGCCGACAATGTAGAGGCACCGTTCGCTGTAATATAGGTGCGGAAAGGGACACGATAAGAAGGAGTGCCCTAATCCAAACCACCCTAAATGGGTACATTTCAAAGGTTTAACCATGCACGAGTCATTAGACAGCAAAGTACGCCCGGAATTGGCTCGGCAAAATTCAATTCGAGCTTTGATGCTAGCTGAAAATGTAACATTTACCGAAGCGAATGACAGACTTTCTGGTAAGCCATTTAAAACCGTCGTGGCCACTGTTCCAAACATCCGAGAAAGGAGATATTTTCCTCCCTTCAATATGGCAAGCAGGCCAATTACTCCGCACCTAGCAACTAGTGATGCACGAGACCGAGACCGAGACTGAGACTGAGACTCGACCGAGACTGACCATCTCGGTCCGAGACTGAGTCTCGGTCTCGTCTCGGTCTCGAACGCCAAGACCGAGACCGAGACGAGACCATCATTTCTGGAGCGAGACCGAGACCAAGTTTTCTGGTGACGAGACCGAGACTGGTCTCGGTCTCGGAATTAAAATGATCAAAAAGTGATGGCTCATATATGAAATATATGTAAAACATTTCAACAATGAAATGACTGTGTTTCATGCTGAGACGGCTATTGTGTTATCAGCCTCCGGGTTGTGGTGGATCCAAGGGGTGGACATATCCCCCCCCCCCCACAACGCACAAAATGACATGAAATAATTGGGAAAAATTTACTTTTTGAAAAATTATCGTAGGAAACACACACATTTCTTCTTCTTTCACGAATTATACACGATGGTTTTCGCACGATCAGGAAGGGAAGTGATACTTCCCCTTCCATGTACCTCAACAGGGAAGTTGATTTTTACATGAAAAGATGAGCTAGGCGAGAATGTTTTTTTTTTCACTCATTAGTGAAGAAAATGAAAAAAGTTCTGTATTCAATTAGCGTACCCTTGCAGGAAAGACAATTAAACTTACAACACAATTAAAATAATACCCACAACTCGTGAGGAAGAAGCTTTCACTCTGCTCGTTGTTTTTAGCTCACTCTGCCCCGCCTCATGAGCCAAACAAAACAACTCGCAGGTAAAACTCCACTTCCCTCACTTGTAGTGAAATGTACTATTATTTCACTTGTCGCGCGAAAAATATCGTGCATAACTCATTCATTGCATAATTCACTTGCTCGTACAAATTTAGCCGACTCGGTTTTTCCTCGCCAGCCAAACAAAGTACTCGCAAGTAAAATGGCACTTACGTGTCTCGTTATTATGTAAGAAACTATTTTTTTTAAACAGCTGATTATCTTAGAGCCTAGGGGATAAAACACTCACTTTATCGCCGTGGCCCAAAAAATCAGCCCATGTTTTAATAAAAAAATACTGTACGCACCCCGTCAAAAAAGTGATTTTGGGGTATCGAGAAAAAGCCAGGCTCGGCTACGCCTCGCCTGTCCAATTTTTTCTCTCGTCCTCCAAAAATCGCTTTCTTGCCTAGGCGTATGATCTACTATTCCTAAGATTATTCTTAAATAAGTGTTTAAGCAGATGTTCATCGTGTTCACTCTTTACCGCACGGCGTGTGTAAAGTAGGTCTTTACGCACGATGAACGATGGGTGAAGGGTGAGTGGAACCGTGGAAATTATATCCCTAAAAGCTCAAAGTCAGTTGTTTATGTTGGTGAGCTGGTAGAAGAATTGAGGCAGGGAAGCCCGCTTTCATCTTACGCGCTTCTTTTGTTTCTTCTTTTTTATTTCTCTGAAATGAAGTGGCAAATGGGAGACTTTACGGAACCTTTAAATTAATAATTATGAACCTAATTGGCTTTAAAAGGCTTTGTACGATCGAAGGTAAAAAAAAAGCGTATGATCCTGAGGCGTATAATCGCACTACAAACTCTACCGATGATGGAACTTGACTTCGTCTCGTGTCACAAACATCGTGCCTCGTTCGTTAAAAGCTCCTTTATGCCTACGTATCGTAATAAAAAAAAGGGTTAGGGTTCCCGGGGGGCCGGTGAAATACATTGCAACCTATGGGTGCAAAGATTTCGAGGCTGGGGCAGCCACTAGAACAAGCCGAACTGCACAACAGCCAACTGGCTCCCTGGAACCCTAATTTTGCGTTTTTTAACTCGACACCGTTTTTTTTTTTTTTTTTTTTTTTTTTTTTTTTTTTTTTGACTAACATTGCCAGTTGAAGCACGATATACACCACCCGTGGTGTACTCAGCGGCCGTGGCTAGTTGCAGAGTGGGGATACGGGACCTCCAAGGCGGAGGGAACTCCCTAACGTTGGCGTGGCGCGGACCAGCCGGTAATAGGGCCTGAACCATCGGTGTGCATTGCCCGAAGGGTGGTCTTGAGGGAGATAAGGGCCTGGGCCAGCTCTTAGGAGATGGCGGACTGAACCCAGGTGCCGGCAAGAAAAACTGAGAATCAATGAGGAAGACCAGGAAGCTTCGGCATGGTTGCTGAGACTAACACGGGTAAAGCTTAGGCGGATAGTAGGGATGTATACAGGACATTACGCCCTTAACAGGCATCTGCCAATCATGGGGGCAGTAGGGGAGCCCGACTGCGAAAGATGTGGGGAGGAGGGAGGGCTCGCACATCGTATGCGAGTGTGACGGCTACGCGGCGGCCAGATACTGTTTTTGGTGACGATAGGATATCTTTCCCCAGCTTCTCAAAGGAGAATGGGACCCGTCTCCTGAGATTGCAGGAATGGATAAATAGGTTTGAGGAGCCGTACTAGGCTCTCCCGAGTCCGGGCCCCAAGTGGGTATGGAGTATGGGCCCAAAGGCTTTTGGCACCTTCGGAGTCAAGAAACCGTCCGAGCCCTCAAAAAAAAAAAAAAAAAAAAAAAAAAAAAAAAAAAAAAAAAAAAAGTGAGGGGGGATTGTGCACCTCTGCCTCGTCGAGTCTGAGATGGGAAGTCTCTTGCTTGAACTAAATGAGTTGTGGCATGTGCGAGATTTTGAGTTGATCTCGTTGAATTCCCAACTTTTCCACTTTCACGTTCTCAGTGTGACGATTGTTTTAAAGGCACGATTCTATTTTGTGGCAATTACAAAGCTCTTTGGTCATTAATCAGTAGTGTATCACGTATCTCCCTTCGTGCCACGAGCCACCAAGGAAGGAAAGCAAAGTATAAATTCATCTATCGTCGTCGTCTGTAATCATTGAGGCGAGAATAGGATCACTCGTTACTAATATCACACATACCTTGAATTCGTGCCTTTAACTTTTCGAGGCGAGACCGAGACGAGACCGACTTTTCATGATCGAGACTGATATCAGCCCCTCATGAGTGAGACCGAGACCGAGACCACTCAAGTCTCGTCAAGGTCTCGGTCTCGTGCATCACTACTAGCAACTCATTTACAGAACATAAAGAAATTCTTAAGTCCTTTGCGCCCAGTAAAGGCACTATGTGCCCTACCACTAATAACCCTCATCGAACTGATCTGAGCGTAGGTGAAGAAATAAACTATCTGATCGTTGATGATTTATGTAAAGTGATATCTGTTATCAGTTTATAATCATTTAAAGAATTCAACCACTCAAACACAACTTTGAGTGCTATAAATCATTTCTATAATTAAAGATAAAGTCTTGCACTACACCCAAAAAAGTAGGATCGTGGTAAAAACTGAAAACTAAAATACATCGATGAAAATTCTGCAATGGAATGCACGATCAGCGGTTGCCAATGAAGGCAGCCATGAGTACTTGTTAGAAAAAGAAAATATTGATATAGCGCTTCCCTGGCCCCATAAATTACAGAATCATCAGGTTGGATTCCGACGAGGCAAATCGACCTACGACAAACTTAGTGCACTTACGACAGACATATACAATGTATTCTCAATTTCTCATACGGCAAAACAACTTTAGCCCATTTCCTAGATTTAACCGATGCCTTCGATGCTGTTCAGCATCCTATTTTGGCTGGAAAGATGCAGACTTTTGGAATACCTGCCAAATTTATCAACTTCATTACCAACCTTCTCTCCTTCAGACGCCTACATCTGCGTATCAATGACAACTACGTATTTACAGCAGTCGCCCAGGATGGACTTGCGGATGGAGATGTCCTGAGCCCGGCATTGTTCAAAATTTATTCAACTGACATACGACATAGATACCGAGCCACGAATCTCTGCTTCAATTCGCTGATGATATACAGTATACTATACTTTTCCTGTCGTCAGGTGGACGATTGTATAAGACAGATCCTCTGTCTATACGCTCATGGCAGGGATTCACAACGTCTTACGGGGACAATGAAGTTTTCTATTCTGTTAGCCTAAAGGCACTGATATTAAAATTCTCATGCAAGAATTCAGTGAAAAGTTCTTTGTAATAATTTCTAATTTTGTTTGTCAGGTAACTTGTCGGCTTGTAGTATAGCCAAATTTTTGAATGTTCGGAGCTAATAATTACGAATAACTTCGAGTTTTCCATTCAGACCGAAATCTTATACGGACATTGGGCTGACAGTGATTCCAGCGTTTGCTTAGTTTTAACCTGCAGTCCGTACACCGGTCTTTTTGACCGGGGACCCCCTCTTTCAACTTCTGTATTTGTCACAAAACTCACTCTATGAGCTTGGGCTCTTCAGTAGCCTCCTGACTGCTGAAGAGGAGTGACTGGGCTGAGAGGTAAGCGTACATGTACATCCCCTCCCCCTCAAACCATCACAACCTTTCTCTTCCCCGGTCCAAAAGACCGAGTGTACGTTGAACGTTTCTATTTTCCCCGGTCTAAAAGACCCCACTGTACGGGCAAGTGGTGCGAACACTGAGAAAAATGGGACTTAACCGTTTACGATTTTTGATCAGTAAATTACAAAACAGTTTAAATAACTGAGAAGACAGTGAGTTTCATAAAATTGTTTAGTAATTTATACTTTTTAAAAAGGTGAAAAACACCTGTCGTAAGCGGTAACCAACATAAACAGTAAAAAACTCTGTTTTATTGTAATATCTACTGTTACAGCGGTATCTATCACCGCGTAGTGCTCGGTGTATTTGACCGTTCTGCTCGGAAAGGTGAATATTACTGACGAACGGTAACGGTGAACAGTGAAATAAACCTAAGCATAAGTAAAACCGTAAAAGGTATTATTCACTTCCAAAGAGTCGAAAACACTGGGTAAACTGAGTTGATCTCACTTTTCATGTTAAGAACAGTGAATTTAATGTCAAAACAACACTGAGAAAAAAAGTCGGTAAGCTCACTCGGTTAGACTTGAAACTCGATCGTTCTTACCGTGAAAACGGCTGGCTTAACCTGACTTTTTTAACCGTGTTAATTCGGTAGACACGGTTGAACAGGTAAATATGGTCAACCTAACCGAGTTTGAGCTAAGATCTGTAGAACCAACCGTGCAATTTAACATTTTAACCTTGTCTGTCAGTTAATACCGGAATAACCGAGTTGCTCATTCTAATGGACGTTGAACCAGCCTACTACCTAACGGTTAAGACTACCGAAACTCGGTTAAACAAAGGTCACATTTGTATGCGGCTCGTGCCGAGTGCCCGGTGGTTCAAAGAAGAGTAGGTGTAAGGATAAAATCCCCCCCCCCCTCCCGAGCTAGTCAATAGAACTGGATTGGGGGGGGGGGTGAGTTTATCCCCTACCACTCCATCTTACAGTGAAAGGTCCGAGATCCACCCTTGTTTTTGTCTTTTTCGTTTGTTCATCTTTATCAATTCTGGTTACTTATTGTAATTACTCTCTCTATTAACTCGGAAATTCATATTTATACATAATCGTGTTCAAAGCAGAAGCCCATTCTCACTAGACCGCCTGGCCTTGGCTTGGAAAGAATGATGGGCACAAAAAAAGAAAGAAAAAAAAAAAAAAACGGTTGGGGAATTGGGGAGTAGATGTGGATCACATTAGACAAAGATGGGCGGAGGGGCACAGGACAGGAGGCGAGCCTCGAGCTGCTTGCGTAGCAGAAAAAAGAAAAGAAATAGCGCCCCGCAGCATGCTCAAGCTGACCAAGTCCCAACCTTGAAAGTCGGTTAGCTACACAGAACACGGTCAGCATCAACCGTGTAGCAACTCCCTCCACCTAACAACCAGCTCCAAGGCTCCGACAAAGCATAATTCCTCTCCCTCGCTGTTCATTCTGGGTTCTGCGTTTGGGATAGAAACTAGAAAGTGTCCTTTTGTCAGTCGCGTAAATTTTATTGAAAACTTGCAAATTCAAAGTTTAGAGTGTTCCTATTTTTTCTGCCGAAATTTGGTAAAGAGGAAGCAAAAGGTTTACTTCGTTCCTGGCCTGTCCGAAGACGTAATCGACAAAATCGCTGGTAAGTAGATACATGATTAATTTGTATCAGTGCACGATTAATTTTATTTCGATGGTTTCTGGTATTTGACTAATTTTTCAATAGCGGGATTTCAATGGGAACACTCTCATCTCAATACATTTAGACGATGTTAGATTTGGTGGGAAAGGCAGGGGTATTATTTATCTGGTATAACGCGTTGAGCGGCGCGGCGCAAAACCAACGATCTTGATGAATTTTAATTTTATTTAATCTTGGAAGTTTTCTATTTTGTCTTCTTCAATACGTGTTGAAAACTGCACATATATTTCTTCCTTCTACACTACTGCAGCAAACCTGTCCAAGGTGAACTCCTCGTAAAGCGGAAAACCTGTCAATTGCGGGAAAAAGGGCCAGTCTCTTGAAATAACTAATGCACGTTTCTCGCTAATAATTGTGGAAACCTCTCCAACGTGGAAGTGGAAAGCCTGAAACAGCAGCACAGTGCAGCTGCAAGGTAACAGTACTGCTTGTTGTTTCAATTTTCAACAGCCTTAACTTAAAACTTCTGTTTTTTTAGGAGTCCCATCTACTTTGAGGACGTCGGTGTCGCCTCCCCTGAGAAAATGTAACACAGTACAGCTGCAAGGTCACGTACTAGATTTAGTCGCTGCTTTGAGCTGGAACAACTGAAATTAATTTTTTTATTGAATTTTTTCTAGGCTACGCCGTCACCGGGCAGATTGTAAAATTGTTTTAAAAAAACAAACAAACAAAACAAAACGCCAGCAACCCAGAGTAAAATCGCTTAATAAGGAAGTGATCGGATTGAAGTACTCTTCGATAGTGCAACAACAAAGTAATTGGTCGTTTTTTCACTCTTCAATGAGCGAATGAAGACACAGAATCTCAATATGCGTGTGTATACGTACATTCATGTACTTTGAAATACATATTAGCATTAAATAATTATTTTACGAAACGCTCTTATTTCGCTGCTAATGTTTATTTTAATTATGTATGTGTCCTAATCTTAATTTTCATAATTTTTGTAGCGCGCCTGATTACTCTATAGTTCAAAGCGAAGCGTGGGTCGGTTTCTGCATCGCATACGTTTCGCGCCTAAGATTACTAGTGAGGAAAGAAGAAGAAAAAAAAAATGCTACAACAACAAAAGAAACCTAGATAAAATTACCGACTACTGTTGTTGAGTCTAGCACAGTTCGGTTGGAGTTCAGAAGGTTAGTTTGGCTGACTCAACGCGGCTGGCTTCCCAAAGCATAGTGAGGAGTATCAGATAAGTGACGATTAAAACTACAAAATTGTTTGCCTGACTGACATTTCAGAGAC
Source organism: Corythucha ciliata (assembly GCA_038030265.1). Lineage (NCBI taxonomy): Eukaryota > Metazoa > Arthropoda > Insecta > Hemiptera > Tingidae > Corythucha > Corythucha ciliata. The sequence continues at coordinate 34,235,361 of CM075938.1, forward strand.
GATCAAAATAGCGAAGTGAATTTGGTAAGATTAACGGAACAGGAATGGTACGAATAACTCAGCATAGAGGGTTGGGTCAACCGACACTTTACGGTCAAAATAACCGAGCAGTGTGGGTGGCCTTGACGTTATGTATTCGGTTGCTATAAACGAAAGATCGGTTGGAGCAGCAGTATTCATGTGGAACGAATGACAGATCAGACTGAGTTAGTCCAACTGTAAAGACGGTAGAGATAACCGAATATTCGGTAGTCGCTTGTTAACCAAGCGTTCAGTTAAAATAACCGTGTTGAATTTTGACCGAGTCTACTCGGTCAACCTCGGATCAACCGAGCTAAGTCGGTCAGAGAGTTGCAACCGAGCAGACACGGTTATCAGGGAACTAGGTCAATTAGACCTAGCATACTTCTAACCGTGTCTGCTCGGTTGCAACTCTCTGACCGACTTAGCTCGGTTGATATTGACCGATTATCTGTCGATTTTTTTTCTCAGTGAATAAATTTCACTGTGCACACAAGTTGATTTAACGTCTGAAAAGGTCCTAAACATATCTCCCACCACCCAAAATGCTTGCGTTGTTTTTTTCAGTTTAGAAAGAAATGGAAATAAGGGATTAGTTCGGTATCCTGTTCAAGAGTGAGCCGTTTCGGAGTGCTGGGTGTGTGTTCACAGTTAATCGGTGCATCAATTTCAAAGTGCGTTATTTTCTCAATAATGTTATAAACAATCATGCTTTGTGAATATTCGTTAATGGAACATAAATACATGACTTTAATAGAACATAAAGAATAGTGACTAAATGGTTCATGACCTTGTACTATAAGCCTGTCCTATAACCCCATGTCTATGGTAAGCATTTACTTCTTCATCACTGTGTTCACGTTTGAATACACCTTTTTGCAATATTTTTCATTTATTTTCATTTTTCAGGTCCTTTAGATCAGTTATGTTCACTTTTCTTCCAGTTATGCTCCGCGCTGCACCTGTAGGACTAGTACTTCTTCGTCTTTTACCTCTTCCAGAAAGCCCATCGTAAGCTCAATACTAAAACGCTAATAAGTGTAACACGCACCTACGATGGGTTTTCTGGTTTATCGCTATCTGCAAGGTGAAAAATAATGAGACGTACCCCTCCCACCATCAGAGGTTCAGCGTGGCTACAAGATAACTGAGATGAAGGTGAACATAACTATTCTAAAATTCATGACAATTGTGTAAATAAATGAAGGACGAGTCCATAATAACGCTGGAATGGCAAAGCGACAGGTGAAAAGAGCTGTGAATTGAGAGAACAGTGAAAATTACCGTTACGATGGGCTTGAAAATAGTGAATAATGCACTTGGAAAAGGTAAACAAAAAAGGTAAAAAGACTTGAGAGAACAGTGAAAATCGCCGTTTCGGGAGCTCTGAAAACAGTGAATAGAACAAGTAAAAGGAAGGGTAAAAAGAACTGAGGAAACAGTGAAAATTACCGTTATGAAGGCCTAGACAACAGTGAATAATACTGTCATGACAACCTTGAAATCATTAAATCAGTGAAAAATACTGCTCGAAAGGTAAAAAATAACTGTAAGAACAGTAAAAACTAGCATTATGACGTCACTGAAAATAGTGGAATTTACTGTACAAAAAGTAAATTTTACCGATTCCCTTCAGTAGATTCCATCGAAAGGACAGTCATTTCTAACACTCATTTCGAAGTTCATTTCACTACCCCGTACGGTAAAATTCACTGTTCGCACTTGACCGTTTGCCTTCGGTGAAATTCACCACGGGAAAAAGTTGGTGCCCCCAGCACCGTTTAGGTCGGTGAAAAACACCCAATTTTCAGTGTTTTTTACTACTTTTTTTTTCTCAGTGAAATAAAAATATAATTTTTCAAAAACCTGGTCCATGACTCGATTTTTTTTATAGATTTGTTAGCACTAAGCCTTGATTTAATTTCAATCATGCATTCGCCGATTAGGGGAACAAGAAACAGGGTTGTGGTGGTTACATTTGGGTAATACGTACTCCGAAACACAAGTTGCTCTGCTTTTGCTTTTAGCGACAATGGCAGAACGACATCCATCGGATAATAAGAAATTCCGGTCAGATGATCCAAACTTCAGCGAAATCGTTCATCGAATACTACATGAACTAGACGAGGACGTCGGAAATCTCGGGGATGTGGAAGATGTGGAAGATGGTGAAGAAATCGATCCCGATAATGCCGGAGATATCCTACTCCCTGACTCCGATGACGACGACGATGAAGATGACGCCGACTACCACCCGTCATCGGAAGACAATGATGAAGACGACGATGACGTGAGCAATGAGAGCGAAGACTTCACACGGCATTCACGACAACAAGATTTCACACAAGAGGAAATAGAAAGAGCGGCTCAACGAAATGTGTCACTGACTATTCCAGAAACTTATTTGGCTGCGGATGGATTTGAGTGGCACTCCGAACCTCGAAGTAATCGAGTGAGAACATCTCGGGCTAATATACTGACTGGAGTTCTGGGAGTGAAAGGACCAGCTCGTGCTCTGGAGCAGCCTACAGGAAGGAAACTGTGGGATTTGCTAATCGATCAAATAATTATGGACGAAATTGTCAAATGGACGAACAAAAAACTGACGTCCGCTCGACAAAAAATAAGTTTGCGGCCTGTGACGAGCGAACCAGAAAGACTGAACCAACAAAATCTGTTAGGAAAGTACCGAAATACAGACTACGACGAAATCAATGCTTACATTGCGCTTCTTCTTCTCTCTTCAATTTATAAGGCGTCAACAGAAGATATTAATTCTTTGTTCTCTTCCGGAATGTCAGGAAGGCCAATATTTCGTGCTGCCATGCCTGCAAAGCGATTTGAAATTTTGAGCTCCGCTATGAGATTCGACAATCCGGAAACAAGACAAATGAGAAGGGAAACGGATAAAGCAGCTCCTATTTCATTTGTTTTCGAAAGATTTGTCGAAAACTGCAAGGCCCCCATGAGTCTGAGTAGCTGTGTGTGCATTGATGAAATGCTTATTCCGTTCAGGGGCAGATGCAGTTTCAGGCAATATATGCCCAAAAAACCTGCGAAGTATGGCCTCAAAGTGCAGGCTCTAACCGACGCTAGAAATGGATACTTCTACAACGGCTACCTGTATACTGGAAAAGACTCTGACGGGGCAGGACTGCCTACTGAGGAGCGAAGCCTTTCAATTCCAACACAGGCAGTCCTGCGACTGGTGAAAGGTCTGGAAATGACGGGGAGAAATGTTACTGCCGATAATTGGTTTTGTTCCGTGGAATTGTGCAGGGAACTCACGAAGCGTGGAATGACCTTAGTTGGAACACTGAAAAAAAACAAACGGGAGATACCACCTTCGTTTCAGGCGTCTAGTAAAAGACCCGTCCATGACGTGAAATTTGGATTTTCACAAAACATGACATTGGTGTCTTACGTTCCTAAAAAAAATAAAAACGTGTTGCTGATATCCACAATGTTCTCCGACAAAGAGGTTGACGTGTCGACGAAGAAACCACAAATGATTCTTTACTACAACAAGACAAAAGGGGGAGTGGACGGTCTTGACAGAAAATGCTCGGTCTATTCGTCGAAAAGGAAATCGTCGAGGTGGCCGATGGCTTTGTTCTTTCGAATTTGCGACATTGCAGGCGCCAACGCTCACCTATTGTTTCTCTGTTTCAAAGAAAATCCTCTTCTCCAACGGTTCAAATTTGTGGAGCAGCTTGCTCAACAGCTGATGACTCCTCATCTGCAACGGAGGCTTACAGAAAACATCAGGCTCGATGTGAAAGAGCTGATCACAAATGTCATCGGAAAGAATACGACGCAAACTTCACAGATGGAAGTCGATCAACAATCTGCGCATCATGAAATTGAAGAGCCCAGTTCGCCCCTACCAAAGAAACGAAAAACCTGCAAGCATTGTCCGTGGCAGTTGAAGCGCAAAACTCAAAAAACTTGCGACTTATGCGGAACATATATTTGTGGAGAACATTCTGTAATGAAAAGAACATGCCCTACTTGCACACCAGAAAGAAGAGACTGATCATATTTGATCCAATTTTGCGATAACGAAGAGACTGAGTGTAACGTACTTGAAATATTTTCAAGTTGATCTAGTTTTTCATTACTACTCTAGTTTTTGAATATTTTTCTAGTTTTTTGCTGTGAAAAAACGCCATTTTTTCCTTTTTATATTTTTTCTTGTTTCAAAAGCCATATGCTTTTTTTTAAGTCAAGCAAAAATGGTGTAATTAAAAATGAAAGTGAAACTTATATTGTGATATCGATGTAACGAGATGTACCTCTATCTCTAGTTAAAATAATTGAGATATACGACTGTTTTCAATAAATGATTATAAAAAACGCAAAAATTTAATGTCCCCTCTTCGTTTTACATGCTGGTTCGACTAGCAAAGAAAATAATTGGCGAACCATTAGCGATAGCAGAAATATGAGGTCCCCGGTCAAAAAGACCCCAGTGTACGCTTAGTGTGACTCGGATGGGTGTACGGACAGCAGGTGAATTCCGCTGAATTCCTTAATTTCCTGATGAATTCGTTGGTTTTATGCTGAATTCACTGTTCAATGAGACTCACAAAGTTGTGACTTCCTTTGTCATGATTTCAAGCTCCCTTGATTCTGCACTTTCAGGCACTTCGAAGAGCCATCGTGAGCCATACAAATCACGGCAGCCAAACCTGACGGCTTGCACTGTGGTTCTCAACCTTTCCACAGGTCGTGCCCACCTTGGACTTTGAAAATGTGTTACGCCCTTCTTCTAATTGAATTAATTGTACTAGGGGAAAAAGTACCTAATCGTTTTTTTTTTCAAACAAGTAACAAAGGGACCTACTCTGTCTCCTTACTGTGACGCACCCTTTTTTTGCCACTTGCACACGTTTTCAGAACGTAACGGCAGCGGTCACACAACCACTGGAGAGTGGTTGATTTCATCAGCACAGCAGAATGTCTCAACAGGGTTTGTCGACGCTGCTTATGGGGTTGTTGTGCCCAGATGTTAACACGCTCACCTCGATTATGGTTGCCCCACCATAGCTTTCCATGGGTAGAACAGTTTTGAGTAACTCAAGGATAGGACGAAAGTTGTTTTCCAATTCTCCAATATGTCATTTTCTCCAAGAAATCCTTGTCATCAGGTTTGTTCTTTGGTTGTTCAAAGCTGAGAGAAATACATGTCACCATTATAAAAGCTTTAGTTTGGGCTAACGAAATTAAGTTTTTGGGATCCTAGTTTGGTACGACAATAAAACAGATCTTGTTAGTCACTGCGCTATGGAAAACGCTTGAAAGAGTGATAATGATCATTACGCCTTCAATATGAAAGATATTTTAGAACAATGTCGAGCAATAAAGGTTTACAAGATGTTATAAATTCAGGAAATCGTTAGCAAACGACTGAAGTTTTTCCCTTGCTGAAAAAGGTGGCGAAGATAGTTTATGTGTGTTTTAAAGGTGTTCAGTCAACGACCTTGAAAACAAAGTTACAAAGTCCAGATACCCGAACTTCCCTCACCTGCTACCACCGTTTCTCATACCATACCAAAGTCCTATAACTGGGAGACAATTAAAACTTTACTTTAGGTTCTTCAAAACTTGAAAACCCCGCCCGTCACTTCCTTCCACCGCTGGACCCCTTAGAGTTCTTAACTTTCATTCATGAAACCCTGAAATCTCTTCTGGAAACTTTTTTTACATCAATCGATGTGATTTTAGAATCCAATTTTAATGCGTTTTCTTTTTCTGTAGTGAATGATAGGCAACAAATGTGACGACTAATCAGCTATGCTGGAAATTGCATACCTTACGTACACTGTACTAAACAGTAGATCGCTAACATCCCCGACGGAAAGGACGGAAGGGAATAAGGATTCAATTGTTTAATCCATTGATTTAATCTTAATTTTTAATTAGCTTTATTTATTTCTATTACCATTTTAATTGTTGTTTACTCTCTTTTGTGCTTTGTAGTCACGCGTCTTCCCCTCTCCATTATTTATTTATTTATTTAGTTGTTACATTTTAGAAATATATCCTCGCTTTCCCCATGTATGGACCTTTAAGGAAAATGTTTGTGGCTCTCACTACCCAACTGGAGCATAAAGGGCAGAGGGCGTGGCGTAGAGAAAGTGGGTGGGCTAAAGCCTCAGAGCCAATAGAACTCCAAGTTGTGCCACGCCCGAAAAATACATCAATACATTCAAGCCACCCCTAGTGAAACCCCCTCATCGGCAATTGTGGTGTTTTTTATATTTTTTATTAGGAATTAGCACTTTTTCTACACGTTTTACTCCGGACAGGATAAAATTATTAAATAGCATAAAATATAATTTATGGAGGCCAGAGTCCAGGTTCATTTTGTTTTACCCCAATAAAATAGTTTGAAAAGAGGAAGTTTAAAGGGAATCAATGGGGTTGTTTACAAGATGAAGATGGAAGCGAAGGGTCGTCCGAGTTTTGAAGAAGTGAAGTTAACTTTGATCGAGTTATCAATGAAGATGTAAAACAGTTGAGTGGGGTAGACGGGGGTTGGTGTCTGAAAAGTGAAAGAGCGGTAGGGAGAAAATAAGAAAATATTAGAGAAGTCTGAGACAAGTCCGGCTGTGAAAGTGTTATGAATAATTAAAAGTTTGTTGGTCGTTTAGTCTGGAGGGAAACTTCGCACTCCCCACTTCCAAACTTCCCCCACACTACCTTTACTCGTTATCCAACTGGAGAAGTTATCACATCGACCTACAAAACAGTTTTGAATCGAAGGTCCTTTACCTCCCTCTCCGTCAAGACTCTCGCCACTCCTTACCGTTACTTCAATTCTTATTGACCTCGTTTTGGCTTCAATGTTATCTAGCTCAAGGTGGGTTCCGCATAAAAGTATTTTGGCGATTAATCACGACTGCTATTTATTTTTCTTGGATGTTATCCTCAGGATAGTCAGTTTATCAATTGGTCTGCAATCTGCATGGGATGTTGGTGGGAAACAGGAATCAGTAAAATGCGGAATGCTATTAGATAACAAGGACCAGTCACACTTATCATATATTGAAAAGATTCTGGAACAATGCTATGGGTCTTGGTCATTTTCATTCCCATCCCGAAAAAAGGGTCGAAATACGATCCAGTTATTTTCCAACAACACTTTTCCTTCACCTAGAATTTATCCAAAAGTAATTTGGAAATCCTGAAACGTATTTTGGGCACGCACTAAGCATAGAAAATAATGTAATGTATTTCAAGGATATTGCAGAGCATAGAATCTATTGAAAAATGAGGTAGGTTTCTTGGAACATTTGAAGACTATACGTGGTGACCAGTTTCACCTACTGAGACTCGAGCAAGCACACAATGGCAGCGATTTCCTAGGGTGACATACCTCACTCTCTGAACACTCAAGAATGGGTATGAAATGAGCTAATCTCGAGAAATTTCGCTTCCATTTGGGAGCAAAAAACGTGAAATTACAAAATTCCAGATTCTGAGCTAGCAAACTCCACAAAATTGTTTTTTCCCCAACGACTTAAACCTGCCAAGATCTCTGAATGAGTAGACCACGCGAAAATGGGTTTTGAATGGGTCAACAGAGCGAAATTTCGCAGTTAGTGCAACGAAATCCGAGAAATTTACTATATAGATGAGCTAGCCCCGCGAAATTGCATTTATGAAGAAGCCGAGCCAATCGACCTATCTTGTTGAGTGGACCAAATCGATCAAATTATATTTTTAGGGCAAGCCAATCCCATGATATTGGCTTTGAATGCGGTATCTCTCTGGAAATTTCATTTTAAGCGTGCGAAATCAAGTTGGACTCTTTTAGGGAGCCAACTCCCTATTGTATATTCTGACGAGCACGATTCGCTTGGTTTTTGAAAGAGCCAAACCAAAATAATTGTTTTGTTTATTTAAGGCAGCGAAGGCAAAACTATTCCCCCCAACTGACTTAGCCAAAACTTTAAAATTTGATTATGTAAGTACCAAATCCGTCAAATTCAGACTCAATAAGACCGCAACCCATGGAATCGTATTTGTGACAGTCCCAAACCAGTTAGATTAGTGTTTTGAAAGAGTAAACCTCGTGAGATTGGATTTTTGTATGATTCAGTGCTGCAAGATAGACTTTTTAGGGAGTCAATCCAGCAAAATTGTCTTTTTGAATGAGTGAAACCCGTAAAATTAGGTTCTATCGAGTGTCAATAATCTAAACATTCGGGCTTCAAAAGTGACAAACTAGCTAATTATTTTTTTAAAGAGCTAGATCCTCAAAATCGCCTTTCAAAATGAACCATCAACCTGGAAATCTTGATTTTAAATTGGTGAAATCTGTGACACTTCATAAAGGCCCACTGGCCCTTTCTGAGGAGCCATCACCAACTTGCGGAATTTGGATTTGAAATATCCAAACCGGTGGCATCGTGCTTTTTGAAGAGCTAAGGATGAAACTGGTTCATGGATTAGCCAAATTCATTGAATTTGGACTTCGAAAGAGGCCAACCCCGCGGAATGACTTTTTTTAAAGGACCAAAACCCGTCAAATTGAATTTTTGAATGAATTAACTCCGTGAACTTGGGTTTTTGAGTAAGCTAGACCAGCTATATTTGTTCTGCAAATGCTGCAATAATCTGAAGAGTCAGTATACCGAGGTTTATGCCCATTTATGAACGTTCCTTGACGTTAAGGAACCCTTGAAATTCGATAGAACATAATTATGTTTTTATTGTGATAAAACCCGCTCTTAACGGTTCCTAGACTCAAGGAAGCTTCAAGGAACATTCGTAAATAAATCTCCCTCCCATACTGGAAAAATTATAAAATAACATGTGATTCTACAGTTTGTGAGGTAGGTTGGAGTCGAGGAACGACTTAGCATTCGGGCCTACAAATCATCGTACGATTTGTTGGTAAAAAAACAAAAAAACCTTCAAATAATGCTTCCTAAGCTGATTTAATCAAAGGTCAAGCTGGACCAACTGATTTGAACGATTTTTTAAAACAAGAAATCGTTAAATAAGTTGGTCAATTGGGATTTTTTGAACAAAAAATCGCAAGATAAAGACTTCGCCACGCAGAACGCGAACTGATCATGCGAAGTGTGGTGTACGGACCACCCACGGGATCACAGCAAGCCGAGTGCGAGAAAACCACGATAATGTGTACTTTCGCGCGCGAGGCGTTAAGTTGTAGTATGTAAACGGGCCATAAAACTTGTTGAAATGAAATAATTTTAAAACGACCGGAGGAAGAGAAAAGTATCAACACGTATACTTTTAAACTGTAACGTGAGAATGAATCAAAATATTTAAAGCTATTTTGCACTTTTAAACCTATCTCGGCGGATATTTTTGCACCCCATTATCCTCTAGTTCCATCAGATCACCCAGCCGACTTTGTCTTCTTCATCTCTTTCGTTTGTTCTAATTATTAGTTCTAATAATCTTTCTTCCTTTCCGCCCAGAGAAATAGCTAAGCCAGAGGAAATCTGAATTCACTTATTTTATTTAAAGAAAGTTACACGTTCGCCGAACTGACGAGGCGAATAGCAGCGAGAGTTCGGGACGAGAGGACGTGAATGGCCAAGTCGAACCTTGGCGAAAGACAATAAGGCGAGTGGCGAGCGTGAATGTATAACGGCACCATTTCACGAAAATAATTTTGGTTCATCTGAATTTTATTCTTTCATTTTGAAAAAAAATATCAGGGGGCCTGTTCTGCAAAATTTCATAGTGTTCCTAGGAATATCCTTTCCACCCGTCCGACCCGAATTAAATCATATGTTGATGGGGAGAACGGGTGGAAAGAGACAGTTATAGTGACAGTTGAAAGTTATAGAACAGGCCCCCAGAACTCAAGTGTCGCACCTGCGGAGCGCCGCCAGGGGAAAAGGCTCCTCCTGTCGTTGATCGAAGCTGACGGCTGAAAATGCTTCCTTTCGAGGGGGGCTGAGCAATTATTATATCAGTAAATCACGCAGTGCCCCCAAAATAGACGCCAAAGGGTCACTAAGTGATAAGAAAGCACCTTATAATGTTCAGTAAGTTCCACCCTGGTGAAAATTAGCTCCCCTTTTAGCGGCTACTCATTTTGCTGAATAACAAGGGCCCTGGTTCGAAATGGTTTCATTGGTAATCACGAATGAAACCACCACGAATACGGTAAATTTATTTCGGAAGAAGTGTCCAGCTTTAAAATCAAATTTGGTTGAGTACTGCTCAATTGAAGTCTCACAATAACTGAATTAGGTGCAATTAAGAACTTGTTGATGGTTCAAAAATTTTCAAACAAAGACAAGTCACGCCATTTTGTCCGGTCCTACACTACCATATTATGCGGACTGAATTTAGAATCTTGTTGTTTATGTTCCACTGACAGAATTTTAAAAAAGAGGGCCGCTGTCAGAGACCTTACGTTATTAAAGGCTCAACCCAAGTTGTTTAAATTCATGCAATTTATTGGAATGTTTATACTGTTTCGAAGCCCATCGTGCAGGCCTTAAAGAGGAAAATTTCTGAACAAGGCATTTAATCTCAGCTATGTATTGAATTTGACGTAACTGATGGTAGTGAACAATACCATAGTACATAATAAGATTATCCACGTTAGTTAGCTATCCTACATTTTACAATTTCGAAGATTCATAAGTTCTTCTGGCAATTTAAATTAACAATAAAAGTTTGAGTCCATATAATTCATGAACAATACTTTTACTCAATTACCGCAATAAGCATTAACGGAACTGATGAAAATTCTATGTATAAAGGTTTGAAATTTATGTGAGTATTCCACTAGTCATCAAAGCTGACAGAAACCTTAACCTTTCCACTCGGGGAAAAACATTAATTAAATACAAAGACTTATTATTGAGAAATAATAAGTCAAAAAGTATTTACTTGCGATGGATAAACCGTGACCAGAAGAAAAAATTTAAGATTTTTTCGTTAATAATAATTTTCATTTTATGTTCAATAGCCTAAGAATAAACAGTGTACTGTAAATAGAGCATGCAGCGCAGAGAATTCAAAGCGCGGTAGACTTGAACAGTAGGTACGGCCGCAAAGATTGTTCCCCGGATGTGAGAAAATACTCTGGTTTTAAACACATCCCCCCCTCGCAGCTTGAAAACGTTCATTAAGGAAGTACCACTTGAATTCTATTGACTAAAAATAATGAATGGTATGTATTTAAACTACTATTTCAAAAATATAGTTTAGAAACTTTAACTTATTATTTTAAAAATGTTTGTTCGATATGAAATTAAAATATAAGATGAGGTGTAAAGTGAGTAAAACTTGTTGAAGGAGTGAACTGTGGTAGTGCAATGGTAGGGGGGTAGACGATGTGGATCATAAAAGTTAAAAAGAGGGAGCAATGTTTCTCAAAGTTTAAGATGAACGACCGCAGAGAAGTTAGGGAAAGGGAGAGGTAAAAAGTTTTTGGCCCGAAGTAATGAACAACTTTTTTTTTTTTTTTTTTTTTTTTGTACGTTCTTTTGCGAAGGAAATGCCACTTACCTACGGTTTAATACCGAGACTTATTTCCGCGCTGTGAGGCGGCTGAGGCGGAGGGGAAACGTCTTTTGCGTCTATATAAATACCCAGTAGAGAAATGCGTCCTCGCCTGCGGTCGGGGGCAGACTCACAGTCAAGGCTCTTTTTCCTCCTTGCAGTTTCCCCCTTTTCGGTGTTGAGAGGAGGCGGCGAGCCGCCCCCACACCCAAAAGCCTTGCCAGAGCCGGGGAAGCCGAGTTTCCCCGAAAGGGACTTGGCCAGAGAACCACCCCCTTATCGATCAACCTATGGTGGGAGGGTGCACAGGGGGAACTTCTCTTCTTCACCTTGTAATTTTTTTTCTTTTCTTTTTTTTATCTACCCTCTCTCTCTCTTTTACTTTATTTTTGCTACCCAACTCCCCGAACCTCTCTTTGCCCAAGACCTTGCAAACTGGAGAGCTCGCCCTGGGACCGCCCAGGACTTGGGAAAAGGCGGAGTTCGCTCTGCGCAGATACTGCTAACTTTTTTCCGTCTTTCTCTTTTGTCATTACCTCTCGCTCTTTTGTGGATAATACAGGTGAAGCCCTGAAGGCTGGGGAATGAAAATAATATAACCTCCAAGAAAAGAGAAGAGGAAAAAAGGAGTATGGAAGGAGGGTAGGGGGTGAACAAGATGAAGAAAAAGAAGTAGTAGGGGAAAACTTTTCCTTAAAGGATGCTGGAGAAGATTTAATAGTATGAGCAGAATGAGTCGATTTTGATGAAACCAGGCTGCAATCAAAATTAAGTGCTACTCCCCAAAACCAAATAAAGCCTACTGGGGTACTTGAAAAATAAATAATAAAAAAAAAGTAAATTATTGTGTAGTTTTACCTTTACTTTTTGTTTAATCAAAACGCTCAATTGAGATGGGTAAATAAAACAAATCAATCCAGGTTATCGTCACAGAACTTTAAAATATAAGAAAAAAACAGCACCCACCCTCTCTTCGTCACTCGACCGCGCACCACATGAGCAACGCGGCTGAGCTTTGACCAGAGATCCGCTTTGCTCAGTTCTCAGTTTTTATCACGACATCAAAACATTGCCGTCTTGTAAAACAGTACTTGAGCCCTATACCAAAATGCGCTACAGAAAACAACATCATCGCAAGTCTCACCGCAATAAAAAAATGTAAAAAAGTAATAGAAGGGTGCTGAGGAATCACAAGAATATAAGGGGGAAAGTCATGCGGCCCCACTAACCCACTTAGCATCTTCTCTCTTCCGTCCCCTCTTTTTAGATGCTAGAGCTCCGTCTCCGCAACCCTCACTTTGATTGATCAAAACATTCTTTAATGTTGAGGACGTTACTTTTTGGGCTTATTGTATTTTTTCATCAGCCTGTTTGAAACATACACCAAGTAAGTACGCGGCGCTGATTCAATATTCCCTCTAGGTGAAATGTTTCCGCATATTCGAATGAAATCAACTTGTGTAGTATGGGCTAATCGAAAATTGAGGGTTCTGAAAGCCACAGAATTTTGTGTTTTGACCTTATTGAATGGATATTTATTGAGTTCTGAAACAACACGTTTTAGACAGCGTGCGACAAAAGACAGACATATTTCCTCGAATAAGGCCTGCTTCATTAATGTTTTGGTCTGCTTCAAGACCGAAGCTCCACAATAGATTTTTTCTTGATGAGTAGCCTCATACAAGGACAGGTAGGGATAGGGATTGGCATAGGGACATCACTTATCTGAACCTTCAACTGCGTTCAAACGAACACAAATACAAGATATCGGACAAGTGCTAGTCTGAATCATGCTGCTGACTTATGAAGGGGTGAAAGAAAAGCACCGGCTTCTATTGAGAGGCTTCATTTCTTTAGAAAGCCCTAAACAAAGCACCCTTTATCGCAGCCTACCCCTACCTCTTGGAAGACAAAAAAACAGCAAAAACGTTGAATGCAAGTACAAAACAAACATAATATCCTTAAATTTACAAAAACAAAAACGATTTCAAGTCGCCCTATTAACAATGTTGATCATTGGGTTGGGAAATGTGACTTATGCTCTAGTACAATGGACAATGTCACGTCTCTTGTCTTGAGTAATGGGAATTGATGGCGATGGACTTCCCAGTTGAGATCTTGAGCCGTAATCTTTCTGAAACCTAACTGATGATGCCACTGATCTTTTTTGGTTCCCCCTTTGCCCTCAATTTCTCCCCTTCGTTTACACATTTTTTCCAACCCTCTTAAAGACAATAAGAAGGAAAAAACGAGAGGTGTAGGGTCGAAAGGGGTAGAATAACAGAGAGGCGTTGGTCCATTACACGTTCAACTAATGTGATTAACGCTTGAAGGAGAAGGATAACGAAATTGTCTTTAGTCCACTTGGAACGTATTTGCTTTGAGTCTGGACTGGCTAGGCAGATGATCTGGTTAATAAGTGTGAACAAGAGCATAAAATGGGGTTAGCCTTTAACTTAGTTATTCGGGCTTTTACCCATAGGATCCTCCAGAATAAAGGAGTGAAGAGACGTGGAAATTGTTAGCATGTCACATATTTCTGAGTATTCCGACTAATTGGCGGTGAAATAATAATTTCCCCTTCTCACCAACACCACTTTTCATCCAGTTTTCGTTTTATCAAGTCACTTCATCTCTGCCTCGCATAATTTCCTTTTTTGGCGACGATGAGCTACTTCTGGGGGACGCCTACCCCCGCGTTGTTTATCACGACAAAATCTTCGCTTCGACACCTAGGGAAGAAGCTTCCCCGCATCCGCCACGCAAGCAATCAGTTTTTGAGGCTCTCCCCCGTTAATGTGATAGCAGAGTGGAGGGCTTAGTAAGATAATGCTATTAATAACGCGAAGGGTGATGGCAGTGCACACATGAGTTAATAACAACTTCAGATTTATACGTTCCAAACCTTCCTTCCTTTATTGTGAGAGTTTTCTGAGAAATAAAACTCGTTCCTTCCGCTCTGCGGGAGTGTCTTAGAAGGGGAAAGAAGGGTGCTCTGTTTTTTCTCCCCCTTTCTTCTACCCTTCCTCACATCTTTTTTTTATCTTTCACCCCTAACGCCGGGGTGCAGATTAAAGCGCAATTGTCCTTAATGTCTTCTTTAGTGCCTCTGCAGTTTTTTTCTTGGAGAGCTGTAAAATTATTATAATTTCCTGGGCACATTTTATCCCCGTTTGCCTTTGAGAAACGAAAGTTTACCTACTTAAAGTGGGGGGAAAGTTTTCGAACAACGTTATTAATTTTAAAAATATTTCGTTCTTCTTGATTTTATCTGTTACCCGCTTCCCTACCATTGATGCAAATTCTGTTGAAATTGTAATTAACTCGTGTTTTAGGATTTCAGAAACGACCCTTCCTTTTTTTCTTCCTTGAAAAGAATAAGGAACGAAATCGAAATCTCTCCCCCCACCATATCACCCAGTCTGAGAGATTTAAAAAAAGCGAGAACTCAAAGCAAACAACCTCACCCTCAACGAAGGCCAACCTATCTAAGCTCCGTCTAAAACTGCAGGATTTTTATTCTCGCTCTTTTTCCTCTTTTTTTTTGGTCTCCACCTCCTCAATGTCTATGGTATTTTCCATTAGTGCCCTCTCCTGCCATCTTCTCTCTCTCTCGCATGCTCTTTCTCTATCAATCCTCTCACTCTAGTTTCATTCCCCATTGGGAAAATAATGAAAACCTAGTTGAAGGGCAAAGTGGGTATCGGGCACATTGGAGCCAAAAAGGCAAACAAAGGAAAATCCAATCGACAGAAAAAAAAATGCAGGACAAGAAGTTTTTTTTTCTCTTCCATCTTTATTCTCCGTTTTTTATGCCAATTTAATTGGATTCCAAGGTCAACGGAGAGCTTTCCTCCTATTTCCCCTACACAAATTCATTAATTAGTTGTATGGAGTGAGACACTCGTTCGTATTTCCACGACCTCTCTTGTTGGTCGGAGAATCGTGTCAATCTCCGGCCTTTAAGGGTATAACAACGAGAGTTGGTTGGTAAATTTAAAGCTTTTTGTATCGAAATTAAAGTTATTTCTTGTATTTAACAACAGTGACATGGTTTCTTTATGTGTCGTGAGAAAAAGAAACTGCCAAGGAGCGGGAATCGAACCCGGACACCGTATCTCCGGTACGGCTCTCAGACCACCAAGACACCGCGGGACCAGGAACCACTCAACTTGGGGCTATCTCTTACCTCCACGACAACACCATGTTTTGTTTGCTCGGTCCCGATTTTCCTCCCCGTCAGATCGTTGACATTTAGCAACTTCACCAATGGTGAAGGGGTGTGGGGGTGAGCTATCATCTGAGGACGTGATGATAATTAATTTAAAGCTTTTTGTATCGAAATTAAAGTTATTTCGGACTTGTGACATGGTGCTTTATTCACTGTTGTTAAATACAACATTTCCAGAAACAGCAGATCCGTGCCGTTCTAGCAGATTCGTGACAGAAAAATTGTGAAACTTACCATTCGTTCTATAAAAATGACAAAACCGATCATTTTCACCTTGCATATGACTGGACTGATGATTCATGCCATTCAAATGCTTATTCTGACTTTTTTGGGGGGCCTAGACATAAAGCCATTAGCCATTGTATTAGTTTTTATTACTTTTATATTTCTATTTTATACTTTTTCAGATTATTTATATTATATTTTTTATTTTATACTATTTTATACTTTAGCGTTGTTTAACTTTCAAATATTTAAGATAATATAAATATAAGCATTTACTAAGAAATTGGATATATCCCTGCGTGTTTTGTCAATGTGGGAAAGAACGATTTTATAGTTGAAGGGGCGGGTTGTTAATTTTTATATAGGGATTTAAAGAACGAATTTCGAGCACTTGTGTATTTCTGACATGACATTATTTTATATTCTAAATCGTCGTTTGAGTCGCACATGTCACATAGAGGGATATTAGCCTGGGCAATTCGGCAATTGGGTGTAGATATGCATTACAAAGTCCACGATTTGAACGCAGTCTGTTTATTATTCTAGTTTGTTTTCGGGTTAAGTTTGAATTATTGAACCATGATCTGGGGCCTTATTCCGAGCAGTCGGGAAAAAATGCCGCAAGCGGGATCCAAGGACGCTACATCAGAAATAATACTATCCCGCCATAGCAACCACCTCACGTGAGTTTTTCTCGACAATTCTAACTAGGGCTTTTAGGGAGGATTAAAGGGTTTAATGATTTGTAAAACAATCCCTTGGGTTGATCGTTAATTATGCTGTTTGCTATTCAAGTTTTATATTGTTGTTAATAATTGGTTTAATATCTGTGTATAGTATCTTATAATAGAGCCAGTTATTGGATTTGCTACATATTTTTGCCAACCGATCAACCTCTTCGTTGCCTGGAATATTGGCATGAGCTTTGATCCAGATTATATTAACATTTTTATATTGATTGTTTATGATGTGGTTCAATAACTTTATGATTTCCACAAGTATGTATGTGCAATTGCTGTTGTTATGAAAATGGGCGATACCTTGCACTACACTTTTGCTATCTGTTATGATTGAATACGACAGATCAGTGGATTCTTTGATATAACGTAGAGCTTCGATTATCGCAATGCATTCTGCTGAAAAAATTGGAAACAGAGAGTTTAATTTGAAGTATTTTTATTCTGACTTGCTACGCCCAAAAAATTGGCCCAACTGGCTATTCATGCCCATAAAAGATTAATTGACCATTCGTTCCCCCACTGAGTACGACCGTTTCCACCTTACCAACTAATTTACCCCCCCCCCCTATCAAAGCAAGATTCTTAAGATTCTTTCGCACGCTTGTTCTTCCACCCTCAACATATCATTCATTGAAGCTCAAGAAATGTTGTTACCCCTCTGGACCTGATGAAGTCAATATGTTAGACGAAAGCTTGACCATCTAGACGTATTTTACTGAACTGACCACAATCCCGATCCTTATTGAATACCGCGTCATTGCGTCACTGTGTTTTTCAAATCTTATTCATGTCAAAGAACCGTTTATCCAAATTATTCAATAATCGGCGCGAACTCTCGCTCAAACTCAAGGAAATAAAAAGTGAGAAAGTTGGCAAAAAAATTACGCGTGTGTCACCTGACCATACAACCATGATTTATGCATCACTCCAGATACCGGGCGTCCTCCCTTCTCTTATATTTCGAAGAGCAACCTGTACCCTCCCACCGTAAGAATATGGCATTGGTGTGCCCTTTATAAGAGTCTTATAATACTTAGTCCACAAGCCGGTTTGTTGGCGGGTAGGCGTGCACGGAGTTTCGCTTGTAATCGAAACAAGCTGACAAGCTGACATGCCAGCTTTTAAAAACGCCAGCAACCTGTCCGTGTAATCGAGCCTTAACTATGGTTTTTAAATTTATCGTTTAAGTAATAGACCGGTGTGAATTCACTTTCAAACACAATTTATGAACGATGTAAATTCAATTTTTAATCAAAAACTCGCTGGTGATGATCCGGAAGGATTGAAAATCGATTCCGATTGTTAAAGATAAAATGAAAGTGTGCAGAGGCGAAATAGAATTTTTAAAAATTGATTCCAACTCCAACTCCACACACCGCATCAGCATTACTCCCCTACCTCCCCTCATGTAATTACCTTCCCTCATGATAGGTTTCACGAAGCCCTCACTAATTCTCATTGCGCCAGTACCGACAGCGTAACGAAAAAATTTGAGAAAAATTTAGGAGCTTATTTTGGCGAAACTTTGAGCTGCTTTGAACACATCAACCAGCAGGATACTATGAACAATGCTGTAGCAATAGCAACCACAACCAGTAACTATCCTGTATGTCTTCTCTACGAATGTTCTTTCAGACGCCACCAGGGGCGGCCGCGTTTCAGATGCCACCAGTGGCGGTCGCGTAACAAGGTGACTAAACTTTACTATAGGTGCCGCAGATTTCCCCCTGCCCATCGGGTGGGAGGGGTGGGGACTGACGTCAGCAGCAGTCCTTTGCTCCCGATTGCTCACTCTAGAGCAGCATAGCAAGTTAATTTTGAAATTGAAGTTTATGAATTCTCAAAAATCACAACCCAATAACAATTAATAATGTACTGGGTCCAGCGCAATCGCGGTTGGGACTGCTCGTGACGTAGGTGAAGGACAGTGATCTGCGGCACCTATAGAAAATTTATAGTCGGATCGGTGAAAGAATGTGCATGAAATTACCCTCTCTCTTTTCCCTAAACCCACATGACTTACCGCTACCACGCCATCACCTGAGAGGAGCCTCTCCTATTTTATCGGTAAAACTCTCTGTTATTGGTGGCAGTTGTTTGATAAAAGTGGAGAACCACGTTAAGAGAGGGAAAAATCGGGCTTATGGCCTCCCACCACTCATGCACATTCTTTCGCTGATCCGAGTATAGTCACCTTGGTCGCGTAATCTTTGCGGGGCCAATACCCAGTGGCTGATTCAGCCCTGGTAGCAAACAAATTTATTCCCTTGAAAAGTGAAGTATTTTGATAGGTTATGTAGTGTTTGATCACCATTAAACACTTGTTTAATTGTCTTGTTAAAAAAAAAAAAACAGTTTTACGTTTTCTGATTACTCGAACATAATCGTTCTATTTCAAATACGTAACATTGGCGCAGTAACAGTATGGATAACGTCGAACTTCCGTCGTTTCTTGACATGAAAGGCGTGGACAAATCCGATGAAAACGGTAACCGCAGGTGTGTACAATTGCTCATCAATTCTTTACCGGCAAAACTTTACCAAGTTCTTTCTTCCCTCACGACACGTGAACTCTCTAAAGACAAAAGCTTCGAAGAACTTTGTAAGATTTTACGTTCTCATTTGTGTCCTTCCCCAAGTGAAATTTCTGAGCAGCATAAATTCGTTAGTCATATTCAGGCAGAAGGAGAATCAATCGCTCACTATGTAGCTGATCTTAAACGACTCTCTGTTCATTGTAATTTCCGATGTGATAGCTGCAACCGGTCGACCCTTAACACTCATTTGCGCTCGCAATTCGTTACAAGTCTTCGTGTAAATTCAATTCGCGAACGTCTGTTACTAGAAAAAACTACAAAATTCGATCACTTGGTGACTCTTGCTCAATCTATTGAATTAAGTCAAACTGAAAGTAAAAAAAATTCAACACCAAATTCACTCCACTACACAACCAGAATCCGTGTATAAGGTTTCTCGAAAATTCCATCAATTCAGCCGAGGTTCGCAGCTTCCCGCTCAAAAGAAAAATTGTCGCAATTGTGGGGGACCGTGGTCTCACAAAGGAAACTGCCCGGCTAAGGGGATGCCATGCCATTATTGTCAAAAATTAAATCACTTCGCATCGGTATGCCTATCCAAACCCGTCAAGTACATCGAAAATTCACCGCCGTCTTAAAACAATCCGGCCTCTTCCGACTCCCCAGTATTTTCTATGTCTGCTCCCAAGTCTGGACTCCCTGTTGCAAGAGTGAAGGTAAACAATGACTATCTCAATTTTGTCGTCGACACCGGCTGTGGCGTGAATATTATAGACAGGGGCGGCTCGTCCACTAGGGCATTTGGGCACACGCCCCACCAAAAATAGGACCCAAAAAATATGCAAAAAAACGAAGAAATAAGGGCAAAGTGACTTCGGAAAAATTAGAAATTCCAGAAAATTAAATAAAATGTTAGCTTCTTTTTTGCAATTTTCAAAAATTACCTTCTCATTTTGCTTCCAACAGGCGAAGATTCAACCTTTCTTGGTGGAAGAGAAACCACCATATATTTCAAGGGACAAATGAATATTTCCAGTGTGGTCCTGTGCCGAACGCGCAGAAAATTTGGTGCGCAAAAGGCTCTTTTCCCTCCCTTCCCTTCGACGCTTCATCCACAAATCCGGGCACAAACCCGGGGCTCCAAGCATTTCTGTGTGAAACTGGGAATGAGCGTTCGAAAACTTTAACTGTTTGTAGAAGTGTTGACGTTTCATTAAGCTGGATTTAGTATGGGGAGTAGAAAAACGTTGTCTAGTAGTAGTGATAGGAGGGAAAAGGAACCTCTCGGTCTTCTCTAGATTTCAGCCGGTTTTCAGTCGGTGCATTATTTATTGTTGTCGTGTCGGTATTTTTTACTTCCCTTCGAGGTGCGCTTTGTGATTTGTGCGAGGTGGTTCAGTCTTTTAATGTGCGCAGTTTCAAATTTCACATTTAAATAAAGGAGAACAAGTGTGTTAATTTAGCAATACTGGTTCGCAGTTTCAAGTTAGTTTTTGCATGAATAGTGTCAAAATCTGATGGCTCTTGGTATTTTCTCGAGAAGACTGAGATCAAGAGTCTCCGTCGATTGACTCCTCTAAACTTGACGCCGACAGCTAGTAAAGGAAAAGGCAAACCATTTGGAACTCGAAATGTAGACACCTATTCAAAAGCTGAGTGGTTCGACACGTCCAAGTGGTGTCGGGTTTGAGTTTTTCTCAAACGGCCATGCAGGGCAATACCTGTTGAACGCTTGTTTATTCCCATTGTCCAACAAATAATTTATCCGAAGCCCGAACTTTTCCCTCAAGGCATTCTGGCTTTTACCTACACAACGAATTCCTATTCGTGAACTGCTATTCAGCCTATGATTGAAAAGTAAAGCATAAACAAAATCAGCTATCTCGCCGAGATTTTTAATAAATGACATTTATGAATATGACGTGCCCCACCCCGTCAAGAGGCCACGAGCAGCCACTGATTATAGATGCTGAGCATTATGAATCCCTTCAAAATCGTCCCTCACTTAGCACAGACAACGTTAAACTATACCCCTACCAATCTCTCACACCTCTAAATATTCGTGGAAAATTTCAAGCAAGACTTTTACATCGCCGTCGCTCCGTTTACACGGACAAATACGTCTCGCAAAACAAAGGCATCTCCTTATTGGGCCTTCCCACAGCCCAACAAATAAATCTCATGCAATATACGTTCTCGATTACCCTTGCAAACGACATTTTCAAAAAATTTCCCAAAGTGTTTCAAGGGGTTGGAAAATTAAAAAATAAACAAATAAAATTACACATTGACCCTTCAGTTCGACCCATTGTGAACCATCACCGCAGGATTCCAATACAACTCCGTTAAGCTGTTGAAGACGAAATCAAACGTCTCGAAGCTGCGGACATTATCGAGACAGTGAAAGGGCCAACTCCATGGGTGTTCTCGTCCCAAAACCAAATAATCCTAATGTAATGCGTCTCTGTGTAGATATGAGAGCCCCTAACAAAGCAATTCTTCGAGAACGCCATAGTATGCCGACAATGGACGACCTTTCAAGTGAACTTGCAGGCTCCACAGTCTTCTCTAAATTGGACCTCAATGACGGTTGTCATCAGTGTGAATTGAATGAAAACTCAAGGCACATGACTACTTTTTCTACACACCTCGGACTCCGCTGTTACAAGCGACTAAGTTTTGGAATTTCTTCTGCCGCAGAACATTTTCAAGACGCGATTCGTCAAGTAATTCAAGGTATTCCTGGTGCATTGAATATCAGTGACGATATTCTTGTTTTCGGTAAAACTTTTCCGGATCACGATCGGGCCCTGCTCGCTGTTCTCGAAGCATTACAAACCAATGGTCTCACGCTTAACAAAAAGAAATGTTTGTTTAGAGTCCCGGAAATAGGCTTCTTTGGTCACGTTTTCTCAAAAGATGGAATACGCCCGGACCCTGCAAAAGTCAAAGACTTACTACAACTTGAAGCTCCAACTAATGCCAGTGAAGTTCGTTCTATCCTTGGTATGATAAACTATTCTGGTCGTTTTATTCCTAATCTTGCCACTTTGACTGAGCCATTACGTTTATTAACACGCAAAAACACAAAATTCCTTTGGGGTCCCACAGAAGCGTCAGCCCTGGAAGCTGCTCGGCGTCGGCTCGGCTGCTGTGCTATTAGCAGCAATCTTCAAAACTCTTATTTTGACATAAAAAAAACTACTAATCTAATTGTTGACGCTGGCCCCTCGGGTCTGGGGGCCATTCTCGCTCAACCCACGGAGAGAAGCAACAACATAATAGCATGTGCAAGCACCACGTTAACTTCAACTCAGTCCAGGTATTCTCAAATTGAAAAAGAAATGCTGGCAATATTATGGGCCATTGAACACTTCAAGATTTACTTACAAGGCAGCCATTTCGTTGTGATTTCCGATCTCAAACCCCTCATAAGCCTCCTGAGCAGCAGTAAACCCATATTATCACCTCGTGTCGAGCGGATGATTTTCAAACTACAGGATTTCCAGTTCACTATTCAGACATTCCTGGCACGACCAACCCTTCCGACTTTAGGTCTATTCACACACATCAGTGCCGTAAACGGTACGTGCCCCGTCCGGGACACGGAGTAAAATATTATTCTCATATGGGAGTTGAGAGGCTCGTTCATACATATCCGGCATGTGTCAGGGACGTGACCCTTCAATTTCTATTGAGAATAATATATTATTTGCCGGACGGGGCACATCAGTCCCGTTCACGGCACTGATGTGTGTGAATCGACCTTTTTTCTCACGACACCCAAAACCCCGAGATGAATGTTTCCCAGCAGCTGAATCACACATTAACTGCATAACACAATTGACTCTCCCGAAGGCACTATCCAGAGCTAGTGTAATTGAAGCAACTAATCGAGATGACACATTGCAGAAAGTCATAACAGCTCTTGAAACCGATTTATGGAGAAATTCTGATAGTTAATGACCTGTCTCTCATGCCATTTTATAAAGTCAGGCACGAGTTACCTGTCACTGAAGATGGTATCCTTCTTCGAGGGAATCGAATAGTTATCCCAAACTGAACTTCGGTCCGTTACCATAAAATTGGCTCACACAGGGCACCAAGGCATTGGGAAAACGAAAGAGCTCTAAAGGTCAAAATTATGGTTCCCAAACATGGATAACACAGTTATCGATCAAATAAAATCGTGCATTTCATGTTTAGCTGCACAAAATTCCACTCAGCCTGCTCCACTCCTTCCTTCTCAACTACCGCCAGCGCCCTGACATACTGTCGCTGTGGATTTCGCAGGGCCATTTCCTAATGGAAGGTATCTCATGGCACTAATCGACGAATATTCACGATTCCCAATGATTGCTCTCCTTTCCAGTCTGACTACTAAAAACGTTTTGTCTCAATTATCTGTATGGTTTCAATTTTTGGTTTCCCGTCAGTTGTAAAAACTGACAACGGACCTCCTTTTAACTCCCGTCATTTTTCACAAAAGATCAGTGATTATGGTAAAAACCATCGGAAAATTACGCCATATTGGCCCCAAGCCAACGGAAATGTTGAACGCTTCATGAGAGCCATAAAAAAATACGTTAAATCCATGTTAGCGGAAGGAAAAACCTGGGACACATCCATTGACACCTTTTTGCTCATGTATAGATCTACTCCCCACTCGACCACTGGCGTAGCCCCGGCGGAAGTTATTTTCAAGACAGTACTGCCGTCCATTGCGAATCCCACTTCTTCGGATAATCTGCTACGGACAAAAGACTGTGAATCAAAGAAGAAGATGAAGACCTATGCAGACGAACATCGCCATTCAAAGCCACCCTCGATTTCCACAGGAGACCGTGTTCTTCTTAAACAAACACGTCTCAACAAGACCACCATTTCTTTCGACCCTATACCCTTCACAGTGGACTCAGTTAAGGGAACGATGATAACTGCAAAAAGAAGCGACGGGAAAGTTACCTGCAACGTGTCACTTTGTGTCACTTTTTAAAAAAATACCGGAAGTCAAAGCTCCTGTTTTAGGATCGACGGATCAACCGACACCAGTTTTGGAATCGTTGGAACTGTTACCATCTGTCAATACGTCGACCTCTGTTCAGGACAACACAGAAAATAACTCGATTTTATGAAACTAGTCAATCGCCATCAAGTTTTGCTGACACACGAAACGAACAAGTTCAAGACTTCCAAATACCTTCAAGACCGTTGAGAAACAGAAGACCTCCAAGGTGGTTGGATGACTTTGTCCTCTAGAAGAAGGGAGAGATTTAGATCCGTATGCCAAGTCGTTCCTAGAATTTTCCTCCACCTCAAACCTCCCTCACAAACTGGAAAAATTATAAAATAACATGTGATTCTACAGTTTGCGAGGAAGGTTGGAGTCGAGGAAATTTCGAGGAACGACTTAGCATACGGGCCGTAGTGTTTGATCACCATTAAACACGTCGTGTTTAATTGTCTTGTTAAAAAATAATAAAAAAATGAAAACAGTTTTACGTTTTCTAATTACTCGAACATAATTGTTCTATTTCAAATACGTAACTCCACATCAGACGCATAGCATAAGGATCGTGAACAGGACTTAAGTCCTAATCGCCACGATGCACTTTTTGAAGCTATATTGCTTGCTAGTTTTTTAAAAGAATAAATATGTTCCTTGGTAGATATCGGATGTTTTAAAAAACTAGCATGCAATATAACTTCGACAATCGCATCGTGTGATCAGGGCTTTAGATAAGATTGATTCTTTGTCAGATTACATAGACTTAATTAATCTTTAGTCAATATTAGTTCGATGCCGAAGTTTTTCACGCAAAGCTTCATTGACGTTGCATAATTGGGCCTCTTGGCACTAATAAAGTGTAATAATATAAACAGTAACATGCTAACATGAGTAGGTAATGAGAAGTGGTACTTAAATCTGTTAGAGAGAGAAATAGTAGAAGAGAAACAGAAGCCAATTTTGATTTCTCGTCAGGCTCTCATGAAGATTGCATTGACTTTTAGGCCGTCTGTGGACGGCCACTTAAGGGGAGTGACGAGAGTCTCTAAAGAGATTGACCGCTGGGTTGCGAACGTGAAAAGACTCAGTCGTGGGGAGGTGAGATTGAAGAAGGGTTCAGTGAAAAAAACTAGATGAAAGGTGGATGTGACTTGACTGACCAAGAATCATCAACAGGTGAAAATTGTCACCCAGAGTCATTTCCTTCATCAAATAGAATTATTCATTCTAACTCATCTTTTTTTTTAAAGAACAAAAAAATCGTTGATTACATTTATTTTCTGTTTTCTATTAAGCATGCTTGATATACAGGGAGATCACGCTTTACAACATCAAGGTGACTCTTCTTGATTTATGTTTTCTCGTGTTCCAATTTTTTTTTTTTTTTTCGTTTTGTGATGCAGCGAGACGAAGGGAAACTGTTTGCTTTGACAGAGAGCAAAGAGAGAGTACGATGAAGAAGAGGTAGGGAGGGTGTAGACCCTCCCCCCGTGATGAGGGTCTAGCTAAGTTCTGGGAGGTAAACTTGCCCACTGGACCCTCTGAATTTCAATGGCATCCCTACGTGGGACATTAAGTATTCCTTCGACACCATCTCTTCTTCACCCCCTCTTCCTTCATCCTTTTAGTAGCAAAGTCTTATAAATTTCAAACTCTCGTTCTCCAAGCTTCCTTCTCTCCCTGGGCTCCTTCTTCCAAGGTGCCTCTCACACATAATCTACATAAGACAATAAACTCGATTTCCTTTCTCTACCAAAAAGGCGAGAAAGGAGAGAGGGTTATGCGAGGGTGGAATTGTTCAAAGCCGAATTCCCGGTTCTTCATGTCTCTATATATCGCACGTTTTTCAATCCAATTTCTAATTTATTTTATGCCTCGTTGTTCGTTAGTGTAACCGAGGTATTTTTTTTTACAGCGCCAAAGTGAATCAAGCAACTCTATGTGCTAAGCGTAAGGCGTAGAGGGTGCTCATATCATCAAGAACTCTATTACAAAGAATAAAACCTTCCCTTCGGTGTCGTCGACATTTTCGATTCTCATACATCTATAAATAGGCGTCCAATAATCTTCAGCTTTCCTCAGCCTCACTTTTAATGACTAGAAAAGCCCTCGGAGCAAAATCGGGCCCTCCAATTCTCACAGACAACCACATACATCTATTCAGAATGCAAGGGAGTAGCCTTTTGAGGGAGGAGATAGGATTCTGCCTCTCAAAACTTTCTTTTCAGTTCTTGAGCAGATGTGTCAGGCATACCTAATTATGAAGAAGCCCAACTTGTTAGTTAAAAGGCTAACACCCCTGGTGGGATTAGGTTCTCTGGTTTCTAAGGGAAAATGACAGAAATGTTCACTTGCCATTTTTTGTTGTTACTAAAACTTTCAGTTCATTTTTAATTTGAATATTAAATTGTAGGACAACAATCTTTTCATTTGTTGTTATTTGAAGGAATCCGAAATGCTGAGCATAAGAAGTGATACAAACCATAAGGTTGAACTCGTGTAATATCCTAATATCAAAGTTCTCTCAACAGAAACACTCTGCGATGATGAGTGAGTGAGGAAGGGAGCTGCGGTTTTTGTTGCGCTCCCTTTTCCTCACACTTTCCCTCCCAAAACTCATTCCGTATCTCTCACTCACTCACTCTCACTCCCTCTCTCGTCCCATGCTCATCGTCCTCTACCGGCCTTAAAGCTTGGGTGTCTTGTCGAGAACGGCCCCCGGCTAATGTGCTATCATAGCAAGTAATTAGCCAGGCACCCCCTTCCTTCAACTACAAGATAATGTACTTCGCCTGTATAAATCTTCAAGGGGCCGCCGAGGCTTTTCCATGGCCCCTCCTAAATATTTAGACTCTCTCGCTCTTCGTTTCTCATTTCTCCCTCATGCTCACTCAGTCCCACTCACTCATTCGCTCACTCACTCTCTCTCTCATTCCACATATAGCTCCAAGGCGGGCCCGGGGATTCCCTTAAAACGACGTCTTTTTAAATATAAATCGTAAAGGCCGCAAGGGGTTGAAAACTTGCCATGGGAAAATTCACACGATGCGGAGTCCCTTAGTCCTTCTTTACTTTATCGCTGACAGTTGTACGCCTTTTCACTGAGTTTTTGAATTATTTAAAACCTCGGTTTTAACATCAGTGCCAGCCTAAACACCAAGCTTAAAAATTGAAACATTCACTGAGCTTTGCATGCTTGAAAAGGGCTCATAGATAATGCAATCCATCACGTGATCTTTCCAGATCTTCAAAGAAATTCTCTGCAAGTGATTTGACAAAAATAATCGATATAGGCTGAGCTCGAAAATATCTTTTCACTGAGTACAAAAAAAAAAAAAAAAAAAATTCAGTCGGAAAAAACCACGCGGTACAATGTTAAGAGAGCGAAATTGGCCGAGGGGGGAAATTTGGAAGCACCAAAACCCACGAAATATGGTTTTCTGGAAGAGCCAAATCCACGAACTCGGTCCTTTGGAGAAGCAACACCTCAAAACGTAATTGACACACAAAAAAAAAGTTGTCAAGTAGGGTTTTGAAAGAAACCATTCAAACGATACGAGAACGAAATGACTTCTTAAGAGCGCGACCCATGGAATTTCCTTTATGAAGGTCAGGGTTATTAAAATTCCCTTTTTGAATCTCGTGAAATTTGATTATTGAACTGATCAACCCGCAAAATTTGGTTTCTTGGAAGTCCATACTGTGATTTTGAGTATTTGAAGGTGAAATATTATATGAAATTCTGTTCTGTGTGCACGTTTTTAAGTGCTGGAACTATTTAAAAAAATAGTTCTTTGAAAAATCCAAAGTCATTTAGAAAACCAAGTTATCCAGCTTACTAGAAGAGTTCGCGAGACCATTCTTGGATTTGAATTTTTGCTCCCGCTAGATCGCACTACCATCGCATTGAGACACTATGTATGATGTGTTTTGTGGAATCTATGCAATCAAAAAACAAATTTTTTGTTCTCTCGAATGACTCCACTAACAACATATTATGGCGTATGGGCTTCCGAAGGCTCATAAAATGAAAATAGGGGAGGATGACGTCTCAACGCTGAAGTTTCGACTGATTATTAGTAGCATCCAGAGTCCGGCCAGTGCGATTAGTAGGTTTCTTCTGTAGGGCGTCAAAGCAGTGAGCAAGGGTAATGCGTTCGACGTCAGGGATTCATTCGAGTCCGTGAGACTGACTAGGGGTGTGAAAATACCCGAAAATTACGTCAGCGTCTCCTTCAATGCCGTGAGTTTGTTTACTAATATTCCCATAGACAGGTGCCTGAGCATAATCGAGGGGCAGTTTGATGAGAAAATAGCGGGGTTTACGAGACTGCCTAAGACGGAGTATCTCGAGGCGCTAAGGAGATGTTGCACAGGGACATATTTTTCATTCAATGGAAAAATGTATAGGCAAATCTCGGGTTTCGCCATGGGCTCCAATTTGGTGCCTGCTATGGCCGGTACCGTGATGAACGACCTCCTTCGTAACGTACTTCCGAAATTGGGTGAGAAGGTGGCAATAGTGAAGAAATACGTCGATGACCTTTGGCGTGGATCCTGAATCGATCGACGAAATATTGGAAGAATTCAATAGTTACCATCTGATGATTCAGTTCACCGTGGAGAGAGAGTCACTCGTCGAAGGAGTATGTGGAGTTCCATTCCTGGACACACTAGTTTCGAGGACCGAGACAAATGAGATTCAGCATAATTGGTACACGAAAACCATCGCATCGGGACGGATTCTGAACTATCATAGTTGCCATCCTAGGGGTAAAAAGGCCAACGTGGCTCGCAATTTGCTGGAGAGGGTGCATACGATTTGCCATTTCACCTTTTTGAACGAATCTCTCCGCAAGGCGTTGCGGATCCTGCTCTAAAATGGATATCCCAAAGAGCTTATAAAGGGGATTATCGAAAATATCAGAAAGCCCACCCGAGAATATGGAAAGCAGCTGGTAACAGTCCAAGACAGGGGTCCCAATTGGGTGTGGCGACTCTACACCAAGGGAAAGGACTTGACGCCAGCTTTGAGCAACAAGCACGTTGTCTATGAAATATCATGTTCCGGACCTTCTTGCGGGCCTCATACATAGGGCAAAGTCGGCAGTACTTGAGAAGGAGATTGGCGCAGCATCAGAGGTCGTTGTCGAACCAAGAGCAAGTCAGTTCGGGGATTCACAGGCCAGGAGTTTGATTTTGAAAAAACAAAAATTTTGGCGAAGGAACCTGTCCTGCCTATAGACACCTCATCAATGAATCTTTACAGGTAAAACTGGCTAGAAAACCAGTTAATCTCGTGAAGGTGCCCTGAGGAAGGAAATAAATTATTGGTTTTATTCCTATCCAAATCCACGAAAACTGTTTTTTTTTTCTCTCTCTCTCTCTCTCAAGAGCTAAATTTGCAACATTTGGTTTTTTAACGACTAAAGATCACGAAACTGGTTCACCCTCGTGTCAGTACTTCCACTTTTCTGATTTCTCCACGCCCGACTTCCCCGCATTCGCTCGAGGACCACATCATGCAAAATTTTGTTCTTTCATAGCAGACCCTATAAATGGGTTGTGAATGGGCCAGCACAAAGAAATTTCACTTTTGAAGGAGACGAAATTGGCAAAATTGACTCTTTGTGTCGAACAAGCCAACACGCGTTCGAAAGAGCCAACCCACGAAATTCCTCCTGCGAAGGCCACAAACGTGTGAAATGACTAATTTGAACGGATGGATGTTCGAACAGGTGAACCTCGCTAATTAATTTTTTTAGGGAGTCAATCCTGTGAAATTGGATTCTTGAATATGAAACCTGTGTGAAATCGAATTCTATATGAGCTCCAAATGTAGAAAATTTGGGTGTTGAGAGAGCTGAACCCACGAAATTTATTTTTCAAAGAGTCGAAGTCACGAAACTTTGATCTAAAGGGATGAAAACAGCAAATTCTAGACACCGATGTAACAAAGACCGTGAGCAAGAGACAGTGGCTCGGGAATCAGATGTTTCGCCTCCCCTGTAGGCTTCTATAGTGAGAAAATCACGCGAAATTGAGTTTATGATGTTTCAATCTATGAAATTGACTTTTTGAGTGCGCAACGTCCGAAAATTGGGGCTACGGCTAAGAGGGAACGACCAGTTTGGTGAACAGTTCTAAAAACGATTGATATTGGTGAGGAAGTATGAATTCATTAGATTATTTTTGTATTTTCTCATCCAAAAACTAAATCCTCGACTTTTGTTCATTATTGTATTCATTTTTTGAGATATTTGTACTCCCCTGGAAGTCAAGGGTCTGGCAACCTATAAACCTATATCCTTCTTGATCTCAACTCTAGATCCGCACCTGGTCAGCGAGGTCCATTTGCGTCGAAACTCTGCCCTAGGCTCGAGGTGTTCGATTGAGTGGCCACCGATCGATGTCCCCGGGAAAATACAAGGTGTACGTTATTGTTAGAATTCTTATGGTTGGAATCGCTTGTAGAACATTGGTAAGAGAGGGAGAAATATGGGAGTGATGTCACACAGCGTTTTGGACAACATTTTTGTGCTCAATTGAATTTCATGTCGAATGAAAAAAATGATGATGATGATTTTTGCTACTGTTATTTTCGTAGAGCTACACTAGGTGGCTCGAGGTGACCAAATAAATTGGCTGCACTAGCTTTGGCTGCTAGAGTATCCAGTGTAAGCCATTCGCGATGAGTTCCGAGATACTTCAGGGAGGCAACTCTACAACCGTGTGAACGCATCGTCCATCTTGGGCTTGGGCAAAGTCATATGGAAAACCAAGTCCTCAGACTCCAGGAAAAAAATGTTTTTTATTTTGGGTTGGGATTTTTGCTCCCGTTAAGAATAAAAAAGGAGAAAACCCGCCAAATGCAAAAATTATTATATTTATTTTCGGTTTGAAGTTGTAGCGTGATATCTACCTTGATACCATATGTTTTTTTCAACACTTAACTTTGGTATAATTTTTGAATTTAGCGGGTAATCTACTTTCATAGTAGAGCAGTGCAACGTATCTGGAGCAAAAATCCCAACCCACGAACCGCTTCATTTTTTTAACATACAAATCGCACCCCGAGAATTAGTCCAGTCAACGAATGCCTAAAATAAGGGTCTAGACGGAAAGTCAAAACGTACAAAAACTAACTGCGGTACGTTGTTTGGTGTACCTAGAGGTATGACATATCAAAAGTCCTTGCCCCTACTGATGGCGCAAGGGGTGGAGAGGGAGGGGCAAAGGTATCATATTTTGGTTTTATGGCTTTATCTCGGAAGGGGTTGGTTTTTTACAGCATGTATGCGTATACAAAAGTATAGCTCACACAATTTCATACATATTTTATTCTTAGGGGTTTTTACCGTCTGTAACCGTTAGTAAGATATATGAACTCGGAACAAGTGATTTTCGAAACCAAACTTTTTTGCAACACATTTTATGGCAAAATTTTGCGGTCATCGTCTCTGATCTTGATTCCATCGAAAATAAAGTTCTGTAGAATTGAATTTCATTTATAACTTGACGTGTGCCACCAAAAGGGGAGACATAACTCTCCAGGAGAAAAATGTGGAAAATAAATTAGTGTAGAAATATTAGTGGAGGTCTGAGATGGGGTCTAGTGTGGACTCAAAAACAAGTGGCTCGGCGTACAGCTTTAGCTGATGCCTAATTGCCTACTAAAAAATACCGCTTTTGAGTGTACGTATGCACTCAAAAGCGCATACGCGCTTAGGTAGTCTAATTCATTCATTATTTTTTGGCAGAGACTCCTCTTTTTTTTAGTAAAACTGAAATATCTCTCCTTCCAGCTGTTATTATGGTAATTTTGACGATAAATCCTGAAAGAGGACACTTTTTTTCATTGTGGAACGGTCGCATCCAACGGCACAAATCATCATAAGCCTTCTCAACGGAGGTTTAAAGTGGCGTTAAATAGCGTTCTTTATATTTTCGCTAAACTATCCATCGAAAATTTGGCAGAATAAGTTCATAACTTAGTTTAGAATCCCTCCTACTATTTTTTTTAATGGGCATCCGGGATTTCGATGAAATCGTTTTGACATTGAAAAATTAGGCACGCCTGTTCAATTTTGCATCGTTGTTCACGCGGCTTCCGCTATACGATACGATCGAGGAAAATCGTGCATGGGACCTTGAAGTGGCTTTTTTGTGGCCTTCAAATTGAGCCTAATAGAATGATTAGTCAGCACTGATGGTTTTGGAGATATTTCAGTAAAACGAACATAATGACTGGCACTGGCAACACCCGACGTGAAATTTTTGGGAAATTTTTACACAATGGAGGGAGGCGGGTCCGAAGGAGATGGCACCAAATATTTATCAGTTTTTCCAGTTTCCAGACTTCGGCCAATTTTACGTCAGCTTTTAGTTTTCTTCTCCTATTTCTACCAAAAGACGAAGGGAAGGAATATAGTGGTATGATAGTTTCTTGTGTAACATTTTGTGCTCTTCAATTTTAGTCTGGAACATTTTTGCGTTAAAACAATTGGTTCAAGAATTATTTCGTGAGAAAGATCGAAATGAAACGTCTACCAACAGCTGCTCCTTAACCCGACGCAGAATCGTTGGGAATTTTGTGTGCTGTGTTAGGGGAAGGATATCAAACAGTGTGCACCAAACGTTTTCCTGTTCTTTTGGGTGTTTGGGCCAAATCCTAATTTAACTGTCCTATACCTACGTTTTTCTTGCTAACGGTTTGAAATGGCCAAAAAACCATGGGATAATAAAAAGTAGAGAATTTTGTGAGCTTTAATTTTGTATACGCATAAATGTTTTGAAAGACCAACCCCCACTAAGATATAGGCAAAAAACCATAAATAAGGACCTTTGACCCTTCCCCCTCCCCTTTTGCGCCAACCCTAGGTTCAAGGACTTTTAGTATGTTATACAACTAGGCATCCCAAACAACGTGGCACAGTCGGTTTTTGTACGTTTTGACTTTCCACCTAGAATCATTCATTGACTGGGCAGTGTGACAAATGAAAAATCGTTTTTGTTGGGAATCGACATTTGAAGTTTTGAATGTAAGACTTTGTTAGCAGATCCATTATACAGGGTGGATCCGTATAAGTGTGACAAAAATTTTTGGGTAAAACTACGTTAAAAGTGGAGTAAAATGGTACCTTCTGAAGTGTCCTACGTCGATCCGTTCCGGTGTCATGATTTTTTTTTTGTGTTTAAAAAAGTAACCCATGCTTGCTTTAAAAAATCCGCAATTTCTCGGCTTATATAGCACCAAATCCAAAAAGTGATGCCATTTTCAGAAACGACAGAACATTTCCTTTAGGATAGAGGCCATTTTATTGCTTGAAATAATCGTCAACACCCAGAAATCTGGCATTTTTTCCATAAATTTACGTGTCCTCTAAAATTTGTCCGTTTTACGAAAAGTCGATGTACCCAAACAGCTTTCTCAACAGATTTTCGGTGTATCACAAAAACTTCCCCATCTTCTAAGTTTCCTTTTGGCGTGTTCACATTTCATGTTACCACTGACGTTTCTCACAAAAACGTCACGAGAATGCACAAAAACCGTGTTTTTACGAATCATGGACCATTGTCTACGGTATTCGTGAAGGGTGCAGGGAGATCGGCAGTAAGTGAGAACAGGATATCTTACCATGGAGAAGGCAAGAGGCATTCAATTTGACCCCTTCCCCCATCAGTGATTCATTAAATTGTTGCCATTCAGGGGGGGGGCGCGTAATTGAATGCCGTTTGCCTACGATATCTTCTTCTTCCTAAAATATTCTGTCCTCCCTTTCTAAAACAGTATTTTGACAGAAAAATATAGGCAATTGCCTATGTGCCAGGTGCCAACAATATTCGTGAAGGGTGCTCAGAGATCGGCAGAAATGGATAGTGGGGGGGGGGGGGTCAAATTAAATGTCTCTTGCCTGCGATATCTTCTCTAAGAAAGATAATAAGTAAGATATCCTGTTCTCACTTACTGCCGATCTCCCTGCACCCTTCACGAATACCGTAGACAATATCCCATGTTTCGTAAAAACACGGTTTTTGTGCATTCTCGTGACGTTTTTGTGAGAAACGTCAGTGGCAACATGAAATGTGAACACGCCAAAAGGAAGCTTAGAAGACGGGGAAGTTTTTGTGATACACCGAAAATCTGTTGAGAAAGCTGTTTGGGTACAGCGACTTTTCGTAAAACAGACAAATTTTAGAGGACACGTAAATTTATGGAAAAAATGCCAGATTTCTGGGTGTTGACGATTATTTCAAGCAATAAAATGGCCTCTATCCTAAAGGAAATGTTCTGTCGTTTCTGAAAATGGCATCACTTTTTGGATTTGGTGCGATATAAGCCGATAAATTGCGGATTTTTTGAAGCAAGCATTGGTTACTTTTTTAAACACAAAAAAAATTATAACTCCGGAACGGATCGACCTAGGACACTTCAGAAGGTACCATTTTACTCCACTTTTAACGCAGTTTTACCCAAAAATTTTTGTCTCACTTATACGGATCCACCCTGTATATTTATTTCAAACATAGTTCGAGGTTCCTGGTGATTTGATGGTGGCTCACCCGTCTATCCCAGCAAAACGAGCACTCGAAAAAATTGTTTCAATAATTTTTATAATAAATTTTTAAAAAAGTTGGGAGTTGTAACGTTACTATTCCAGAAAATGTCAATTATTTCTGACTAGTCGTCACAGATTGTTGAGGTACAACTCGAAAATAGTTTTAATTTACTGGGAGAGTAGTGTAACAACTCAAAAAGTAACAGTACTCGCGGCTTAATTTCTCCGCGATGGGCTCTCGGTCTCGATCGAAGCCGGTACAATGAAGAAGTAGCATTGCTACTCCGATTGATTAACCACTTCTGCGTGAGAAATAGTAGTGTAACTACTGCTCCCAAGCGTTACCTGGCCGTCCTAGAAATAGCACACTAACTATTTTAGTGTAGGGCTTGCCCTGACCTACCTACCTAGAGGTATAACTCGAAATTCGATTTTTTAGACTTGTAACACTGCTATTCTCAGGGTACGAAATATGTAATACAAAGTTTAATGACTTGGTTCTCCATATGACTTTGATCTTGGGATAAAACGATTGATAGCATTATTTTTCCTCGTTAAGTGATAACGCTTATCTAACGTGCACGGGGGTGAGAAAGTATCAAGACTGTTATGCATTTACAATTAATTACTGTGCTGCACTGAAAGCGTCAACGTGACAAAACAATTTTTGCTGCTGTCGCCTACAGCAGCAGTTACTCCAACCTGCCCTACCCATACATGTATACCCGACACGTTTCCCCCGTGAACAGAGACAGAGCTCACTTACAAACCCAATAGTTTTCAGCAAAAAATATGTCGGTTCTTTAGAAGTAGATAAATGTCACTCTTTTTGAGACTGGAGGCTAGACTAAATATTTCCTGTTCTTCCGGTCCTTATCAGTTTAGGTAGTGCGCACACGGGGGTTTTCGAGCGGTGCTACAACGCGCCCGACCATCCCAAAGGCTCAAATTGAATGTGACATCGTCCACTGCAGGATTTCAATGCAGTGCATTCAATTTAAGGCTTTGGGATGTTCGCTCATTGTCGCGCGTTGTAGCGCCGCTCAAAAGCGCTTCCATCTTCCTGTGGACGACCAGCCTGAACACTAGTTTCCGAATACCTAATTTTGATTGACGCGAGGGGGAGGGTTTAACAGCAGGGATAATTTCAACGTGTGCCAATTTGCATCACTTAATGATTATTTTCAGAATTGAGGTCGCTAACGACCGAAGTAGGAGTTTCTTCCACCGGTTTCGTCACGTCCGAATGGAGGCAGACAATTTTTCCCACTATTAGGGAGTTCTTATCGATTTTATGCACTGAGTGCATAATGGTTGCACTTTTAACGTTGCAGGCTTTAGATCTATAAGGTTGACACCTTACGAAAAAAGAGTGACTTAGAAGAAACTGAAGAAAGAAACTGTTAAATCAATAGCACCCTTGACTTTGCACATAAGACACGAATTAGGAGAGTATGGACAATCCTTTTTACACAAGATGTAGACCTTAAGGGACCGATCGGTGAAGGGGAACGGATCGAAGGCAGGAATGATATTTTGACAACCCGAATCCCCATTTACTCTCGAGAAGGGGTCAAGCCTCTGGAGAGACTCTATGGTAATGTAATATAAAACCACAAAAGACGACGTTCTTTTCTGGTCTTCTTGTCATAATACGACTCTCCTTCATTTTTCCAGAATCTGGTGGGCCAAGGAGAAATCAATAGCGTTCCGAGTCTCGAGGGAGGGGGGAGGGGGGATTTATTTAACATTTTTTTCAGTCACAAGACCCATCCTTTGATTAACAAGGGAAAAATTATCATCCTCTCTCCTCGTTTTGAAATGTGCTGATGACCGCCAACCTCGAAATCAGCTGAGTGAGCCAGGAAAACAAGTGGAGAAACTGCGTGAATGCGATGAGAAAGGATGATGGATGATGGCGCTGGCCAGTATTAATCTCGACACACACCGACCTTAAAACTCCCCTTTCCCCACTCCCCTCAAACCGCCCAGTCCTTCACACCTTCCTTTCCACCATCAGCGGACGATTACATACGTGGTCTATCTGCAGTCTCTTCTCTTCACAAAGTACGTGATTAATGTGGGTAATTAGCCCTGCAGAAGACCCCCCGTCATCCCACGATATATGACCTTAGGTCTCCTAAACACTGTTTAACTATTTATTTTAAACACCCGTTCCACCAACGCGAGTCTGTATGGATTTTGGGCGCCGCATAGATTAAAAGCGTACCGCAGAGGGTGTTCCTGGCGCAAAATCTGACGTTTTGAGATAGACTGCGAGCAGAGAAAAGAGTCAACTTACTTTTTTCAATTTAGGCTCATTATTTCCTCTTCTGTCTCCAAACACATTTTAAAATTTAGGGAATAGATTTATATTTAAACTGAAACTCTTCCTCTTCTTCACACTACTATCTACTGTCAGGGATGAAAAAGGAGAAAAGAGGATAATACGTACCTAAAGCAGTCTATCCCTTCTGGCTCATCAGTAATTGAATTTTAAAAATTCAAGGATCGAGCCGTTGGAAGATCATTTTAATGGCTTATCATTGGATAAGCCACTGGGATGAGGACCACGCACAGACTACACGAGGAGAGGACAGAGAAAAAAATAATTACACCATGGTGTGACTTTGTAATATAATTTGCATCGTGTAACAAGCCAAGAGGTATATTATTTCCCTCGGGATTTCTGGAAGTGTCGTGGCAGCATTAGCAAGTAGCCTGACACCATTTTCAAAGTTTATCATATTGGAGATGATTGAGGTTTAATGATTTCAGATGCTTCGTTAAGAAGAGGTAGTAGAATCTTTTAAAATGTCTTGAGGAAAACGCGCTCAAAAAATGGTCGTCATAGGGAGTGTGCAGGGTTTGCGAGCTGTGTCAATATCGCGGAAATGAAAAAACTTTCAAGTGGAACTTACCTTCAAGTTATGCCTCTTGAATAAATAAGCAAGGCACTGTGTGACATAGCCATTGCCTTGATGGAGTACCGCCCTCCTGCAGACTGCCATCCAAGTTGATTTTTAGACGGTAAATGTTTTCATGTTTTCCTCCTTTTCTTCTTTGAGGCATTTACTTTTTGAATGAAACTGTATTACCTGGCATAAATAATAAGAAAAAAGAATCCTTTCATATTTTTTAAATTTTTTAATTAGGGGTATTCACGTCAACTTTCGTACTGTTCGTAGTTTCGTAATTGCGTAGTCAGATGTTTGTTACCAGGGAAATCAAGTTTCGAATGAATGACTTTAAAATATGACCCGAACGAAATGAATGACGAAATGATTCCAATTTTACAGAAGAAACTAGAAACTACAAATAGTACGAAAGTTTACGTGAATACCACTATTATTAATGGTGAGGTTTTTTATTTATTAATTAATAGGAAGTGGTAGGGAGGGGCTTTTTATAGCGCGGGGGCAGACCATTGAAGCTAAAGTAAGCCACACAGATCCAAATGGAA
This sequence comes from Corythucha ciliata, assembly GCA_038030265.1. Lineage (NCBI taxonomy): Eukaryota > Metazoa > Arthropoda > Insecta > Hemiptera > Tingidae > Corythucha > Corythucha ciliata. The sequence goes on from CM075938.1 coordinate 34,273,650, forward strand.
GGGTTTTTCGGTCACCTCACATTAACTCCACAGGACTTTAGGTCCTGTTAATCCACCCTTCTTCCTTCTCTTTATCAGTGGGGAGTTGGTTATAGGGGGAAAGAGGTAGTATATTGTGACTGAGAACCGCATACTGATGGCTCGCACGCCAGTTTCCCAGGTTTTCTTAATCTTCACCCGTCACTCACTCTGATAATCTTTTTGAGGGGGGGAAAGGGTCATGGGCTTATCGTTTATCCTCTTTCAGTAAGGAACACGCGTGAGTCCGAAGTAATTTTTATAAATCTTTGGATGCAATCGATGTGGTAGTAGTCGGATATCATACATTCCAGCAGGAGCAATTAGAATATGCAACTTGAGTTACGAAAGACGAACAAGTATAATTGAGTTTTTGTACCTACCTAGAAATGAATACCAAAATCTTCACCACCAGCTTCCTAAACTCCAATTCACGAAGGGTTTCACCTTCAAAAATGTTTATCCACACTCTTATACACTTTATCTAGCTACAGCCACACGAAAGCCTTGCAATTCCTGAGTACATTATGCCTATTTGTTCTACTCCGACTTCTTGACGATAAGATATGACTTACAACTTTAGTGAGGACCCTCCCTCTATGACTCCATACCGCCACCGCTTTTGTTGATAGTTTATTGAGGAGGGTAGCCTTCAGGGTTCCCTGGGATTTATGCCTTTCGACTTCTCTCTCACTAGCTCTCTCTCTCTCTCTCTCTCTCCTCCCGTTTTCTTATGTGGACACCACTTTAACTTAATTGCCTTCTGCCTTATAACTTGTTTACACTCAAAAGCTTCCAAATGGATTTATAGGCAGGATAAGCCTTGCCAGCTGACCCCTCTTGCTCTTTTTCTCTTCTAATCCCTTAATTTAGCCAATTAGTTTGTGTTGTCTTGGAATTTTTCGTATTGCAAGCAAAAAAGAAAGTTTGATTAAAAAAAAAAAAAGGAACAAGAAAAAATTGTTGAAGGTCTGCTAAGAAAATGTGCTTTGAACGTAAACGGGAATAAAAGATACAAACCTTGCTATAGTGTTATGGTGGACAGTAACACAAAGGGTTGGAATCCCAATGAAAAGGGGTAAAGTTAGGGAATTCGGACCCTAATTATTTTTCATCCCTTTGTGAGTAGGCTAAGATTGCATAGTCCACTTGAAGGAATGCTCGGACTGCCCCCAGTGGCAAAAGCATTCCTCCACTTTCTAGTCCTACATACCTACACACTTGGCGGTCTTACCTCTCTTATATATTGGCTTCAAGAGGCTCAATTGGTTGGATATGACGCCATAGCTACCAAAGAAATTCGTTATTTCAGGAAATGAGAAGGAAAGTAAAAGGGTTTCGCCTGCGAAATTAATTAAAAGCTTTTTAAAAGGATATCCTGAACTTACGACTGAATTGTCGACAAGGAACAACGGCATTATACCGGTGGAAAACTAGAAGGAGAGGAGGAAGAAGTTGGAACAGCGTGGAGTTAAGAAGTCTGAAAAGACAATGCCACTTGTGTGGGTTAGGAACAATGTTCCTAGGGAAGGACCAGGCCTGTCCTCTTCCATTGTCATCGCTTCCTAGCCAAAAGCAAGAGTCGTTCTGTCTCTCTTGTAGGTCCTCCCCTGCTAATTTTCTTAACTCTTTATCCCCTTTCTAGGTGATGTAGGGTCTCTTATCTCCACCCGCGAAACACAAAGCTCCTCGAAATTAATGAAACCGTTCTCTCCCTCACTCTCTCTCTCACGTCTGCTCTCTTCACCATCGCGCCCCCCTGACGTTCTTCCTTCACTTAACGTCCGTCGCCCCTACGCCAAGCCCCCCCCCCTTACCATCTCACCGAACACTTCCAGTTCTAAATTGTACTTTTATCTTTTCAGCCCCAACGAATAATAATAATTCTCACGGTTGGTGCGCGGAAAAAGGCCTTGGAGGAGGGGAGATTTCTGGTATTATTATAGAAATTACTACCGAAACCGGCCAAACCCTTTCCCCCGGATTTAAACGACAATAAACACTTCTTTCCTTATTGTTCTCGCCTGCCTTTGCAAAATTAAGATGTTAATTCAAACGGAAATTACTCAGTCTTTTCACGAAATTCGTTTTTATTTATTCAAAGGAACATAAAAATCGGAACGAGTATAATCAAGGAAACAGCGGAGGGGGAGGAAAAGAAAATGATTTATGGTTGAGGGATAAGTTTGTCTATTACCCGGGCCGTTGCGGTAAAGCGCCTCATATAGAAGGATGTCGTCTCGTTGGACGAGAGAAAATGATTCGGCGAAGAGGCGAGGTCATTACGCCCCCTTCTGAGATTGACTTCTAACGGATTACATTAACTTGATTACTCATTTTGAGGCTCTGATCCTTATGCGGAAGCGTCACATGTCCTTTCGGTATTGGCTTTCAAGTTGTTGATGGCTTCCCACTTAGCTCGACAGCCTCTAATGGTTATTGCTTCCCGATATCCCTTTTCCCTCTTTTTCACCACCTGATGCCACCCAAAATATTATCACCGCTATAGCCCTTTTTCTTTTTCTTTTTTTTTCTTATTTCTTCTTGTTCTTGTTTCATGCAGTAAAATGGCTTTAACCACGCCCTATAAAAGATAACTACTACGATGAATTATTTTTAAGATAAGTTCACGGTCCTACGGTACCTGCATCAGCAATTTTCATCTAATGGATGCAATAGTGGTGAAGACTTTCTAGTAATTTCTCCTGTGAAATGGAGAGCAAACAATCAAAGCACTTAATTTTCGTCGTTCAATTCAGTCGTAGTTCTTGAGTAGGCGACCTTGGTCTGAGGTTAACGTGAAAGGATCGCCAAAGTGAGCCACGAAGTGTCTGCTACATGACATCGGGTATCGAATGAGCTTCATCCGGAGGCCAACGTGAAAATAGATCTAAGTGCACGTTTTAATTTTTGAATGTTTCCAATATTATTCATTCGTGGTCCATCATCTTCGTTTTTAGTTGAGCCATGCCACCGAAATCAATAGTAAAGGACAAGACGAGAGTTCATCAGCAACCGAATTTTTTTCTTCAAATAAGTGTTCGATTCAAGAGTTGAATTTAATATAACAGGCACATTTTTTGAAATCCGCTTTGCGACAATCAATTTATATTATGTAGGTAACATTTTGGCAACAGGCGAATATTTCAGGGTCGATAATTGACCGGAACCCCGGAAAAACGACGTACACGGTTCGAAAACCCACACCTGAACTACTGAACTACGAATAGGCGAAGGAATCTAATCAAACCAGAAGAGAATAAAGAGTATTGAGTTTGATGCCGTCTTGTTTTGCTCCGAAACTGAAATTAATTGTAGAAGCCAATTGTATTGAGAAACCAATATCGCGAGTTTGACTCTTCCAAAAAAATTAATATCGCGGATTTTACTCTTTCCGAATCTAATATGGTAAATTGCGTCCAGTCAAAAATCAGTTTTACGTAACTACGTATTTTACGTAGTCGGCCTATGACAACACTTCAGATTAGACGCATTCGAAAACGAATTTCATAGGGTCTGCGAAATCAAAAACTTAATTCGCGGCCTATGAAAAAACCAAACATTGCCTAATGCTTGGTGGTATGCATGTCCCCCAGCCTGTTAATGACTAAATTTTCCGGTGATTGCTGAAGTTCCCTCACAAACTAGGAAAATTATAAATTAACAAATGATTCTACAGATAGCGTGGGAGGTTGAAGTTGAGGAACGACTTAGCATCATGGGCCGTTTATGTGATGGGTGCTCGAGATGTCTCCTGATGGCTCATGTTTCATGTTGTGTACTGATTCCGAGAGTGCCTTCAAGGGCATGGATCAGTTCTCAACCGGCACACTGATCATGGATGTATATGGCCAGCTCGAGAGAATACGCTTTACTGGCGAAAAAATGTATTCATACGATTAACGTCGGCCTCGCAGGAAACGAAGAAGCAGACGCTGGTGCACAGCTATGGCTCTACCCGTCAGAGACGCCAAAGCTGCGATCAAGGCACACACCTCCGGTAATATAGAGATGACCAGTTAGTGCTAGCAGCAGTGGGTCTACGCCCATCGAGGCGCCGGCCTGATGTACCCGAAAGGTCTCTAAATATAAGCTAATAGTACGTATAACGTTAACTTTAATGTCAATTTTAGTCGTGAATGAATGTATTTTCTCTACTTTGAACACAAATTAGCGTTTTACTCAATTTTAAGCAAATTATCATTTTTCTCTTACCGCCAATTGGCGATTTTTTCCCCTTGTATAGACACGAATAGGCGCTTTTTCTGCATTTTAGCCACAAAGGTGCCTCCAAGAAGTTCGAGTAGGCGTTTTCTCAATTTCAGCTAATTAATCTTCAGGGGCCCCCAATGGGAATTTTCGCAATTCTAATTGCGAATGAGCGATTAGTGTATTAATTGATTTTGTTCGTGAATTAGCAATAGGCATTCTAAATTTTAGCCGCGATTTAGCGCTTATTCTAATTTTTAGCCACAAAGTTGCCTTCCAAAACTGCGAATTGTCGTTATCTCAACTTTAGGCCGGTCGTCCGCTGGACGCGTTTTCAAGCGGCGCTAAAACGCGTGACAACGAGCGTACATCCCAAAGACTTAAATTGAAAGTAGCCTTAGCTGCAGTGGAGGACGTCACATTCAATTTGAGCCTTTGGGGTGTACGCTCGTTGTCGCGCATTGTACGCCGCTTGAAGACACTGCCAGTGGACGACCGGCCTTGACCGTGAATTAGCGCTTTTTCTCAATTTCAACCAGAGCAAAGCTACCTTACAAAACGACACATTGACAGTTTCAATTTTAGACGTGAATCAATGCTCTTCTCAATTTTACTCGCTAATGAGTAATTTTTCTCAATTTTAGCAGGGAAATGGTGTTTTTCTCAATTTCAGCTGAGAATTAGCGGGTTTCTTCCTTTTTTTTAATGAATTACCTATATACCTAGTGCTTTTCCTGAACTTTTAACGGCGCACTAGCGCTCCTTATCAAGTTTCTTTGCCTGTTGTAAGGATTAAAGGCCAGATCATATGCAAATGCATATTTTTCATATGCATATTTTGATAATTTTTCCTATAATATTTCTTATATTATGATGCATATTTCGGCACTTTTTTCTTCAAAAATACTAAAAAACGCAAGAAAAAGAAAGGAAAGCAGCTCTCAACAATATATTCTCTAGTCAATAAGCCCAGGAAGGCGAAGCCCGCTCTCTCCCCTACAATGGATTTGTAGGGGTCAAATTCGGCTCAGAACTCTTCTCCCCGACTAGAGAACCTATAAACCAAGGGAATTCACCGCCATTTTGGGTTATAGATAAGGCTGTACATCTCGACAGTGTTTCCACCTCTATTCATATACCATTTTATCAATATTCTTACCCCATGATGGACGATGTGTTCACTGCAACTAGGCAATTATACAGTTGCCTTACCCTAGCATCAGTTTTCCAAATCCAAGTGTATATTTTCTACTTCTTAGTGCATATTTCTGTGTTTTTTATGCATATTTCGAGGAAAAATGTGCATATTTGCATGCATATATTCATCATTTTTATTTGCAAATAATCCGGTCCCTATAAGGACCTAAAAAAACTGGTGATGAGCGTATTTCTCTACCTATCCGTGAAGTACTTTTCTCAATTCGAATGAGTATCCACGTTCCAAGAGTTCTTCATCTATAGCGTCTATAGCTGACTTGGATCTCCCCTAGGTAACGGATACGAAAAATTATTTATTTAGATTCCAAGCGATAAAACTTCCGATGTCCTCGCTTGGCAAGATGCCGCACTATGCGTGTTTTTATGTTGAGGAATGTTTCGTTAATGTCCCATTTTTATTGGAAACTACGGTGTTAAATGGCGCGGACGAAGATCGAAATTGCCTTTTACAACTTTGGAACCCTTTTGAAATTTCAAATATTCTTGTAATACCTTCAGAATTGAAAAGAATAAAAGAAGGAAATGTTTCCACGAAGGAGAAGAAAAAGGTCCCTGTCGAAAATCCTAATGGCACCATCATAAATCGATGTAAAGTTTTTGAAAAGGAAAATGTATGCTAATCGTAGAGAGAAAGGCGACAAGAACATTTCCCCACTGAGAATGAATTCCTCCCTGCACTGCCATTCGTAACACCAAGGCAGAGAGATTCAACGTTGGAAGGGTGATACGGTGGTGGGTAAAGATGAGAACACTAAGGAAATGGGTAGTTCAAGGGCTGGGTGGTAAGGCTGAGGGGAAGGAGGAAAAGGGTAAGACAGCCCAGAGATTTCGGTAATTGTCAGTGGCTAGCAGATGTCTGTCGGTACGTGACTCTTGCCTTAGTCACGAACGCACAACAATTATACGCAATTATTACAAAAGGTTGCAGATGTTTTACTTCTTTTTCATATGAATTTTAAGAGAAGGGGATGAAGAGCCAATTGTTCGAATATATTTATACATTTTTCACAAAGAACATGGAACATGGAAAAAAGAAAACATTATTTATGGATGGAAGAGCACCTAGGAAACTATAACTCCTCTTTCTCAGGGGAAAATCTGTAAGCCACGTCACTTAAAAACAGAATTTCATCATCTCCCTTAAGCCTCACTCCAAGGTTCTGGACTTATGAAACGAAGAAAATAACCTAAAGTTTGTTTGTCCCGTCTCCTCCATTCCCGTCCTAAGCCAACTCTCCGCTCCCTTAAACACAACGCAAACCTCAGACGACGACGCATTCTCGCCTATTACCAAGGAGAGTCGGTTAAGGCGGCGTTCGAGCTCTCATGTGTCATGTATGGGCATATACACACTCAAGAAGACGGTTGACGGTTTTGTTTCGTGAGGGTGAGGAGGAGAGAGATAGATGATAAATGTTGGTCGGTTTTCTGAACTGGGATTCCCGAGAGAAAGGGGGGAGGGGTTAAGCTATAAGTCGGACTTTGAGATGCACCCCATGCTCCCATGGGGAGATTTCATGCGAGCGCAGTGGCTACGTAACTTTTTTTCTCTCTTTCTCTAAAATTTATGCAGCACAAGATTGAATACCAGCTTAAAAGGGCATTTCCATAACAAAGGTGGAAAAAAACCCTTTTTACTCACCGATTTTCCTCTGCATTCAAATGCTCATTTTAGAGGAATTTTTTCAGTTCGAGTGAAACCTAATTACTATTTGCTTAAGAGGAAAAGAAGAACGAAAAAAAGCGGAGAACATGAAATTAACAGAATCGGAATTAATCTGTTTGAGGAAAGCATTCTTTTGGCAAATAAAAAACGCTCAACCCAGGTCGCTAGGGTTTCCTAATCTAATAGCGAGGCTTTAATTAAGGTGCCGTGACTTGGAAAACAATTATTGGAGAAGAACAAGGAACGATAGGGAAGAGAGTGGGAGAAGGCTTTCCCCAAGATTTTAATTGGAAAACTAAAAGAAAGCCCCACCCTATAAAATTGATTATCGTTGTAGGAAGGGGTTAATATGATTCGAGTGTGGAGTGAAATTTTGGATGATTCGGTACGGGTCTAGGAATAGAAATCCTTTATTTTAACGCTGGGAAGCTAAAAGGGTGCTTTATTCTTATAACAAGGTGTTGTTTTTTCTTCAGAAAAGCCGTTTAGCGGGATTCAACGGTGAAGAAGACGATTCGAGTGCTGCTGTGTCTCCCCACCAGCAGATTTAGAGGTTCAATCTCTCTTTATATCCCCTCACATCAACATCCATCACCCTTCCCCCACCCCCTTTCCATGTTTCCTTTGCTAACTGATACCCCCACTTTCTTGTTTACCTCTTCTCCTTTGGTAATTAAATATAAATTAAAACGGTTTTCTTCCTGCGCTCAGCTATAATAGAGCGTTCGCTCTGAAATTGGATAATAAACCCTGTTGGGGACGTGTTCCTCCACCCTCTCCACTTCAATCCACCGCCCGTTCATTCCATCTCCTACTTGCACTTTATTAGGAGGCCAACCCTTTCTTATTTCAAGGTCGATAACAAGTAATTATTCACAACCTCACTCTGGGAGGAAAGCGTGAGCTTCGTCCCGGGATTTTAATAATAAACCTTTTTCCCAGAGTAAAAACGAGTGAAGGGGTTTTGAGGGAGAAATGTGGGAGGAGTAAAACATACATTTTAACACTGTCAAAACACAAGACGAGAAAATATCTTGAAGTGCGTGGGAGTACAAGATACGTTTTTAAGATTCAAGGGGGACAGCGATCTATTGTCCATTCATTCACACAGCCGTCCCTATATACAAAAGGAAGAAGATATTGCCTACTTTTCCTTAGATTAGGCGTCCTCAAAGTAATAAGAGAGGAGGTGAGAAGGGAAAGAGGGCCTCCCTTCAAAACCTTACTACCTTTTAATATTAGATAGCGTCAAACCTTATCGCCCTTCACTCACCCGTACTGTTTCTCAGCATTTATCACTTTCTCGCCCAGCGACTTTACACGATAATGAAGTCCCCTCCCACGACTCACCTAGCTCTCACTCACTACCCGCCATCATTTTAATTCACAATGACAATGCTTCCAGGGATCTCAGTGTTATAGGTCCAGTTTGTAAGATCGGGGAGTTCCATCGTCATTGGACCACACAGGCACCAGACCAGAAGTCTTACTGTTAGTTTGAGAGAACTTCTAGCTCATCGCGTGGTTCAATTCTGAGGCTTTATTTTCATTTCTGAGGGAAGCGTTTATCTCGTTACATCCTGAACTGTAGCGAGTAGAGGTCCTTTTTACTTCCATGTTCCCGTAGGGAAGGAAGTTTGGTAATGGCAAAAAAAAAAATTTTAGCTGACACCAGATTCGTGTTCCTGGATCCAGAAAAGGCCTAAATCTCGATTTTCAGTATGGCGTCTGTCGTCCGTCCGTCGTCCGTCGTCCGTCGTCCACTTTTCTCTCGACAGATCTGGACGAGTGATGGCTCAAAAGTTGTGTCTTCATCTCTAGATGTACACCGTAAAATGTGAAAACGATTGGTTAAGCGATTTGAAAGATATTATAACAAATGTGTTCGAAGTAAAAACGGTTGAACCCTTATAATTCCAAGAGAATTTTATAAAATTTGATGATCGATCGCTCAAAATCGTCATCTAGGTTCCTAGAAGACGCTGCTAAAATTTGAATAATATTTTTCGAGCGGTACAGTTGCTAAGGTTTGGAATGCGTTTCAGCTCTTTTTTTTGTCCCAAACCTATCTCCTATCAGAATTTTAGTCCGATTCCCTCTCATGATGGCTTAAAATGACCACAACAAAATTCCCCATCGATGAACTGGCCAGTTTTTCGAAATTCAATTCGGTTATTTTTAAATTAATTTTTCAAACAATTTGACGAGGATGAATTCGAAGATTCGTTTCTCTTCGATTATTTTGAGTTTTAGCGAGTGTCTTATTGATCAAATTGTGTCCATAATTTCATTCATTGATCGTGTTGAATATTTCAAATTGATAGTTACCGTTAAAGAGAACTATATTAGGTTACAAAATTCATTATTCGTCACGTCGTTAGAATTTGTGTGTTCAGATTTTTTTGTGTGTTATTATTGCATCAATCGTTGACATGGGATAAATATTGAAAGATATAGAGCTGTTTCCAGCAAATTTTAGAACTTTGGCATTTTTATGAGAACAGAACTTCAGGACAGGCTAGGGCAAATTAATTAATTTTTAATGATTAATCACTCGTGTCGGAATTGTTTAATGTGAAAGGCATGTTGTAAGCGAACTACGGGAACATGGAAGTATCGTGGGGTCCTCCACACAAACTTAATTTAAATTTCAGCCCTCAAAACTTGAGGTGTCGTCTACAGGCCAGGGGGGTTGCGAAGGACGTGCTTGAGTTCAAACAAATCTAACCACAAGAAACTCTAACCACAAATAAGTTGATTGAAGCACAAAAAACCTTGAATCCCTAAAAGCTCGAACCACAAAAAGCTGTAACACTAAAAAGATCTAACCACAAAATGCTCTAACCACAAAAGCTCTGACCACAAAGTCTTCTATCCACAAAAAGATCAAATGTCACTCAGGTCAAATGTCCTCAAGTCGACTTCGTGGCTGAAAATGAAATTTCTGGTCTGAATTTAAGCTTAAAACTATTTTTATACAGGAAGGACGGTACTACTCTATATTTTGTGGTCCTGTTTTGTTTCTATTTTACCTGTATTCCATTTTTTGTTTACCTATGCTCATACGAGTCATCCAAATATTCGAAATATACATATGTATAATAGTATAAAATCATACAGGAGGGGTACTCGAATAAAAATCAGTATTTCGGAGGTCCGTAAAGAAGTAGCACCTATATGTCAAATCGGAAAAACGATAGCACAGCAATTTTGTGCTAATTTTGTGCTAATTTTGTGCCACCATTTAAAAATTTTGTGCCCCCCGGGAAAGGGGTGAAAATGGGAAATTTAGATGTCTACTACAGGTTGACCCTGTAGTAGCACTTTCAGCAAATCCAAAAAGTAGAACGTGCAAAATGTTCCTTGAGTTTTGTGCCGAGTCTTTCGAATTTTGTTCCCTCTCCCGTTTTGTACAAAAACGGTTCAAAATGTGCTACTACAGGTTGACCGATTTTTTCATTATTTTCAAGGGCTTATTTCATCTCACTAACGTTGAAAAATTGTTTCTTTTCAATGCTTATTTTTTCGACCTATTTGTTTCGTACATCATCGAGCACACCAAGCTAAGAATTTACAAGGTAAATAATTAAACAAATGAATACCAAGAAAAACGGGTAAGAGTATTGAAAATGACGTTTTCCCGAAAAAAAAAAGTTCAAGTTACATCGAAAATAAATACAACACCCACCACTTCTGAAAATCTGAAAAAAATTGGGTGTGACACTGGTACCTGTGCGCAACTTCGGTGAAAATTTGTGTGGTCACGTCAATAGGGTCCGGCGTTATGAGCGATTTTCGTTCGATTTTTAGAGGATTTTTAGCCTCTTCCTTGAAATAAACCGGCACATCTTGGTTGGTTACCGCCGGATTCGGTTTAAAAAATTACCAGTTTTACTCGAGAGTATGAATAAGATTTCCTGAGAGTTTCAGATCGATAGCACTAATACACCGGCAGAGAAAAAATGATGAGTACGAAAAGAGCCTTTTTCGATAGTTTCTGGATTTGCGAGGCTTAGAATGGGTTTTAAGAACTAAAACTGGGGCTATCGACTATTCTATAGGTAGGTAACATTACCCTGAAGTTTGAGCCCAAAATTCGTCTGGGGCACTTTTGCCTCCCCCCTTATCCGGCTGGAGCCTTTAATTCTCCCTTTTTACACTAGATTTTGAAGCTGTGTACAATTCCTACGATATCTATAGACTCCGGTGCTCTAAGAATTGAGGTATATGTACTTCAAATTGAAGTGGCTTTAGAAGGATAGAACAACTTTACAGATAAATGAGGTGCTGTTGTAAATTGTAAAGTTATAACCTGGTAACCTTGATCACACTATTTCTACAAAGCTGCCGTATTGATGTTTGCCGTTACTATGGAAACTTCTGTGACTATTTCTAAAAAAAAAAGGTTCCCAAAACTTGTTTGCAAGTTCATGCAAAGTCATTCCATCGTGGAACAACGTTCGTCACTGTACTGAAGTTTTACCGATAGTGCAGCTAGCTGCTTCGGATGATGTTTCTTTACAGTGTGCTTATAGAAGTATAAGATTCAATAATGTCTCATTTGGATGTTCTTTGGAAAGCACTAAACTCATCGTTCGGATTCAAGTTTCCAAAAAACTTCTTGCAGGCTGCTACAGAAGTATCAGTTTCCGTAACGAATTAATATTTGCCTGCAAGCCTTACAGACAAGCTATAGAGGTTGATCCTTCGGAGCATTGAATTACAGAAGTCAAAATGTTGCTTGGGATATGTCAAATCGGAAAAACGATAGCACAGTAATTTTGTGCTAATTTTGTGCCACCATTTAAAAATGTTGTGCCCCCCGGGAAAGGGGTGAAAATGGGAAATTTAGATGTCTACTTCTGGTTGACCCTGTAGTAGCACTTTCAGCAAATCCAAAAAGTAGAACGTGCAAAATGTTCCTTGAGTTTTGTGCCATTTTGTGCCGAGTCTTTCGAATTTTGTGCCCTCTCCCGTTTTGTACAAAAACGGTTCAAAATGTGCTACTACAGGTTGACCGATTTTTAAGGTGGGAAAAATTGCTCTTTCGCGGCTAAAATTGAGAAAGCGCACCAATTCCTCGTTTTGCAATGCAAATAATCCAAACCAAAAGTAAGAAAAGCCGCCGAAGTAAGAAAAGGGGACCTTTTAAAGGATAACTTAGATGAAGGGGCTCGATTGCGGCTGAAATTGAAAAAATACGTGGTGGAACTCTTTTGTGTGCCCCCTCTTCAGAAAAATCCGGATCCGCGTCTGCCTGTAAATCAAATTTTGAGGATGAATAGTAATTTTTTTGACTCTCATTTGCCGCCTAATCGGGCAATTGGGATGGAGCTGATGGTTGGAAACTCCAGCTGAAGGCCCCTGACGGCCTGGTTAGGCCCATTAGGGCCCAGCCTACTCAAACTTTGATAAGATTTTCCCGTGCTCTTGGATGCTTCAACAGTGCTGCAGCATGATCTATTTATCAAATGATCATCTAGGCTCAGCGCTCAGATTCTGGGTTTTTTGGACAAGACTCGAGTCGTCCGGATGAAGAAGTGGTGGGTGGCAACTCAAAATCAAGAGGGAAACCTCGGATTAGATCTATAATCAACATGAAACAACTTTTTCTCAAGCATTTTATTATTAAAGATAATTCAAGCGTTCGTTCCTGTTAGATTTATATCAGTATGTACCAGCTTTTCACAGTCAACTTTTCACGCGCGTTACCAGTTTACCCCAAGGTGACTAAACTCTTCTATAGGTGCCGCAGATTTCCCCCTGTCCATAAGGCGGGAGGGGTGGGGACTGACGTCACCAGCAGTCCTTTACTCCCGATTGCTTACCCTAGAGCAGCAGAGCAAGTTAATTTTGAAATTGAAGTATTATGAATGCTCAAAAATCACAGCCCAATAACAATTAATAATGTACTGGGTCCAGCGCAAAGGCGGTTGGGACTGCTCATGACGTAGGTGAAGGACAGTAATGGCCGAAGATCTGCGGCACCTATAGAAAGTTTAGTCACCTTGGTTTACACTAGAAAGCTAACCTTCAAAATTTGACCGGTTATCCTAATAACCGACAAAATGACAGGGACTTGTTTTTCAGCGATTTCGATTTAATTTGTATTAATCTCTTAATTTCACATAACGCAGTTACTTATTATTATTAGTAGTAGTAGTACCTATTGTTTGGTTTGAATGATCGAGGGGATAAGTCTCAGTCTTCAGTCTTAAATAGCCATTTCAGAGGAACACAACAAATACTAGAAAAATATCACACACATCAGTGGGTATGTGGTATCAAATTACGTTTTTACACTTCAACCAATGCTTCTTTCGGTGTTCACCGCCAGTAGGCACCTCACATTTCATACAGGGTCGCCAATTTACGATTTATTGGATGTTTTCTGCTAATTCGGGGGACATCGGAAAAACTGTGGAAGTCCACAAAAATACCTGTACAGCTAGGGATCAACGAAAAAAACTGAAAATCTACAGGAAAAACTGTAGGCCTGGCAAACCGCCGATATGGCAGAAGTACTCCTGAAGCCCCGTTTCCCTACTAATCAAATTGCGGTGTTGGGAGGACTTAAATTTTTGTTTCCGCCTTTTTGACGGATGGTTAGCTTTCTAGGGTTTAGAGTGGAATACTTCAAGTCAACTGACGTGTCATCGCGGCAAACCGAAGATCTCTGAAAGCTTTTTCGGCAAAAGGGGCAAGTTTCTGAAAGATTCCCAAGGTTATTTGGCGAGCTTCACTGGGGGGATTGCCCTTTGTTACAACTTCCTGAAGACTTTCATGCATTAAGCCCTTGGTTTTCGGCAGCAGTCTTCTATGTTGGCAAAACAAGGGCAAAGAAGAGGCAGGAACACGCCTCTGCGATTTGCATAAAGTAAGCGCATTCACTTATTGGTTAAAAACGAGAAAGAACCGATCTCTCAATAATTTACACGGTGACACCTCACTAATGACAATGAATAATAAATTAAAATATTGAATCTAAACTGTAATCAACTGTTATCCGAAGGAGGTTGTTTGACATTGATAGGAGGATCAACGAGCACGGGCCAACGGAAGAGAAAAACTTTACTGATAACAGATAAAATTCCTCGAAGTGTGATACTAACGCGGAACTTTTGAAAGCGATTATACGCAATTTCCCGATGGGCACAAAACTCAAGCTTGACGGCACAAAATGGCACAAAATTCAGAGTACTAATTGAACTGGGTTTTTTCTCAATTCGACCCACTTTAAAAATCGGTCAACCTGTAGTAGCGCATTTTGAACAGTTTTTGTACAAAACTGGAGAGGGCACAAAATTCAAAAGACTCGGCACAAAATGGCACAAAACTCAAGGAATATTTTGCACGTTCTACTTCTTGGATTTGCTGAAAGTGCTACTACAGGGTCAACCTGTAGTAGACATCTAAATTTCCCATTTTCACCCCTTTCCCGGGGGGCACAAAACTTTTAAATGGTGGCACAAAAATTACTGTGCTATCGTTTTTCCGATTTGACATAGATGCTACTACAGCTTTACGGACCTGTATTTCGGTAAACCAGTAAACAGATGTTAGAAATCTCGTTTCTATAGTAATGCACGGGCAAGGGGGGTGGAATTTTACTTAATTACAGAGAAATACTCCTTTTCAGGTTTACCGGCTGATTATTTGAGTACCCCTAGGGTGTTTCTGAAATGGATGTCAATACTTAGGCTGGTGATTCTACGTCACAAATGCGTAAAAAAAAGTCATACTGACCCTAGTCCGATTCCTAATTGTTTCCGATATATTCACGGATTTAGTTGTTTCCAGTATGACCTTGTTTTCTTGAAGAAAATCGTCCCTACCTTAGCAACCAGATGAGTCACGTCAAATCTGATGGCACCGTTGGAAAGCCCATACTTTTTTTTTCCGTCGTTCGGTGATATTTGCTAGAATTTCTCCCACTCCTACTGAGAGAATCAGCGTCAAACTTTAAATTGCTTTTAATGTTACCCATGCAGACTAGGTTTTGAAGTCGATTTTCTCAGCAAATAGTGGTTTCCAAGATGACCTTTTTTCAGAAAAGTTGGCGCATGGTGTCAGCATCCTTAAGGTACCTTGACATCACCTTCCATCTCGGATATTTTCTCGGTTAATCCAAAATGATTGCTTCAAAATCCATTTTAGAGCTCATCATCCATCTTTTCTCACGAATAGCTCGAGAAAAAACATGATGAACGTTTGCCATCCATTCTTGACTAAAAAGGGCCTCTGAAAGTGAACATTTTCCAATGATGAAGGACTCAACTGTGCTGAAGACACAGTAGGTGATGACACAGAACAAGTGGTGAGGTACAACTCTTTCGTGTACTGGCTGTCGTGTTGCGAAACAATGCTGCATCTGATGCTTATCATGACGTCACCATTTAATGAATAATAAGGACATTTCTTTATTGGCATATATCACCACTTGTTCTGTGTCACCAATTTTCAGCAGCGTTGAAGTACATATTTTTGTATTTTTCTGAATTTTAGCCACGAAATAGCCTCCTAAACCTGCGTATGTGCGTTTTCTCAATTTTTAGCTGCGAATCGGCGTTTTTATAAGCTCTTAGCCGTGAAGTTGCCTCAAGAATCCGCAAATTAGGTAGCGTTTGAGTGCTCTTTCCCAATTTTATCCGCAAATTAGCAATTTTGCGTCAATTAGCAATTGCCTCTTTTCCTCATTTACACGAATTCGTATTTTCCTCTATTATTACCCGCGAATTAGCGCTTTTTCTCAATTTCATTCCAAAATTTGCCCCAGGAATCACTGAGTTGGCGTTTTATCAATATCAGCTCTGAATTAGCATTTTTCTTCCCATTTTAGCAGCGAATTTGCACATTTTCTCAAATTTTGCCGCGATTCTGTGCTTATTATAAACTTCCATAGCCGTGAATTTGCCTCAAGAATCCGCAAAGTAGACGTAGCGTTTGAGAGCTCCGTCCAAATTGTATCTACAAATTAGCGTCTTTCTCCACTGTGTACGCCAATTTATGTTTTTCTAAATTTTACCCGAGAATCAGCGCTTTTTTTTTTTACAGTTTTAGCTGCTTGAATCAGCGCTTTTTCTTACTTTTATTCGCGGCTCAGCGTTTTTCTCAATTTTACAAGCGAGTTTAGCCATTTTATTCTCATTTTATCTACTTAAAAATCCAGATTTTTTCATCTTTAGGCTATTCAGGGGCCACATCCGAACGGGGGCTTGGAGCGGTCCGCCCCCTCGCCACTGCCACGGTACGCTAGAGGTTCCACAGACAAATATTCCATGTAAAATGTTGAAGAACGTTAAATTTAAGGAAAGTTAACGCTCTTCAACTTCGAAACTTGATAACAAATATTTTTACTGTGAATTTGGAAGGCTAAATTTACTGGATAACAATTTTTTTCAGGCCCAATAGGTACCGAGATACTGCCCTTTACAAACGTGTTGTCGGGCAAAATTTCAAATGGTTTAAAATTTCTCTAAAACTATTCTTCGCATCGAATGGTGGGAACAGGCAAGGGAAGGATAAAAGACAAGAGGCATTCGATGTGTTCAAAATGGAAATTTTTGGGCCAACGGCCAAAGACATGAATTTGTAACAGTGATTGAAAGAAGGCATACGGATTATTTGGTTTCTCTCGTTCATCTCACTGTTTAGTTTAAAGTAACAACGAAAACACGATTTCCCGCGGGACGACCGCGCGGGAAGTCCCGTTCCGCGCGGGAAATTTCGGTTTTGTCCCGCGTCCCGTCCCGCAAACTATTTTCAAGTCTCCCGTCTCGTGAGCGCGACCTGACGCGGGACGTTCCGCGGCCGCCCGCACCCCTAAATATGAGGCGTGATTTCTCAATTTTAGCTATTTCCACATAATATTTCATTGCAGAGAGGACAGGTTGAAATGAACTGCTCTGTGGCAGGCGCGATTTTCAGGGGTCTTGAATTATCGAATTTCAAGAAATGTTACATTGTCAAATTGGTCGCACACGACGTCCTCAAGCTCAGGGTTTTCATTGAGCGTATCTCGTTATTGTACACGCTGTATACATTACAATATTTCATTCATTTCCGAAAGATATTACAGTCAAATTAATTCGATATATCTATTTGCTCGACGAACGTGAAGGATTTGTTCCCTCGCACAGAGCCAATCCAGTTACCTTCCATATTGAAAAGTAAAGAATAAACGCGCCTTGCACCAACCACACGGACAATGCGTGCAAGAGGCGAAAAGCCCTGTTCCTGCCTCTCTTTCATGGCTCACCATTCATATATAACGTTGACAAAACGCTCAGACCTCGACGTTGTTACCTGTGACAATGCCAACCGACAGCGGTAATCACCAATTAGACAAGCGGAAAGTCATTAGCGAACATCCACAACGACCCTGTTTTCATTTTCAAAGCTTCTGACGATGGAAAGATTGGTATGGGGATGTTTTCTGTCTCTCTCACTGGGTATAAGCTAATTAATTTCTGCTGGGAGATATTTTTCGTCGACTTTCTTTTAGTGATCAGTCAACTGTGCCTTCCAAAATTGTGGGTAGAATCATTTTTAACTCATTCATTCAATTCCTTCCAATCAGGATTATCTCTGGTGTATTGACTCTCGAATTCTCCCTTGAAGAACGTGAGGCTAAAAAGGAACTTGAGAGATTTTGAACCCCATTTCTAACCGAGAGTCACGTTCGTCTGCGTTTCAAACCAAAAGGGTAAAAAGGAAAGGAAAAATGGCTTTAAATGGATCATAAGTAAAGGGGTTAGAAACCGTAGATCCGTTGGACTTGGATGAAGAGTGGTGGGTGAGGGCGGGGGGAGTAAAAAGACAGAGACAGTTATAGAAGTGCTCATGAGTGTGAGGAGGGGAGTTTAAACGACGTTCAACCCCTTGCTTTTCACCCCGTTGCGGTAAAGTTCAGCGGAGTTATCAGTATGTCCTGGGGCCGTCTAATGGCCGACCAAGATCCCAGGGCTCCGCAAGAGAATTCCCTTCGCTTTAAACATCAGTTTCCCACCCCATCTCTGTGGTTGGGAGAAGAACAAAAAAAAAAACATAAATAAATAAAATGTTTAATGAGCGCTGAATACAAGTTTTTTTTTTTCGTAGCTCTTACATTCATTTTTGATGCGAGAAACTAAAAGTAAATCGCATTTAAATTTTGCTTCCACAAGCTTTATTCGAACAACCCTGTCGAATACACGCTTAAATGTAAAGTTATTGCGTCTACAACATGCTATCAGAAAGGCAAGCGTGAAAGCGAGGGGGGACAAAGTGAGAAAAGCGTCAGATTTAAAGCAATGGTTGAAGGGGGTGAGGAGTCGAGGAAAAGTGAAGTCAACGTCTACTCACGAGTGTTGTTAGGGGATCGTAAAAACAGTAATGGTGGGTGGGAAAAGGGATGAGGGAGTTTGTTCCGTGTTTACGACGCGGCTTGTTTGGGCCTTCTCTCGAGGGACCCCTTAAGACCTAAGATAGAGGCTAAAAACACACCGGACGGGACTCTGATTAGAGGGCCAACCGCCCCATTGAGCACGAGTTAGTAGCGAGAGTATTCCGACACCTAACGTATCCTTTAATTTAGCTCGTCACTATCCTCCTAATGCACCTAAAATGGGTTCAAGTAAATAAAAAGTCTAAGGGGTATAGGAGGATGGAAAGAAAGGAGAAAATCGATTTATTGTTGGACAGAAATTATGGTTTTCATGAGACTTTTATTAAAAATCAATGTCATCACTTGATGATTTCAAATAACAGAATTTTCCCGCATGCGCGTATACTTCCGTGAAGGCCTAATGACATTTTCTCCGATAAGGCGATTCTTCCGTAAGGAAATTTACTTTTGAAACTTTCTCACCCAGCGAAGAAAGCGCATTTGCGAACAGTTTGTTGTTGAGTCAGGTCAGTGCCTTCTGTGAACAAACTCCCTTGGTTCCCCAAGTAAAGTTTTAATTGTCTCGCAGTTATAGGACTTAGCTATCTGGACTTCATAACTTTGTTTTCAAGGCCATTGATCCCTTCACTGCTTTTCCTTGCTTTGGAAACACCCTCTCACCATCCCCCCTCGAAAAATTACCAAAGCCTGTATACGTATTCCGTCAACTTTTTTTCTTCATTTCCGAAACTTTCCTGATAGTCACGATAACGTGTAAATTTTTATTCTAGGGTTGCAAACTTGTTGAGAATAGTTTTGAGGGCTGAGTGACGAGCTCATAAAAAGGGAAAGTGAAAATCGTCGCCTTATCAGTTTTTTCAGTCGCCTTTTTTAAATTTCGCTTTTTGCTCGCTTACCAGCGACGATGGGACGCAACGGGAATCGACGTAACGGGAAATGGGGGCTTATGGGGAAAGCTGTTAGTAGGGCGGCATAAAAGTGAAATATAGAGTGAAGAGAGGACGATATGTATTTATTATCACGTGGAAAGTACAGGAGGAAGGGGAGAGAGTTCATGGGTCTCTTTCCCCCATCCTTCAACTAGTCAAGTATGACCCTAATAAAACCGATGGTTCTCTCTTTTATTGTCCCCAGACGCAGGATTTTTTGATATATGAGCGACATGTATGTAGGTCCTCGATTGCTCACCTCTATCTCTCACACTCGAGGGCCGTTATAGCCAGTAAAAAAGATCTACAACCTTCTTTCCCAATTGGACAATTAAATCATGTCTGGAATCTCTATGGGTTTTTTAACACCCTTACATCCTTGCAAAGTGATAGATATAAATTGTATAGGTACAAACGTGACTGCGTGTTTTCCATTCATTCTCCCTTCTACTCAAAACATAAAGAAAATATTTTTTCTGCTCAAGTGTTTTGCTTCACACCAGGTATACTAAAGCAGGGAAACGCCGAAGTAGGAATACATTATGAAACGTTACTGGCGGCTCTAAACGCAAGAAAAAATGGGCGCAATTGGTAGCGCTTTGGGCTAGCATTTCAGAGGTTACGGGTTCAAATCCCGTCGGGGAACCCATTTTTTCACGAAGCTCGATTGTGCTAGGCTTTGCATTTCCGCGTCAGCCACGTAAAAATCAATTAATTAATTTACTTCTTTAATTAAGGTTTTCAATTGACTCAGTTATCGAATTTTGCTCTTTCAAAAATAAAATTCCTGGATTTGGATTATTCGAAACCGTAATTTCGACATGCTGGCTCATACAAACGCCAAGTTTGGCGGATTTTCACTCTTTAAATACCCAATTTCGTGATTTTGACCCTTTCGATCCCAATTTTTTCACAGATTTTCCCTCTTCCAAAACCATATGTCGCAGTGCCGAGGATTTTGCTCCTTCAAAGTCCAATTTCACCGATTACTGCTATTCCAAACAATGATTTCGAGTATTTTCCCTCTATTGAAAACAAAATTTCGTGGCTTTAGCTCTTCCCAGATTAATTTTCATGTATTTTGCTAGTTTATAAGTAAAGTCACGAATTTGGGTAGTTCAAAAACGAAATTTCGTCATTTTTGACGTCACATACCCGAGTTTCATGGATTTTCATTCTTTCAAAATCAAATGTTACACATTTGTTGCTTGTTTAAAATCGAATTTTAGGGGCTGTTGAAATTTCATGAACAAAATTTCGTAGGCTTGGCTCTTCCAAGCCCCAATTTCGCGGATACTTTGGATTTCAAAACCAAACATGGATTTGACACCTTTAAAACCCAATTTCGGGGATTTAGGCACTGTCAAAACGAAAACCCATGGCTTTCGCTCCATATGAAACCGATTCCACAGGTTTCGCTATTTCGAAAAACTAACTCGGCTCGTCCAAAAACTGAAGGTCATGATTTTGTCCCTTTCATACCACAATTTCAGCACTTTTTCGTTTAAAAAAATGTCATGGATGTGGTGCCTGCATAACCAAAATTCACGAATTTGTACTATTTCATGCCCCTATTTTGCTTTCACGCTTTTCAAAACAGAATTTCTTGGCAAATTCTCAGTATCAATAACTAATTTCGCTCTTTAAAAAAACAAATTCGTGGTCGTGGATTTGGCTCACTAAAAAACCAATTTTGGCTCTTTTAAAGCCCGGTTTCGCGGACTTTAACCCTTGGGAAACCTAATCTCGCGGGTTTCACTCCCTCAAATCCCACGCCGGGATCCACATGGCCCTCTACCAGAAACTCCAAAGTTTTCGTGTGGGTGCACCGTCATATTGCTGCGTCCTTTGCAATGACGAATCGCCATTTGTCAATGGAAATATTTAAAAACGTCTAAAAGGAAAAAAATTGCGAATGTGCTGTTCTCGCCATGAAGAATACACAGCTAAAGTTCTGAAAAACGGCTAATTAGCGGTTTCTTGAGACGTTTTCCGGCCTTAATGAGTACACACTAAAAAAAACACCAAAACTTGCTGCGACATTGATTCAATGTCGCGGCTATCCATCCCGAAGCTTGTAACTTCGCAGAAATTAAGATCCGGTACACCCAAAACTGGCCATTTCACAGATAACCGCCCCCCCCCCCCAGTCTTACATTTACGCTGGCATTGAGCTAGGAAACTTCCATTTTCGCAGAAACAAAGACACACAGCTTTCAATTACGAGAACATTTAGCAAGGAAACTTCCAATTCAGTGGAAACTCAGGTAGGAAACTCCGGTTTATTCTCGCAAACGAACATTTCTATCCAAAACTTGCACTTAACGTATATTTTCCTTGAACTCATACTTCCCAGCTAATTAGGCTTTGAATCCCGGCTCCTTGGCTACCACTTGCAATTTCGGCTGCTATTTAGCACAGAAATAGGAAATTTAACGGAAATTGAAGGCTCACAACGGGCAATTTCGCTTAATACTTAGCTTTGAGTGAGGCAATTCTGTGCCTATTTGAATTTTTTGTTTATTAACTTACTACTCCGCTTAGGACCGTGTCGACCACATTTGCTCAAAGTTCCGTTCCGTCCAAAAGGCTGAGCTTAAGAGCTTAAACCTCGATGATTATTTTCTGGTGATGTTTTCCGATCCAAAGGTCAGTCTAGGGAGTAAAATAGTCAGTTTCTAAGCCACCTTTAAATTTAATGAAAAAACTCAAACAGATTCCGCCGAATAATGATCACTTTTTGCAGAGGCCAGTCTGGCAGAATGCCAAAAGTAACAGCAGGCAGTTTAAAGGAGTAATTTGACGGTTTCCAAGTGTGTATCTAATTCAAGGGATTGTCAAGAAAGAAGGCACGTTGAATAACAGTATAGGTCTGCAGCCTTCCTTTGTTCCGTCCTGTCTATGCCCTTCATGGAATTGCCAGCTATTTTCGGTCAGAAAGTTCATAATATAGGGTTACACTGACAATTTTCCAGCAGGGTGTCAGTTTTTGACGTGTGGTGGCACATCCACCGTATTCATAGTCACCACTCAATCTGAGCATTTGCTTAAACGGCTTCAAATCGGTCGTTCTAAAGGCTGGTTTACACGTTGCCAGTAAGCAAGTAAGTAAGTGACCGTGATCCAGTAACTGGCGCCAGTTGACTGCCACCAAGTAAACATCTGTTGGCGCCAGTCCCCTGCTAATTCGGTCACACCACCCAAAAATGGACTGGCGCCATCTGGTGGTAGCATAATTTTCATCTTCCAGTCCAGCATTCACTTATCACATCAGTCAGTAGCTCTTTATCGATATCCATCATTTTAGTGCATTTCATTTATGTCAAAATGCTCTATTGGTCTCGTCGTGATGGTGGCAAACATGGGACATGGCATGTTTTTTTCATGTTTCAGGACCTCTAGAACACGAATTCAGTGGTCTCCGGAATTCATATATATATTAATTTATTTATAATATTATGGCCGTTTTCTTGTTAGCACGATAACTCTCGAAGAAATCAATTTAGCGGAACGCGCTTTGGCACAAAAATCAGTAGTCGTAAGACCCCGGTCGGTATTGCATTTGGGCCAAATCGGTCAAGGTGGAGGGGGAGAACATAGGGCTTGAAATGGTCAAAAAATCACAATAAATCACCAGTTGATTCTAGAAACATCATATTCGGTACTATACTTCATGTTAGAGTAGACAAATCACCAGTTGATTCTAGACGCATCATATTCGGTAGGTACGAATACTTCATACTAGACTAGCCTTTGATTCCCATTTCAATTTTTTGAAAAAGTCATGGTGGAGGGGGTGGTGCCCCCGGAGTGGAAGTAAGTGTGTGGTCTTGTCAGCACGATAACTCTCGAAGAAATTAATTTATCGGAACGAGATTTGGCCCGGAAATCAGTAGTCATACGACCTCGGTTGGTATTGCATTTTGGCCAAATCGGTCGACTTGGATGGATGGGGGGGGGGGTAATATGGCTTGAACTGGTAAAAAAAGCACTACTAATCACCAGTTGGTTTCAGAAGCAATATATTCGGTACGATGATTTCATTTTGAAGTAGCCTTTTGATTCCCATTAAGTTCAGCTTAAACAAACCCGGCATCAAACAGTACGAGGAAGTGTCAAACATTAACGAAACAAATCATGGTCTCAACATTATTACTTCCGGGACGGCTTAGGATATCCGCATACGAAATGAAATGCACTCTTTCCGACCGTCAGCTGCCGAGCGAATTTTTTTAAAAATCTGCTGACTGGCACCAGTAAGTTGAATCGACTAACGATGGTACTGGCGCAAGTTTAGGGTGACCAGACCTCCTACTTTTCCCGGACATGCCTTACTTTTTACAGCGTCCAGGGACGTCCGGGCTCATTTTTCAGGTGTCCGGGGAGAATTCGAAATTGTCCTCTTTTTTGTCCTACTTTTCGGCCTCAAGTTGTAAAGCCTAGTCCCATTGTATCTCACGTCAATCTGAGGGGCTTAGCAACATTCACCCCACAAACTAGAACATTCGACCGTCGAAACAGAAAATGTCGACAATTGCGCGCGTTTGGCACTTTAAAAAACCAAATTTCGCTATTCTAACTCGGCCAAACCTAGTTCACCAAATTTTGTTCATTCAATACAACATTTTGTGGATTCGCCCCGTTAAAATCCCAATTTCGCTGGGTTTTTGGTGGTTTCGCAATGGGTTTTTGTTTGATTCCCAATTTCGTTGGTTTCGCTCTTTTAAAAACCAGTTTTGTGGACTTTCGCTCATTTTAAGCCAAATTTTGTGGACTGAGCTCCTAAAAAACCGAATTTTGGTTAGCTCTTTATAAAACCAGTTTCACAGTTTCGGTTACTTGGTAAAAACCTAACGACGAAAACAAAAATTTTGTGATTTCGGCTTTTTCAAATCCCATTTTTGCTCTTCCATAACCAAATGATACAAATTTGGTAACTTAAAAACCAAATATCATGGATTACTGTAATTTCCTACCCCAATTTCGCTGATTTTCACGCTGTTAAAAACAAAATTTTGTGGGCTTCGGTTCGTTCCTACTAAAATCAGTTTCGCAGATTAACTGACACATGGCTTTCACATTTTTCAAGCGCTCGTATTTCTTGAAGAGGGCTCTACAACAGGAGAACAAGACAACTGCTCACATCAAACATTGCAATCGATAAAGGATTTTTTAAAGCGAGTTTTTAAACATTTTGAGTGCGGGTTTCATTACGTCAAAATATTTAATGAAATGGATGGTGTTGGGAAGAGGGGGGAAGACGCGTTTTCTGATGGGTGTCCATTTTTCTTGTTATTTGCGAACAAAACATTTTAGATTTCCTTCAAATGCTTCACAACTGCACATGGACGTCATTTCCCCTCGCACCATCCATCCCCTCCTGTAGAACTTTGAAATGTATTTAAAACTCGCCAGACGCGCGAATCGTGCTGCAACTACCGTTGATATCCTCCTGTCCATGTGGCAATTCACCGGTATACTTTTCTTCCGAATCGGGGATTCATGCAACTTCTCCATTCAACTAATTAATTTGTCTTTTTCATTCTCATCATTCATTTCAAAGTTTAAGGTTTATTTGAACCCCAAATTTCGTCTTTCACTCGTCCAAAATGTAATTTCGCGGATTTGATTAATTCGAACTAGTAAAAAACAATTTCAACACTAAACTGATCAACGATTAGTCGATGCTAACATGTTTTCAGGCGTCTTACTATTGTACTCTACTATCCATCGCAAGAGTCCTACTTTTTTCCTACTTTTACGTGTCAGGCGCCCTCGGAAACTACTTTGACATCTGGTCACCCTACACTCAAGTTACTAGCGTGAATCGACGCCTCCAATAACTGGTGCTAGTCGACTGGTTCGCTTACTGGCGTCGTGTAAACCAGCTTTAACTATAGTGAGTCATTTGTTTTGAGCCGAAATAAGTAGATATACTTATAGCTTGGGTGACGACTATGAATACGAGCCAAAGCTTGTTTTGTAAAATCAGGTTTTGGCCATAAATTGGCTGTAGGTATTACGAAATCCCTTGGACCTCTACCTGAACCGGCTCACCAAAGGCCTATGAGTACACCACGAAGACGAAGGACGAAATCTGTTCCAAAAGTCTACATCTTTGCTTAATATGAATGTAGATTGTAATCATAAATCCAAAGTTAAATCGTAAGACCCAGGTGAATGCGCATCATACCCCCCACCCCCCCAAGACCGTGCCTCACACGACCCATATTTGCCGCAAGGGTGACCAGTTCAATAAAGCATTTTTCACACTTAAAATGCATCAATAGATAGTGTTCGTGTCACAAACCACAGCAAGTCATCATTAAAACATTTCTGCCTTGGATAGTCAAGGAACTCATAGGTACATCGTTTGGTTCATCCAAACGAGTGAAAAAATCGAGCAATTTGGTAAAGTGGCTTCGATCCTACAGGTACATAATAATAATTATTTAATAAGCGTCAGTATAATCTGGTCATACATCTTAGCGTTTGTATCACTAGATTATCCAAGTTAATACAGTAAGGGCCGTATTCACAGTCGTCACTCAAGCTGAGTATTTGCTTAGGCGACTTCAAACCGGTCGTTTTATTTAATGAATCATATTATGTTATGAGTCGAAATAAGCGAATACTCAGCCTGAATGATGACTATGAATATGGGCCTTGTGCCTTTTCGGCGCCCTGAAACACCAAAAAATAAATAAAATAAATAATTCCATGCCCCGTGAAGTCGGAGGGAAAGTTTAAATAAGTATTTTCCAATATCTCGAAGAAGTAACCTTTCAAACCCGATATTTATGCTAACAAAGACTGCCGACCACATTTCAATCACAGGCCCACCCTCGCAGTATTTCACGTCTGTCCAGATACAGAACACGTATAAATTGAAAGTTTTCTTTTTCTCCCTTCTTGAATTGCCCCCTTATACTTTTCTCTCTCACTCGCTTTTACTCTCGTATATGATTTTTCTGCCACTTCACTGGCATATTTCACATTTTTTATAATATTTATTTCATCACTTTCGGACTGGCTCAAAGATTAAACTGTCAATAGAAAGGGGAAGCTTTGTTAAAAATGAAGTTTAAGCCACCCTATGGAGAGGGTTCATTGTGGTCAGCCGCAATTAGAAAGTCTCCCGAGTAAACACTATTAGTCAGTCAAAATCTCCGATATTAAATTCAACCCTCATACTTGGGCCCGTATATAAGGTCGATTCACTCCCTCTCTTTTTCAACAAATATCTGCCTTCTAAATATCCTTCGAGAGGAGTTTCAAATACGCATGAATAAGGGGTGAAGATGAGAGAGGGGGACAGAAGAAAAAATTATTTAAAAGTGGAAAAAGTCTTCCTTTTCGCCAGTTGATTTAGTTTTCGAGATAATGGAAGGAAGTGGAGCCCGGGGCCACTGAGGGTTGAAATGAAACACAAGTAACCGCTTTTCTCCCATCCTTCTCTGAAGAGGAGCGCGTCATTTGTCTAGAAAGTTGTGTAGGAAGTTTCTGTAGCTCCACGCGTTATACTGAACTTGCTTCTCTCATTACTGTTCCACGCCAGGCTTTAGGCGAAATCCTTAATTTACTTAAATCTTTACTCATCGTGGTGTCTTATTTTCGAGTATCCTGAAATGAAAAAAAAAAATTTGCGGGATGATTATTTGAGAAACTGACGAAGAAGTGCGAGTGGGCAAAGGACAATAAATGGCGAGAGCCCTCGACAATTATTAGGTTCCAGCTCACCCTCACCAACTATTCTTCAAACTTGGAGTTTTACCCCTTCGATTCACCCTCTTTCGTTTTAATTATTCCCCAGTGTGTTTTCTAAGCCTTGATCACCCCCTAGGCGGGTGATTGGAAAAGGGATGCCATAGTCTAAGAAAAGGGAAAGGGAGAGAGGTCAGTACTTATCACCTTGGCTAGTTACTAACTGAGGATCGATATTTATAATTAAATATCATAAAATGCGTTATTTTCTTTAATCACTCGAGCAAAAATTAGTAACGAAAAAAGCTGTGAAGCATAAAAGGCTGCTTAATTAAGCAATACCGAAAAAAGGGTGTTCTGAAAGCTACACTTTCTTTTTTTATTTGGAAGTCGCTCCAAAGGAATGCAATCTATAGCCACTTTTCATTATGCCACTCACTTCTTTTGTCTACACTCAAATAATTAGACGTTATATAGCCTTGTACTTTTTTCTTTTTTTTATAGAGAAACACCCCCCACTCTCGCTAAAAATAAATAACTCTCCTTTCAATAACTCTTTCTTTTCTTAACTTTAAATTACCTTTCTTGGAAGACTGTGAAAGGTAGAATTTCCTTTTGGCCCTGATTTATAATCATTTCCTCACGACATTGTTTTATTTTCGTTTAAACAGTGTCAAATAATGTTCATTTCGACGAGCAATAAAGGGTGTGTGTGCGAGCGAGAGAGAAGGTGTGAGTGAGCGAGTGTGTGATGATAAGAGTGAGTGAGAAAGATGGTGTCGAAAGATGTTCCCCAGCCACTCAACGAGGCATTCATCTCACGTCTTTACCTTTTGCTCCCCCTTCACTTTCAACTGTATCGTCGAAGGCACGATTCGGGCCCACAATTATCCACCTTAATTTTAGACTGTTAGTGGTGGGGAAGTGAGTGACAGGAAGGAGGAACGGGTGGGAAAATGATGGAAATCATCATTGACGATTAAGGCGTTTGAATTGAAAATTGGTACGATTTTAAAGAGGAGAGGGAGGGAGTGAACACGTATACGGGGTATACCCTTCCAACCATCTCACACGTCTTTCGTACAGGGCTTTATATTTACATACGTCGGGAGCACCGTTTCTGAAACACAAACGTACGTGTTCAGTCTTATTCCTTGAAATTCATGAATCTGTACTTTTCAACAACAAAAAATCCTGCTGCGTTATGACCACAATCTGGTGGCGAAGAAAATGACCACAGATCATCATCTACCCAAATGACCACAATTTTCTATTCATCTGTCGAAAATGACCTAAAATTTAATATACGAAACGACGTGTGTTGGGGCTCACACGAGCCGTTGAAGAATTCCCACTGTGAGGCGGCCACCTTTGGCCACTTGCGCACGTCTTCAAGGACCACGTGAATTCTCAATTACCATGTGGGCGGCAGCTCGCAATCAACAGCCTTGAAGGAAGAGCCCCTCGACGCACGTGGGCCTTGCTGGGCCACTGGTGGGCTAAAGCCTTAGTACGAACGGTCTGGGAAAAATTCCATAGGCGGGATCCATGGATGCTATTTAAAACATTAAGATTATCACTCCAATTCAACCACACTTGCATGATATTTTTATCGAGCGCTCGTACTAGTACCCCTGGAGTTCAAAAACCAACTGTCTCGCGAAATATTCAATTTTAGACACTTAGGCCCGATTTCACCAACTTCTTAAACCACGATCAACAACTAATCACGATTACAATGTAAACATTTATGTCAGAATTCATATGGGTCGTCATTGGCAACTAATCGCGATCAACTTTAAACGAGATCAATTTTGTTGGTGAAAATGGGTCTTAATAAGGGGTGCTGGTGCCTACTGCTACCCTGCCGCACTTTTCACCGGAAACGGTACTATTTATTGGATATCATCACTGCCCGAGGGGTTCTCAACTGTACGTCTGACTCAAGCGTACACCCTTGAAAAAAAACCCTAAAATTTGAGAAGGTGGCAAATTCGTCAATTTGTTTTGGGAAGTGATGTGATAACGTTTTTCTTCTTCTTCTTCTTCTTCTTCTTCTTAGGAGCTACAACAAAAACCTTTTTGCTGTTTTTATTTGTATGCATTTCGGAGTTGGTCTTTGAGCAGTTATGGATGCTGATGAGGGGCTACGGTCTGGATTAAACAAAACTTCTCCCTCAGTTCATCCACTTCATTGCTAATTTGACTGATATCCCGTCTCAGATCTAACGGATTTTGAAAGTGACTGACGGCAAAAATCCCGTCTATAAAGCCCTGTACACGCGGAGACTTTTATGTCCTGTCGTGCAATTTTCAAGATTTTTAGGAATGTTCATTTGTCGTGATGTCAAAAAGTATGAAAACCGTTGTGTTGCTATGAAAAACGAACAAGAATAAACGGAGAAATTTTGGAAAACCTCTCTTTTATCCCTACTATGAAAACTCGGCTTAGAAATACCGCGTTTACATTAGCCCTGTGAATAAAAGGGAGACAGGACATAAAAAATGGGGGTAAACATTTGGGGCTTGAAAATAAACTATTTCTGTCGGAATAATGTACAACATACGGTAACAGGCGCGGATCCAGAGACATTTAGCTGGAGGGGGGGGGGGTTCTTAAGCACTTTTACAACGGAACTAGAAGAATATCGAGCACAAATCGTGATCATGATAGACGGAGGAGCATAGTGTGTCATGGGGCCGCATTCATAAAAGTCACTCAAACCGAACGTAGCCTTACCTTACACTTAAATGGAGATTTTGCATTCAGAGACTTCACTTAGGGCTCTGCCAGGTGATATTTTATCTCCCCTTAAGATTTAAGTTGAGTAGAACTTGAGGCCTACTTAAGTGACGCTTAGGGCGAAATGTGTATTCATAGACCGCCCTTAAATCAAATCAGCCTTATCTCAGACTTGAAATGAAGAAAATGACCTCAAAATTTGAAGTATATTCCCGACCACCCTTATACTAAACTTATCTAAATAAGCGTATCGAGAACAGTTGTTAGTTATCTCTTTGGAGGATAAAATAATTATTGATTCCGACGATTTTGATAACTTAATTGAATGGATTGCATTTACAAACGTCCCAAAAAGGTAGGTACGTACAAAATCATGGGAAAATATGGACAGAGTGAGGTATTTTTTCAGGGGAACTATTTTTATTTATTTTTCCTCCTCCTATCGTATCAGAGAAATCTGCGTCCGTGATGACGATCCACTCATTTCATTTACTGATGGGGAATTGACGTCGATGTTTCGATGATTTGCCGTTTTCACCATTGGGGATGCCGACCCTTACGGTTCTACAATTTTATGGTACGCTCAAAAACCTCAGCGAGATTGTTTCTTCGGTAGAAAAACTTATTATTTTCTTTTCTGAATAAGTACAGATTTTCTTTCAAAAGCCACTTCACAATGAATGTGTACCATGTACGCCAACCCATTTGGCTAGCGATCCTCCGCCGTGCAGCGTGCACGGATGCTCTTTCTTAAACTTTGCAGGACTTTCGACTGCGCGGCCATCGTAGGCGTTCCCTGAAATCGAGCCACTGGCGGAGAAATAAACGACGGCATCACTGAAATAATCAAGTTGAGCCGGGCGTGGTTTATGAGTTCGTCGGTCATAAACGAATGCTTAATTGACAATGCAACCGGTTTCCGACCCTTAAATTGGCCAAAAAATTGGATTTTTCTTTGTTTTCGATGTGATCGATTTTCTCGGCTCCAGTGCGACCTGTTGAGATCAGTTCCTCCGGCGGACTCACGTTTGCGGGCATTCTTGGGCCTCGGAAGCATGGCCCAGAAGTCAATGATAAGGGGTTGGGGGGAGTTGAACGCGTAGTCTGATTTTTGGGTTTGTCGTGTCAAAAACCTTCCAATGCCATCCCAGGAGCCAGGACCAACATGAAAGTAATTTATTAGTTGGGTATAGTAAGTCCTGAACGTACGGATACATTTTTATGATTTCTGCGTGACACAAGTTGGGAAAGCATCTTTATGATTCAAAAGGCTGTACCGTGAAAAATTTCTCGGTGTGCAAACTTGTACAGTGGTGTGACCCCGTTCCGTTCACAGGCCAAACTCCTGGGGGTGGAGGGGGAGATATGAAATTTGCGGTCGAACAAGGCGTCGGCTTGGGCTGGACCAGTTCTTTCATGTGAGAAATCACATTTTTCTTAGAAGAGATAATTACTCCGGCCACCGTCAGCACCAAATTATTGTTATTAACATTACCAGAGGGTTTTTTCTATACTGACCAATTTCTTAAAATGCTCGGATTGTGCTGAAAATTGGCACACGATTAGGGGTGAATTCGGTCTGGTCCGGTCCGGTCTTTCGATAAAGACTGGGCCGGACCAACAAATAATAACGTCTGAACCGGACCGGGACCAGACCGGACCAGAAAGGACCGATTTTATTTTGAGTCTTAAGGGGGAGTTGTACATGTGTTTCCTCGACCTCCCTCCAATCACACCTCGCTTACTCCGCGTTGCGTAAATTATCGCCGTATTTCTGCTCCAATCATGGATTTCAAGGGCTCATTTAAATCTTCAGGAAATTCCGCACAACCGTACGATCTTGCTTTCCTAAATAAGTCGTCGAAAGAGAGTGAATTTTCAAGTTAAAGGTTTGTGTGCGTTTTACAGTTATTTTAGGGGTGAAATATGAAAAAAGAAGATCGTACGGTTGTGCGGAATTTTCCGGCAGTTTTCTTTGAAATGTCTTCGAGCTAATATCATTTCGTTGAAAAGTCTGTTGCGCATCGAGAAAGAATCGGCGAATTCAAGTAATGGGTGATACTTGGCACATTATAGGCAGTAGCTTCTCTTTCAACGTTGGAGGGTCTTCAATATTAACGAAAAGAAATTTAAGCTGAAACAATTTATGGTTTCTTTGCTGAAACGTATCTTCACGTCGGCAATAACATTGTCCAAGACTGGAATGTAAATACTTTTCCTCCAGTAAGCAGACGTATCAGATGGCGTAACTGCAAAGTTTACCTATTGGTTTGACAGGAAGCAAGCCGCGGCTAACGCAGTGGCACACCAAGGTCATTCATGATTCTCATTGCCTCATGATGCGGCATTGGGCATGGCTGGGTGCGCGCCCACTGACTGATTGGCGATGAACTGCCACACCTCACAACGCTTGTATTTGGCCAAACTTTCAGAAAAAAAAAACAAACCATGTTTTTTTGCTTATTCGTGCTATCGAGTGATATTCATTGTTTACCCACGACCGGTAACCAAGACCGGCAAGGTGGATTGGCCCACGTGGAAACTATTTACGTGCCAATTTTCAGCGCAAACTGAACATCTGGTCAGTAGAGATAACTCTGGGTCAGTAAATTAGGCACTCCTATTTTCAAGGTATAGTTTCGCCGAACTAACTCACGAATATTTTTCAGCTACGGAATTATCATGCGTTGATTCGGGTTTGAAGCACGGACTCTGGAATAGTAGAAACAATGTTATTATGATTATTTTTTATTTTGGAGGCAGGAGTGATCTGTTTTTTGGTTTTTGATTTTTTTGACCGATCCTGCCGGCGTTTTCGTTTTCAGCGACGTCGAAAAAATATAAGCATATAAACGTCGCTGAAAACGAAAACGTTGGCAGGATCGGTCAAAAAAATTCAAAACCAAAAAAAAAAATATATTATGTTAGATTGATATAATGAATAAATCTGTCGCCGGCATTTTAATTAGTAAATTAATTAAACTGATATTATCCGGACGACGATGGAAAGGCATACCAACCGAATAGCTCAGTCTTATCTCCAAAAAAGGGAAATGGAAGTGGTGGGGATTTCCAACCCACTCGGTTAACGCAACACCCTCGCTTATATTAACCAAGTGTCCAGGGCTCGGTTAATTCTTGAATTAGCCGTGAGCTGCGTCATAAATTAGCTTATTTGACCAATTTGCACGGTCTTTTGGGTGTTTTCAGCCTATTAACTCGGCGAAATGCTGCTTCAACAGAGTAAACTTTTTCACGGTCGGTCGAAAACGGTTGATTTTGACCGATAATTTGACCGAATTAGTGTCTTAACAGAGTGAAAACAACCGACCTTTTTCCCAGTTAGTGGTCCAGTAAGGCATAGCGATAATTTAATAGCTCCCCTCCGCCGAGAACTCCCTTACCATATCAATGGATTTGGTTCACTAGGGTCTCATACGAAAGCGCGTTCATTTTTCATTACTCGAGTCAATTATGGGGGCAATTGCAGCAACAGCCGTGCGCTAGCAAATTTTCAACTAACTCAAACCCCTCTTTCACATCGTTCCCTTGGACTGATTCATGTGGATCACGAACTCGTCCGAGATATTCACGCTATTGATTTTTATACCAAATTTGGTTGCCCTAAATCAAAAATTGCGACCGTGATCGTGCTAACAAGCGAGGGGTCATATATAGTATACAGGGTGTTTGGGGAGGAATGATCCGGATTGAAATATGTTGTAGTACTCGGCAGGGCGGATCAAAAAAGCCATATAAACATGGGGCCGCAAATGCTTTGTTTCGGAGATAGAGCCAAATTAGTGAATTTTTAGCCACTCTCCCTTTTTCCACTAATAACTCGTCGAGACAACCCCATCGTCAAACATAGAACAAAATGAGTGACATTTCTGAAAAGAGCACAAAATTTTCTTCAAAAATGCCTAGTACTTTCAAGCTAATAACGGGTTTAAGTATCCTCATTTGTATATCGAAAGAGGTGAAAATGTTGTTCCCGAAATTTTCCTTTTTTTTCGACGACGATTTCATCATACTTAATCATGCCTCACCATTTGGCGGAACTCGGGGAAAACATGTCCATTTTGTAAGCTTTCAAACGGCTCAAGAATATTGGCAATCGGTGCTGTTTTGACCGAGATATCGCGGTGAGTATTCGAAAAAGCAAGGCCAAGTGCTCAAAAACAGGCATGTTGTGCCAACAAGAAAAAATACGATTCATTTATCAGCCAACATATTGATAAGAACTGATCGGGAACTTACTATTCATCACGCTCCCCCCTCCCTATAATCAACTTTTTAGCTATCATTTTTAGCTGAACGAGAATCAAATGTTGTTCCAGGAGGGCGGGTCAATTTGTAGGAAATCAAACTACTTAAAATACATTTTCACGATTAAATTTGAGGAAATTATTACTTCTTCCGTCATCATAGGACTTATGACTTTCAGGTATAAAGCCTACATATCCCACAAGAAGAGTGAATAACGTCTCAATGTCTTCTCATTTCTTACCATTACCCCTTCACTGTTAATGGCAATTAATTAAACCAATAACTTAGGCTGGTAAAATGGTGAGGTAAAATTTATTTCTAAAAATATTTTAATAACAATATTAAAGAAATTGTTCAAATATCCCCCCGTCAGCTTGAACACATTTCGTAGCCCTCGTGGAGACGGACCTTGTTCCTTTTCTAATTTCAGTTCTGCGATTCTTGATGACTTCTTAGATATTTTCGATATCTTCGATTCTTTGATATTGTTATTAAAATATTTTTAGAAATAAATTTTACCTCACCATTTTACCAGCGTAAGTTATTGGTTTAATTAATTGCCATTAACAGTGCAGGGGTAATGGTAAGAAATGAGAAGACATTGAGACGTTATTCACTCTTCTTGTGGGATATGTAGGCTTTATACCTGAAAGTCATAAGTCCTATGATGACGGAAGAAGTAATAATTTCCTCAAATTTAATCGTGAAAATGTATTTTAAGTAGTTTGATCTCCTACAAATTGACCCGTCCTCCTGGAACAACATTTTATTATCGTTCAGCTAAAAATGATAGATAAAAAGTTGATTACAGGGAGGGGGGAACGTGATGAATAGTAAGTTCCCGATCAGTTCGTATCAATATGTTGGCTGATAAATGAATCGTATAACAATAAATTACAATGGACCTTTCACGTGAATTTTTTCTTGTTGGTACAACATGCCTGTTTTTGAGCACTTGGCCTTGCTTTTTCGAATACTCACCGCGATATCTCGGTCAAAACAGCACCGATTGCCAATATTATTGAGCCGTTTGAAAGCTTACAAAATGGACATGTTTTCCCCGAGTTCCGCCAAATGGTGAGGCATGATTAAGTATGATGAAATCGTCGCCGAAAAAAACGGAAAATTTCGGGAACAACATTTTCACCTCTTTCGATATACAAATGAGGATACTTAAACCCGTTATTAGCTTGAAAGAACTAGGCATTTTTGAAGAAAATTTTATGCTCTTTTCAGAAATGTCACTCATTTTGTTCTATGTTAGATATAGGGTTGTCTCGACGAGTTATTGGTGGAAAAAGGGAGAGTGGCTAAAAATTCACTAATTTGGCTGTATCTCCGAAACAAAGCATTTGCGGCCCTATGTTTATATGGCTTTTTTGATCCGCCCTGCCGGGTACTACAACATATTTCAATCCGGATCATTCCTCCCCAAACACCCTGTATGTCGCATCCATGTCGAGTAATTGTCCCTTTCACGAAATGGATGTCCATTTCACGAAATGGCTCCACTTGCCGTAACTACAAAAAATTACGGCATCTGGACAAAAAATTGTCCATTTCTTGAAAAGGAAATCGTGTTTGTCCAGTTGCTGAAATCAAGCTTCCTTACTGCAAGTGGATGAACAAAATTATCCTTTTCTTGAAATGGATGAGTGAGAAATCTCAGATGATGCTGAAATAAGTTTTGTTTTATTCAAAAAGGTTATTTTATTGAGCACTCAAAAACCCGCTAAAAAATGACGTTGAGCATCCACTTGCAGTAAGGAAGCTTAATTTCAGCAACTGGACGAACGCGATTTATTTTTCAAGAAATGGATATTTTATTTGTCCAGATGTCGTAATTTTTTGAAATTACGGCAAGTGGAGCCACTTCGTGAAATGGACACCCATTTCTCGAAGTGGACAATTTCGCCAAGTGGATGCGACATATATATAAATTAAGTCACGACGACGTCAATTTTAGTTTTTAAAAAACTTTATTTCCCGAATTCGATACACAATGTTCTACGAGACTGAACACAATGTTCACAGCAACACAAACACTTGACTAAAACTTGCTCTGGACTCCGCGGTACTGCAATTAGAACTCACTGCTAATAATAATAATGACTGACTCCTCTTAAGTCTATGCCTTTATATACTATAGCAAAAAGATCTAGAATAATCTAGTATAAAACGGGGGAAGGGGGGAAGAAAGATCTCGGCTTTACTTGTAAACAATTCCTGGAAAAGCGCGCGTGGGAAATGCAATGTTTATTTTTTATAGCTCATTAAGCGGTTTGACAGATATAACTTATAGCTATATAGCGCAAATCGAACAGACCTCGGATTCGTGTTCTAGGGGTTCTGAAACGTGAAAAAAAAAGTATCACAACCCATATGTGCGACCATCAGGGCGAGACCAATAGTGCATTTTTTGAATGAAATGCACTAAAAGAGCTAGGCGTTTATCAAACACAACGCGAATTGGCGGCGGAAAACTTTCGAGGCTTAAAAATCAGGGGGCTTATTCTCTAACTCCAAAGCAATAGCTTTTTCGAAGTCATATTTTTATTTCATTAATTTTCTTCAAACAAATGAATGAAATAAACACATGGCTGGCGAAAAAAATATTGCTTGTTGTTAGAGAATAGGCCCCCAGATGTCTCTACCTTCAAAAAAAATGAATCTTCAACAGCAACAACTGGGAATTCGCGTTGATTTGAGATCTTTGAGAAACGGTAAGTGCATCGCGGCATAGTAAAATAATAACATGAGAAAAGACTTCTATAGTGCTCAACCCGTTCGTATGAACGATTCCGTCTACACTCACCCTTAACTTACTCTCTACTTGGACTTGAGTTAGTAAAGATGAAGTGACGTTTCTGAATAGAAAACCCGTTCTTAACTTAAAACACCCTTCACTTACACTTAACTTGGCATAAGTTAAGTAGCATTTGAGTGGCGTTTATGAATACGGCCCCTAGTCGCAGCAAGCGTTCTTTATTTGTAGCCATTTCCCTCGTTCTTCAAGGAGAAAGCTCACTGTAAAGTACAGTCGCTGCCAGTATGAACTACAAGCGCGGCTACAAGCGGGTGGTTGGGGTAGACGCCACACTCATCCAACGTAAGATAGGAAAACAGAAAAAAGAGCCGGGGAAGCACTATTTTGCATGAATCCGTTAAAAGAAACTCAAATCAAGAGTTTAAAACAATGTTTGAAGAAAGCAAGGTATTGTTGAACTCATTACCTATTAAAACAGGATCCATGCTATGGACTATTGGATCCTGTTCTAACAATAATGATGGGCGATAACCTCATTATCTATTGAAACCAAGCAGACTCGCATCACTCGTCAGCGGACGAAGAATCGACCGAATCCTGAGACTGAGAATGTTGACGATTTCTTTGAATCACAGTATTCGTACCATTAATCAAAGCAATCTTGGAGAACATGAAGGAGAGATTCTGCTCTCGAGTCACGAGTTCGAGCTCCTCGTGCTCATTTCGCAGAAAATCATAAAAATCGACTTGGCGGAACTGGAACTTCATCTTCATTGCACATAGAGTTTATTGAGTCTAGTTCCATAATGTATTTAATTACTGAACAATGAAGACTCTCTCAACGATTGATCAAGTTGAGGGTCCAGAAGTCCAGACCCTCAACCTCAAGGCCATCAGATGGCGCAAGCTTTGCCTATCATGACAGCAAACACAGCCCTGTATAGTATTCTTCTTTCCTTCTCCAATTCAGGAACTAATCGTGTTGTGTCATTTGCAGTGCAAGGAGTCAAATGCTGAGGAGGGGTCACTGCTTGTGCTTGAATTGCATACAACCAATAAAGAAGACTGCAAAATGGTTGTAATAAGTTCCTGAATTGGAGAACGAGAGGAGAATTTAAAGAGCACCGAATGAAGAAGGTGGATTCAGTCATAACAGCCCTGTATAGCGGCCAAGACTCGGAACACCGAATCCCATCAAAAACTTTAAAAACCACAGTGCGGTGAGCTCAACGGTCAGAAAATAAGTTTTATTGGTGAAGGTGATACTCATGGTTTCTCAAGTGCTGTAAGCCGTACCCTGTGTCTCGAGTTGCTTGTCAGCCGCAAGCCATCAATTTCGACTAATCCCGGAAGAAACCTAACCCTGCATTCGTGTGCCTTTGGCGGTAGTCTCTACAGGATGTAATATTATATGTGGAACACGTCTCTTATGGCTTCAATGACACAATTTATTATAATCAACTCATAAATAAAAGAGTTCCAGGTATGACTACACGAAGTGTTTTTACCGTGAGCTACGTGAGAATGAAGAGACATTTTGGTTTTCTAGAGAGAGAGGTGAGGAAAACAATGTTCATCTGAAGCCGGACGGATTCAAAAAAGCTAATAGCCCCTGTCGATTGCCGACACTAATTATTACGTAGAGAAACTTAAAAAATATGTGAAAAACACTGAACTGCCCTAAAACGTGGGATTTGTATCAATAATGTCAAACTTTCTTAGGGGGGGGGGATGATAAGGTGATAATGTTTATTATGAGTCGAAACTTCCCCATCCCATTACAACGCCCCTGGTGTTTCTTGAAGTTGGCCTTTCAACGAGACAATTGCTCACGCTAAACATTGAAACCACTCGGGGATTTTTTTAAGAAAAATGTTTCAAAAAATTGAGTTTGATTAAGTCAAACGTTATCAAGTTAATGAAATAGATGGTGTGGAGAAGTTGTGTGGAGTTATCTGTAAACCAAAAATTATACAACGTCCGGAGTTTCGAGAAACACAACGCCCTGGGTGGGGTTCGGCTTAGCTGATCCCTCGCAGTACAACTGTCAAAGGCGTCATCGTGGCGCAATTGGCAGTGTGCTGGACTAGTAATGCAAAGGTTGCGGGTTCTAATCCCGTCGAGGAGCACAATTTTTCTTGAAACTCGAATCGTGTTAGGCTATGCCCTTAAAGTCAATACACACTATTCGGACGTGACGTGGGAACAGAACACACTGTCCCACGTGTGATATAGAAGCCCAACATAGCGAACGTTCACATTCCTCGGACACGCTTTATCCCACGTGTTCCCACGTCATGTAAGAGCAATGTGAACACAAACAGACAAGAGCCTTTTCTATAATTTTGTATCACACGTAGGACAGCGTGTTACCACGTCACGTCCGAATAGTCTGTATCGACCATGACATCGTCCGTCGTCCGGAAGATATCAATAATTGGTTTGTTCTTTAGCTGCTTCCAGTATTGCAATTGCAAATAAAACAGAAAAAACAGAACGAAACAATTTAATTGGTCAAAATACGCTTCTTCAAAACAACTGCCAATTTTACTGTACTGGCAGCAACCACCGAACAAAGCTTTTATTTAATTTATTAAAAAATTGTACAGTTCCCTCAAATGCTTCACAAGTGGACATTGACGTCGTTTTCCCTGGTACCATCCATCCCCACCTGAAGAACTTTGTATTTAAAAATCATCAGACACACCCAACGGGCTGCAACTACCGTTGATATTATTCCGTCTATGTGCCAATTTACCGGTATAATTTTCTCGCAAATCCATGCAGATTCCCCATTTTAGCACTGCATTAGCAATTTTTCCCTTCTAAAGATTTATTAGTTTCATCATTTTCTCAATTTTAGTCAAAGTTGCCTCCTGAAACTGTAAATTAACATTTTTCTCCATTTTAGCTTTTTAAGATTTTTTGAATTTTAGGTGTTTTTTCGCTTAAGATCATGAATTATCATTTTTTCTCGATTATCGCCTAATTTTCTCCAAGAAACCACGAATTATCAGCAAGCTGTCTTAACTTTAGCAACTAGCAATTATGATTTTTTTTCAATTTCAGTCGCGAATTACCGCTTTTCTCAAATTTAGCTGAGAATTAGCGATTTTCCCCTCTTTTATTCATACAAATTTTGTTTACTCAATTTTAGGCCAAATTGCTTCCAGTTGGTAACGGCGAATTGGGGTGGGGTTTTTTCAGGTTTGGTAGTGAAGTAAGGTTTCCTTCAATTTTAGCCGCGAATTAGTAGCTTGTCTAAATTTTTTTCGCGTATGACAGTTTTCTCTATTTTTTAGCCGCGAATTAGTAATTTTTCTTGATTTTCACTCCGTATTACCGTTTTTCTGAATTTCAGCAGTGAATTCACGATTAATTCCACCTTTTATTATTGAATTAGTTCCTTCCCCCATGTTATGCAAAATTGACACCGGAAACGGCGTTTTTTCACTTCTAGCCGTGAATTAACGTTTTTCAAAATTTTACCAGTGAATTATAGCACTTTTTTTCACTTAAATCCACGAATTAGCGATTTTTCTCAATGGGGAGTTATTTCATAACCGTCTGACAGTTAACGTTAACGGTTATGTGACGTCGCACAAGCGTAGCCGTTTGTGTCGGCGATAAAAGAGTTATCGCATTGTATAGTTACCATGTTAGCTAGGTTATAATAGCTGTGCTAAAATATGAACACATGGTAAGGCATAGATGCACTTAATTGCTTCTTATAAATTAATAAAACACCTCCTCACACTGGTCTTTAAATGTTTGTGATTAACGCTTAAACTCAAAATTGAATTTTACGCTCATCATGACGTCACATAACCGTTAACGTTAACTGTCAGACGGTTATGCAATAACTCCCTAATATCAGCCGTTAAGCATTATCTTAAATATTAACTGACAACTAGCATGTTGTTTCTTTCAAATTTAGGCTCTAATTAATTCCTTCTTCTTAGGCGCTTGTTTATTATCAAAGCATTTTTATAGCTGCAAATTTACGTTTTTCTCGATCACGGCGTCAAATTACCAATTTTTCCACTTTTGGCGGTGAATTAGCCCTTTTTCTCTATTTTAGCCGAATTTGCATTTTTGTAAATTCCAGCTGCAAATTATTACGTACACTCACTTCTAGACGTTAATTGGCGCTATTCCTCAATTTCAGCCGCAAAATTACAAATTTTCTCAATTTTAGCCCCAAAAGTCGTACATAGCGTTTTTTCCAACAATTGCTGTCCATACACCACCACCGCGAATTTATCTCCATTTCGGTCTTGAAGTCGCGTCGAAAAACAGCGAATTAAATCATCGCGAATAGATCGTTCCGAATGTACCAAGGAGCATTGATTGGGCGGTGCATCCAAACATTTGGGCACCATAAGTCCATACTGGTCGCAGGACCTGTTTGTACAATGTTATTTTGTTCTGTACAGACAGCTTCGAGTGTCTACCCATG
Source organism: Corythucha ciliata (assembly GCA_038030265.1). Taxonomy (NCBI): domain Eukaryota; kingdom Metazoa; phylum Arthropoda; class Insecta; order Hemiptera; family Tingidae; genus Corythucha; species Corythucha ciliata. The sequence continues at coordinate 34,315,018 of CM075938.1, forward strand.
ATCCAGTAAATTTTCCGGAATTTGATGTTCAGCTCAGCTCTCTTCTTCACGTGCTCTTTCCAACTGAGCTTGGCATCCAGGGTCATCCCTAAGTACTTGGCTTGGTTGGAATACGGTTATTGAGATACGCCGGTATGTAGTTTATCGACCTGTTGGTAAAATCCACGTGTACCGATTTCGTCTAATTCATTTTGATTCTCCACCTCCTGCCCACCTGTGGACGCTGGAGAGAGCTTGATTGAGTTCTCGAACCGAGCTCTAGTTGTCTTGGCCGACCGCAAGCAATGCTGTATCATCCGCAAATGATGCAGTGGTGATGTTGCTATTTTCCGGGAGGTCGCTAGTGTTCATTAGGTACAGTATTGGGCCTAGCACACTACCCTGACGCACTCCTGCTTCAATTGGTTTCAGATCTGAATATTTATCAATCTGCCTCACACGAAAATATCGTTCTGAGAGATAAGAATCCAGTACCTCCACGTATCTGTACGGCAAAATTGTCTTGAACTCATACTTGAGTCCGTCATGCCATACTTTGTCGATGGCCTGCGACACATCGAGAAAAGCTCCTGAACAGACATTTCTTTCTTCTAATGCTTTCTGATGATTCTGTGTACCTGATCAAGAGTAGAGTGACATCTTCGAAACCCAAACTGATGATTAGGTATTAGTTTCCGAGCCTCGATTATTTTAATCAATCTCTTACTAAGGAGCTTCTCGAAGAGCTTGGACAAGCCCGGTATAGCTGCGAGATAGGCCTGTACGACGTCAATTCTTCAAAGCTGCATTATTTTTCTAATCGCTTTTCTCGGAAGTTACTGAAGGATTTCTTCTGTTATCTCGTCAAAACCGGGAGCCTTTTTTGGATTTATTTCTCTTTTGACCTCGTGACAGATCTCTTTATACGTGACCGGTGGTTCGAAATGTTCGGTGGGAAATGTTCGTCAGCATCTATCCCTTTGGATTTCCAGCAACGGTTGATTTGTATCACCTTGCTTGTTTGGCGTGAATATTTGCATTTGGTGCTCAGCAAACGCATTCGCTTTCTCCTGGTCATCCTTGATCCGTTTCCCATCCTTCCCTTTGATGGGACAAGCTTGTATTGTCGATCTTTTTAAGTACTTTATTGCTTTTCATAGCGAGTACTCAGTATGATGATCGCTGGTCAGCTCATTCAGTTGAAGCTCTACCGTCTCCTATGTACATATGTATATATGTATATGTAACAAAATATACAATAATAATAATTACTATTGTTGTTGTATTGTAATTACATTGTAGTTGTGTTGTAATTACTATTGTTGTTTGGTACCATTATTCATTTGACGGATTTTTTTTAAATGGATGGAATACCTTTTTACGGATTTCTAACGGGATTGACGGGGTTGACTTGACAGGATAAACAAAATGTGAGTTGGCAACGCTAGTCAAGCAGTGTCATCAATATAGTGGAGCACAGCCTCTTCACAGATGTGAAATCCGGCGGTCGAGCACCTTTTGATTGGCATCCAAGTTCTCTCGAACATGATTGGTAGATTCTTGGATGCCATCACTTTCTATTTGATAGACCGGTGGGGGCGGGACAACAGTGTTGTCGTTTTAAGACCGCGCCCGCGACCCCGATTTAAATTGAAGTAATGTGCTCTCAGTATACCCCTGCACCTCATCTGACATGAGCATACCTACCTTCTTATACCATGTGTATGTATACATAGATCTTATTGATATAATATCAAAACCTCAAAAATTTAAAGGTTCTTATTTCCAACGCTATATTTTTTACCAATGTTCTGGCAGTTTCCTACTGTTTCCGAAGTGCTGAATCCCAATTTGTTCTCAAAACTACAACAATCCCCCCCCCCCAATGAACACCAGTTTACAATACAACTACACGACTATAGCGCGTCAAGTTAAACGTGGACCTCGCCCTCCTGCGTGATCAGCCACTCTAGCTATTCTTCCTTACCCCTTCCATGTGACTCCGACTTGATAATAACACTTATCTTTGGTAAACAGTGAGACAACCGATTTAAAGTAGAGGGAAGAGAAGTTGCAACTAATCGAATGAGAGAGTGTTGGCCGCGGGTTCATGTTCTTCTTGACGGGCTGTATTAATCATTCTGAACTGAGCCCTGTGAACTGTTTTCTATAGTTACTCTGAATTTTAAGTTTACTGGTTGCATAGCTAGCCTGAAATTGACAATGTAGGTGCCGAAAAACTGATTTAATAGCTATAACTTAACACTATACAGCCTGTGAGTTTGTGGGTTTCTGGTAAGCCCCGGTCGTGGAAAGGCGCCCCGCCCCCTTAACAAACCCTTGCGACAAAGAACCATTTCTTTACACGCTAAAAACGCAACCGTCCAGTTGAATACAATGAGACCTTTTAACGTTACGAAATTCCGGAACATGTTGCCAAATAAAAACTCCTTAATTTCCATATTTTGGCTTTTTGAGGCCTCTTTCTGATCAGGGCGGTCAAAGTAGTCCTCCCCCCCCCCTGATTTACTATCTCGGTGAACTACTACTCGCATTCCTACGACGATTTCTTCAAACTAGGGGGTGACAGAAATGTGCTGAGGAAAAATATATATAACGCGCTGGAATGGAATTGACTTTTAATAATTTGAATCGTACATTCACTCACCTTTTCCATCCTTTCAGAGCCATGCTCACAAATTTCCGAGGAAGTAACGAACACCTTTCCGACGCTTTTACAATTATGTATACGAAACCTCATTCCTATATTACTTTCCTTTTATAACCGAGCACAGTAACTCTCCTAAGATCCCCTGAAATGGGGCAGTAACAACTTCCAAGAGGACGGACTTTATCCTCTCTTAGGATCACTCGCAAAGATTGCCTTCTAAGGCGAAGATGTGATGGCCAGCAATTAGACTTCCCCGAGTTATTCCAGTTTTCTTGAAGTGGAGAAAGGAAGAAAGAGGATGGACTGTGGCAGAAGCGAGAGAGTAGGTCTAGAGAAGGGTGGCTAAATGCTCAGGCTGTGAATATAGATAGCTTCCCCGTTAGTCAGATCCATTACTCTTATTAGAAACCTGGAACTTTACTTAAAGGCAAATAGTACGTTGGAATGAACATATCATTCAAGCCCCTTGAAAATTGATGAGTGTGATTAGTCAGGTTGAACGGCTGGAGAGGGAAAAACGTTGTGCATGAGTAAAATAATGGTGCCTAAATGTGGATGATAATTCAACCATTACTAGGTGATGACGTAATTGAATAGAAATCAAGAAATTGTTTGGTAACGCGGTAACGTCATTTCCGACCTGTGGTGTTAGCTGTGTTAAATCTTGAGCACGTACTTGGTCAGTTTTGAGAGAGTCATGCGGCTCAACAGAAGGTACAGTGGGTTGTCTCTCAATGGCATCAATAGAAGCCAAGAATCAATAGAAGTGACTTCCACGTCGCCAGCCACCACTAATCAGAATTTAGCTGCGCCGTTATAGCCTTAACAAGGTGGTTTCATGAATGCACCTTCCCAAACGACCGTCAGGTCATGCTGGTTTTTGCATAACTAATTCCGACCGAAACAGCCGAAATTCACTGGGCATGCGTTATTATTGAAGAAACAAGCGCTCCGAAAAGTATAATGTAGTAGCGTTCCACCCGATATAAACACTTTAAGTCCTTATTTTGTTGAGAGAAGGAACCTGAGGAATTATTATAATTGTCCATTACCTACTTTTAAAAAAAATTAAACCACGACGATTTTACTTACGCGTGTTGATCGGGGTGACTTTTTAAAAGCCCCTTATTCCCCTCATTCATTCAAAAGAACAATTATTGCATATAAACGCCAAACTTCGCCGACGTTTAAAAAAATCATGCAAGCCGTTCCGCTCTCTCCCTTACCAAAACAAACCGGTCCCTTCCACCCCACTTTCTTTTTCTCATTGTCTAAAAACTTGTTAGACGCCGCATAGTTAGTGTAGTACAACTTTTCTAAAACTGCCCTCTCCAAAAAGTTGTTCGAAACTTGCATGCTTCCTCAAAGTCAAGGTCGACATACAAAATAACTTCTGTTAAGACTAATAACTTCTTTACAAGTTTTCTCTTTAAAGAGTTCTTAGCCCCGCGAGAAAAGTGTGCCATGATAAGGGGAGAAGTTGGAACTTGTTGGGTTTTGGGGGTTGATGATGAGAGGGGGCAGAGAGGGGAATAGTTTGGCCCAGTAACCGAACAACACTCTCGGGACTATTTTGGGTCCTTTATTTATGTACTGAAAATAAACAACAGAAACAATTTTATTCTCGAAATACTGTTGATATTTTCTATATTTGAATTAAACATAAATACTTTTATTATTTATAACAAAGTTGTGAGAAAATAATCAACCACTGAAGCCGTCTCCCCCCGCAAGTCCTCGAAAAGTTGAAAATATAATTAAAAGCTTCTCAAAACAGTACGGAGAAAGGGTTTTATTCCAAGGGAAAACTTACCCCGGGAAATATTTCGATCTTTCTCAACCACGGCTGGCTAATATCAGGCGAGTGGGTGCTGGAGCAAAGTTAGAGTATTGAAACAAAGCGGTGGAGAGCTGTTCTTAGCGCGTGTGCTTAATTAAAGTGGAAGCCCCGGCCTGGTTGTGACGTGCTAAATAACTTTATACAACCCTTTTGGACCAAAACCTTCCTCCATGACCGGTCTCTCTCCCTTCTTGTTCATCCTGCGTTGGTCGGGGAAGAGTGGGGAAGAAACATCTCCACTACAGTCACGCTTCACGTCCTAAAAAAGTTCCTCAAAACTTTTCCGTGCTCATTTTTTTTATCCTCCGAGCATTTCCTCCTTGTCCAACGCCTTTAATTTTCATTTTCACTTAGTTTTAATGTGAAAATTGCATTGGCAGAGCTTTTGTACTCATAATTCTTCGCAATATCCCGGTTTTGGACAACAGTTCATTCACTTATAACTTACAAGATTTCTCCAAGGCCACATCGTCGAGGGCTTCAAAATGCAAAAATGTATCGCTGTCCGTGAAAGGTTTTTTGAGGTATTTTTCGAATGTATTTACAAAATAAATTACTCTTTTTTTTTCTTATCTTCCTCTAGCATTTTTTTTTTTTTTTTTTAGCGGACACGTGTGTTCCTCAGGACCAATAGGACCAATGGTGGGTGTGGCGGTTCTTCTCTAGCGCAATGCGCATGGCTCGTCGGAGATCCTACAGTTTTTCCCGATCTCCCCGATCCCTCTCTCTACATTTTCCAGATCCCCCTCCCATCTTTTCTATTTCACCACAGTCGAGTAAAAGCACCAACCCTTTAACTCTTCTCTCCTCCTATCTTCTTCTGGAAAGAGCGTGATGGAGCAGGGGAGTGTTGAAGGGTGACTTCGTGTGACGAGGGGTGGGATAGGTTGAGTGAGAGAGAATGATGAGAAGAGGGTTTCTGAGAAAAGTTTGACCTGGTTTTTCCTTCTCCTTCACAGATGGCCTATGGCGGGACGGGTGTGAGGAGGAGCCCATCAGTACTGAAAGCTCTCTCACTCACTCTCTCCCTGTCACTCAATCTCTCTCACTTCCTCGGAAACTCAGCCTACGCCCGAGCCTGATCGATCAATGGCCACCTAAACATATCCTCATCCCCTTTCTCTTTTCCGCCAATACAAAACTAAATCATTTTGATCACAAGGCTTCATCTACACGAGGGTATTTCGTTAAAAGAAAATTCGACCCTCATCAAACCCTGCTCATTAAATGGCTTATCCTTTTTCTCATTCCCCTTCTCCTCACTGAATTCTAAATATAGTTCGGTCGACATAGTTGAACTTTTTCACCTTGATCTTGCATTAGCAGATTCATTTTTGTATAGGAGAGGGGGGAGCGTAAAAATGTTGAAACTAACGTCCAAGCGTAGCACAGTGCACCAAAATATTGTCGGTATTAGCAAATCGGCTAATCGAATGATCAATGTCCACAAAGATGGAAATCGTGAATGGCGCTATGATTGAGAAAATTGTTTCGGTGAAATTACTAGTAGTAGTAGTTTATTAACAATACTCTAATTTCCAATTCTATGCTTTGCAGTTACTTTTTAGGCAATGGACAAACCATGGCCCGTCTGCCAGGAAGGTTCCAACTCTTTCAGCTAACTAAATAGTCACTTAAGATGAAAAGAATAATATGAACATGATATAAAAACTACTAATGGCTTCTAGGGGCGAGCACATGAGTGTCACAATAAATATTTCACCACTAACCTAATTCAACCACTAAACTAATTCAATAAGAAATAAATAATAAAAGGAGCAAATATATTAATGAATAATAAATCAACAAACAACATAACAATACACCCTATAATGGACCCGCGCAACAAATCATAAATTACGAAATAGACAAAAAATGATTAGAATGATTAGAGGTAAGGGAACAGTAACCACTCAGGAGACAATAGAGGACTAGAATATTCTATCACAATTCTGTTCTGTTAATTAAACTCCGCTTCTAAGGTTCTTCTATACTCCTAAGCATGGACAAAGAAACTGTTCAGGCTCAACCAACTCCTGCCGTTCAAAATCTCCGCCACTTCCGTCACTACGAACTCTCTAGCCCCAAGAAACCTGACTCGAAACTCCTTAAGAACGGGGCAGACGGCCAGGAAGTGCAGCACGGTCTACTCCTCATTCAAATTGCACAAGGTGCAGGCTCATGGTGAAAATACTATGCGATGCGCACATCATCACCCAAGGGTCGATGCCCACGCCGGACTTGTTCCATCCCGTAATAAGTCGGGCCTTCTGCCGATACTTCAGGTTCAGGTACTGGTGGTCTCCACTGGCGGCGACCAACACTTTCCCTAGAAGCTCGTGGGATGGCTTATCCCTCTCAAACTGACTAAAATAAAAAAAAAAAACAGTGGGAGGAGGAGCCGTGTCCCTTGAGAAACATCGGCCAGAAACCTTAGATTGAACAGATGGAACTCCCAAATGGTGTGGTAATGCTCACGGGATATCTGGAAAGTCTTTGAAAGCCAAGCGAGTACCCTCAGATAGAGATGGACGTGGGGGTCAGGGGTATCATCAAGCTTAGGGTCCAACTTGTAACTTTTCCGAAATTAGTGCCCAAAACTTGTTATCATGCGGGTACCTATTCAGCCACGAAACTTCCTATTTTGTGAGTATTCGTCACGGTCACGCGCTCATTGGCACCGGCTGCCGTGGGTTCCATCGCCACAAAATAGGCCCCAATGGCAATATTGCTTGCATTAAGACCCCAAACTAACAATTTCGTCTAAATGAAGACCCAAAAATGTCCATCCCGCGGATATTTAGCTTGGAAACATCCAATTTCATGGGATTTTGTCAGGTTTTGCGCTGATGAGGCCCGGGACCGGCTTCAGAGTTCCCCCGCCCCCCATAAAAAAGGCATCGAAACTTTCAATTTTCCTTACATTAAAAATTAAGACCCTGAACTTGCATTTTCCAAAGGATAAAGAACCGAAAGCCACATTGCCGTGGATATTCGAACATGAAACTTCCAATTTCCTGGATATTCGTAAGGCCCCAAAACTAGAAACTTTGCTTAAATTAAGACCTGAAACTTTTAATTTAGTGGATATTCAGCCATCAAACTTGTAATTTCGTTTATTGCGACCCGAACTTGCATATTCAATGTTAAGCGCTTACCGTTGCGATTATTGGGCTATTTTTTAGGCAGTGGGCACTGCCGGGGAGGACCAGCCCATCAAGGTCCAGGCTCACTAAACAAAAAAGTGCCTCAAACTTTCGTAATTTCGCTCGAATTAAACCGTAAAACTTGCTGAAGCTGTGAAGCCAAAATCAGGAAACTTCTAATTTCACGGATATTTGCCTAAACAATTTTGTGACTTTGCGGCTATTCGACAGGGCACTGTCGTGGCCGCCAAGCTTGGGCTTCGCCTGTCACTGAAAAAAAAAGTCCCTGAAACTTTCAAATTACATAATTAAATACTCAGCATTCTGTAACTCTTAACGCGCGGCGTATGCAAAATATCTCAGTTCGAGTTTTAGAATCTTCTAATTCTTGTGACCAACGATTTCCAAGTTTCAGACCAGAAAACTGAACATTGAACTTTGCAACGCCGAATGAAAATGGCTGAATTTGGCTCAACAGAATGATAATGGCTGAATTTGGTTCTTTGAAACGAAAAATTCATTCAGCAGTAGTGATGAGCAAGACCAGGCCGGTCTCGCAAGACCAAGACCAAGACAGATTCACAACTCGCAAGACCAAGACCAAGAATATGGTAGTCTTGGTCTTGCATGCGACCTACACCAGTCTTGCGAGACCACCAACATCTGTTTCACCCGATTGATACCCAACAAAAATCGTTCCTTTGACCCTGAATCATGAAATAATTTTGTTATTTACGGAATTTATCATCAATCTTGCTTGTTTCTTTCCGACATTACCTTTTTCTGTAGAAAATTTTGCGAACAGCACCTAGATTACACCCCCCTGCCACCCAAGTTCAACCAACCAAGTCATTTATCGAGATTTTTCTTTTCATATGGGAAAAGTACAAAGCCAATGTGGCTACTTTTTACGTAAATATTGTCATGCATTGTTCTCACTTTAAAACACCAAGAAAAACACGCGGGTTCCAGTAGGACTCCCACCCCCGCCAATAACTAAAACTTGAACCCCTTAATAAATCATTAAATCCGAAAGTTAATTATTCTCTACTCTAATATTCATGAGATTATATGCATTTACATAACTATTACACTCGATTATAATCGAGATGCATACATTGCGTACATTTTTGCAAGACCTCAAGACCAAGACCATGGCTGCAAGACCAAGACCATGATTTCACTGCAGGACTAAGACCAAGAACTGAACAGCTGGCAGGTAATGGCTCTTGGGAAAAGCAAATTTATATATTTTACTCAATCAAAACCCACTTTGGTAGATTTATCTGATTTAAAAACTATTTCACAAGATTTGCCTACTCAGAAAACAAAGTTCGCAGGTTCAAATATTGCAATAACAAAAATATATGTGGGCTAGGCAACTTTAAAACCCAATTTCGAAGGTTTGGCACATTCAAAAAACCAAACGTGAATGAAAACACAATTTCGCTTGTTTGGTTCCCCGAAAAAACAAAAACAATTTCACCCCCCCCCCTTTCGCGAGTTCTTAACTCTGCGATGAATAATAATAATAACCTAGATAAAATTAGTTTGTTTGGGTCGATGTAGCTGCGATGGCTAATTTGGTTCGTTCCAAATTATTGTAATGTAGCGTTATAATATGGTGACCATTTTTCAGTCTTTAAAAGGTTAATTTATTGGCTTGTTCCAAATATGGTTAATTTATGGCTCGTTCCATATAAAGGGTTAATTTTGCTCGTTCCAAATGTGTAGTTAATTTATGGCTCGTTCCGTAAGTGGTTAGCTTGGTTCGTTCCAACGTAGTTAATTTATGGCTCGTTCCATAAAGGGTTAGTTTGGCTCGTTCCAAACATGTAGTTAATTTATGGCTCGTTCCATAATTGGTTAGTTTGGTTCGTTCCAAATACGTAGTTAGTTTATGGCTCGTTCCATAAAGGGTTAGTTTGGCTCGTTCCAAACATGTACGCAGCGTTACAAGATATTGATAAATTTTTAGTATTTAATTGTACACAAAAACCAATTTTCACAGGCTTGCCTCTTCAATGAACTGACTTCACTAGTTCGGCTCCTTCGAGAACCTATTTCACGTTTCTGATTTTTTTTTTTTTTTTTTTTTTTTTTTTTTTCAACTGCGAATGAGAAGAATGAGCGCCTTTTCTCACACTACTGCGGGACTATCAAGTAAAACCTAGTGCCTGCGCTATCCCCCCTAAAAATGCAAATTTTGCGCTTTTGACACTTTTGAGAGAAATATTTCTCGTTTTCGGCTCAGCAAAGAATGAATTCCAATGTGGTTTGGTTATAGTACAGGAAATAAAGCCAGAATCGCAGCAAAATTCGGCCCAATTTCAAATGTGGCTCAAACATTTCTTTTTGATGAATACTTTGAGGATTCCACAACGATACGGGGTGGTAACCTATTTTTAAGGGCGGGTAGACGTTGGCCAACTATAACCCCGTACAAGGGATGAAAAAAATTGCCCAAACGAGGTGAGTAATCCTATGCAGTTGTGTGTGCTGAGTCGATAAAAACCAGCCTTAAGTCCGAGGGCAGATTACTTCTCGAGTTGAGGCATAATTTGTACGAAAAAACGTTGTTTTTGGCTGAGATTAGTTTATTAAAATCCTTACGCCCTACATTTAGTAATGAAGTCGTTTCACATGTCGTTTCTGAAATAGTTTTTGGTGCTGAATCAAATGCACGGTAGCTCGATTCTCCGAAATCAATATTATGTGAGTTTTGAATGAAAATACTCGAAAAAACACGATTTTCTTCATACTTGAATGTGCCCTAAAGAATGTGTATCATGATTTAGGGTGGACTGACCATTTTCTCTCATCGTACGCAGTTTTTTGTGCTGAATTGAATGAGCTGTAGCCGGGATCACTAGTAACAATACTTTTTGAGTTACGGACAAACATCACCAGCACTTTTAAAGGATTTGTTCTTATATATTCGTGGGCGTATCTCAGAAAGTATTGACCCCAGCGATCCCTACAAACGCTCATTCAATTCAGCACAAAAACTGCGTTAGATCGGAGAACATGGATAGTCCTTCCCAAAATCTTGATACACATTTTCATAGCACATCAAAGTATAGGTAAAAATTCTTTTTTTCAGGTATTTTCGTTAGTAACTCAAAGGATATTGATCGCATAGAAACGAGCCACCACGCATTCGATTCAGCGCCAAAAACTACTTCAGATATCAGATCTACGTCAACTGCATTGCTAAACGTTGGACTTCAGAATGTTTTGGTAATATTTAAGCTAAAAACCTAGTTTTTTTTTGTACAATTTAGGTCATAACTCAAAAACTAATCGTCGCACGGACTTGTGGTTGATTTTTATCGACTCGACCCACAAACCTACATAGGATTTGACACCCCGTTCGGGCAAATTCCTTCTCCCCTTAATAGCGATGAGTTGGCCAACGTCTACCCTCGTTTAAAAGTATGTTCGCCACCCCGTGTGTTGCGGACTCTTCGAATCCTCGAAGTATGCATCAAAAGGAATTTTTAAAGCCGCATTTAAAGTTGGGTCGAATTTTGCCGCTAGTCTGCCTTTTTTAAGCTTTATTTCTTGTACTATTAATAGGAAAACAAATTTCGCTTGATTGGCTGTGTTGAAAACCCAAAAAAAAGGCTCGTCCAAAAAAGTCAACTTTACTAGCTTGGGTCCTCAAAAAAAAAAATTCATCTTGAATTAAGTATGCTGTAGTTCGAGAAGCACGACGATTTTTTTTTTTTTTTTTTTTTTTTTTTTTTTTTTTTTTTTTTTTTGCGGGGGTGCACAAATCTTTCACAGACATAGTGTGGGACTCAAGCTCAGCTCCAGAAAAATCTGGAGATAACCCACACCCACTAAAACTGCCACCCCTGGGGGCATCGGTACGGATGACCGTTAGCCCCTGCCCCGGTAATCCCGATTCGAAATGAAAATAATTTAATACATTTGAAGTATAAATTAACTTGATAAGTATAAGAGGGATAAGTAGGTATTAAGATACGGCAGTTATTACTATTGCTGCTATTAATATAACACTATCTGTGGACCTAAATCAAAATAATATTGAATTGGATGAATCGTAAATTTTTTCATAGATTTCGAGGGAATTTGATGCTAATAAGGTTGAATAATAAACGGCTGGGTAATGATTCCAACGAATGACCGAAACATTTCTTCCCGCTTTGCCTTGAATTTGACGCAATCCATAATTATGTGTTGTAGGCTATCCGCGTAATTCGGCAAGCCACGCATTCCGGTGATTCAGATCTCCCGATCCTTTGTAAATAGGCGTTGCAAACACCATGGTTAGTCCGTAATCTGCAAATAACTCTAATAGATCGCTTTCCTTTTAAGCAGTTACTGAACCACGCTTTTAGTCCAATTTCGGGAAAAAGAGATTTGTAGAGAAGGCCCTTGTCCGTAGTGTGAAATTTCTTCTGCTAACTGATCTTCGCTCTCGAATGAACTGTGTTTAAGATACCCTCATGAGGAATGTCCATCGAAAGAACGTTGCCTTGTGCAGCTGCCAGTCTGCCGAAACAATTTGCTATTCACTGAACCTCTTTGCCTGACTTTTTTCGTTAATAGGTAAGAAGCGAACCATAGTTCCCTTTCGCTCCAGTTGTTTGCAAGTCGACTCCACATCCCCCACAACCACCAGGTAGCTTCCACTCGATGATGAATGGAAGCTCCCAATCCCAATGGATCTGGTAATACCGCATTATTTTTAAGAATCACAACGCTTGGGCAAGCTAGCCGCTCGACGTAATTCAACGCCTCCGATACAGTAAACATTTCCGAGGTTTATAAAGAGCAATTGGGGTCTTTTCTGAACAATTTTCGGAATCCACTTGCCAGATCGTAGAAACCAGCCTCTATAGTATTGGGAAATCGGGAGGCGAAGACATATATGTATAGGGATAGCCCCCGGTACGAGTTTATTTAATCGTTCCTATAGGGAAAAACTGTTTTCGTTGATCCTGTAACAGTTCTCGACTGATCATTTAATACGACGGTTTTGACGTTATAATCTAGGGAGAAATCTTGACAGAAATATTATAATTTTGAAGTACAACGCAATTTAGGGTACCATTTTGAGTAGTCCAAGAAACTTTGGGACACTAAAGGAGTACTTTTCTTCCTTCGATAGGGGGATGTAACTGTAGGGGTGCGCGCGGGACGCGAGACGGGACTTCAAAATGGTTTGCGGGACGGGACGCGGGACAAAGCATAAATTTCCCGCGCGGGACGGGACTTCCCGCGGTTGTCCCGCGGGAAATCGATTTTGTTTTTTTTTTACTAAATAGTGAGATGAACTAGAGAAACCAAATAATACGTTCGAACTAATGTAATAGAAAATTCTTGTCTTGGTCCCAAAAACTTTCATTTTGAACACATTAAATACCTCTTATATTTTATCCTTCCCATGCCCGTTCCCGCCATTCGATGCGAAGAATAATTTTAGTGAAATGCTTGTCTGCAAGTTTGTAAAGGGCTGTATATCGGTACCAATTGGACATGAAAGAAAATGTTGACCAGTAAATTTAGCCTTCTAAATTCACTGTTCAAACATTTTTTATTAAATTTCGTGGTTGAAGAGCGTTAACTCTAACGAAAAATTAAATGTTCTTTTAACATTTTACATGGAATATTTTGTCTGTGGAACTCTTTCTAGACGTAAACAAAAAATAAAAAAAAAACACGAAGAAAATCTTGCAGTTCCCCTCCACCCAGGTGTGAGGAGGGGGCCATGTTGTCATTTTGTTGAAATTCTTTTCCACCTAATCATTTCTCTGCATTTGCCCCCCCCCCCCATGGTTCATTGGTCAGACCACCCGAAAACGATTCTTTGAAAACATCTGTTGAAGGGGGGAGGGGAATTTATTATGTACTTTTTTGTCCGGCGGTACATGCGGGAAATCCCGCGCGGGACGGGACTTGAGTGCACGGGACGGGACGCGAGACGGTAACTCAGCAAAAAAATGCGGGACGGGACGGGACTTTTCATTTCCCGTCCCGTCCCGACCCGTCTCGCACGCACCCCTAGATGTAAGATCTAGAACAGTCATGGAGTGTACTCTTGATATTATTTCAGGGTGATGTGCTACTAGTTTTATAGTGAATCTATCAGACAGGACGTTTCTCCGTATGGACAGAGGAAAAATCCCAGCTTCCGCTAGGAGGCAATCGACAGGGGTAGAACTTAAGAGGCCGAGGATCATTCTTATACACTCGTTTTGTACTTTTTCTAACATTTTCAACTTTGACGTAGCGGCGCGGCGTTACCATAGAACAAGCAGCCATAATCAAGTATGGAAAGAACACAAGATCTGTAAAACAACAAAGCAACATTGAGATCAGCCCTCAAATTGTTGTTCTTCGTCATTCTTGAAATGTTGATATATTTTCCTGTACGATCTATGATAACGAATAACGAATAATTTCAATTTTTCTCTTTTCCTGATGGAGGATTGCACTACCTTGGCTTAAGGTTTGGCTTAAAAATAAGTCAGGCTTAATGAAAAAATGCGTTTCATTTTATGTAACCTTTGGCTTTTTAAAGTCCAACCTTGACCCGAGGTGGTGAAATCCATCATAAGTGTACCTAAAGACTTCACCAAGCACCAACCCAGAGGGACAAAAACCAACCGTTAGTGGCTCTCTACGAGCTGATCCTTTGGTTTTCAGAACCCGTGGCTCGAGAATTCCGAGATCCATCGGCCTCGATTGGACTTAAATGGCAATCATCAGGCCTGATCTTTAACCAATGTCTTAAACCAATGGATTAAAACCAATGTCTTTCGACAGGCCCGCTGGCTTCACACAAAAACTCCGTTCGTGATGTACTAACACCTAATAAAATTAGAAGTGAATCAAGAAAACGTTTGTACTAAAAAGTATAAAAGTAGGACCGTTAATTTATACACCGACCCAGCCTCACGAAGACCTCAATTACAAATGAACGGAATAAAGCAGCCGGGCATATTGGGCGTTAGAAGAGGGGGTAAAGGGAAAGGTTTACTTGAGTTGCGAGGCACCCTTTGAGTACACTGTTTGACCAGGGGAGTGTTTGCCGTCGTTGAAACGGGTGATAAGGTTTGGGGTTGACGTTGGTCTGAGAATGCGGGGAAGGGAGTGAACAGTAAGTTAAGGATCTTGATGCAAATCTCAGGGATACTATTGGCAACATTAGAGATTCATGGCCTTGTTAGTCGTGCACAAATCACTTCTAACGCTGGCCCCCTGTCATAAAACCAACCTTAGCATTGCAATAGGGGGAAGGGAATGCAAATTTTCAGACCCGAGTAAGATATTCCTATCCCTTTCTTCCTACTGTTAGATGTATTTACTTTCTCTGTGATAAAATACCATTTCTTTTAGGTTCTCGTGTTATGAAAAAGAATAACTTGGGGGAAGGGAATCGTTGATCGGTGTTTACAAAAAATGTTAACTTTCTTTCTAGCTTAACTATTGGTATTCTTCGACGTTTAGTAGGAAACATGCAAGAAGACCTGTTAATTACTTCGATCCTGAATTACAAGATAAGCATTTTCCCAAGAAAACTACAACTGAAATAAAAGGGACGGAGGGTACTGCAGCAAGGGTGAGAAAGAGAAGTTATAAGATTTCCAAGTTGGATAGAGCTCGAGCTCGAGAGCACCTGGCACTGCCTTTCCTGCTAATCAACTTTGGCCCGGAGGTTTTTCTTGAGTTGAATGCAGACAGATTTGGGGCTTATCAGGTCCCCCCACACATAATTGCCGGTATTCTTCCACTCACCTCCCCTCTCCTTCCACAAAACTCAAGCAACCAGCCTACCCTTTTACCACGTCGCCTCTCTGACCCTCCTTCGTTTAGCGTCACTTGAGATTCAAAAGAAGCCCAAAGCTAAGTCGTTGTAGAGGAGGAATTGTATTTGATTTCATTGTGAAAAAAAAAGCAAATTATATTTCGAGCTTTTTAGCCGTCATTCAATTTTCTCGTGAAAGGTAGTTTTTCTCGTTTTACCTTCTTCTGCCTATATTTTTCCACGAGACTTCCAAACATTACTTTTGAAGAGTCAACCTAGAACTTGAAGTATAATTTGGCCAGTTTTGCAGAGAGTGATGGTTGAAACTCTAAAAGGGGCAAATTATTCAAAACTTAGTCCAAGGCTCCCGAAACCGTATCTGTCAAGTCTCACAAATGATCAGAGGCTGAAGGGGATTCAACAAAATGTGTGCGCTACACTGGCTCCTACATAACATAGCTATAAACGTGCTCACCTTGACGTGAGCAGGGAAAATCAAACCACTTCGCGGTTTTTACCTGTCACTCGATTTCATGTTTTAATTTTGCTTTTCCCTTCTCTTTCAATCACCGTCATCATCATAATAATTTGATGCAATGGTTACGAGAGAAACTTTTATGCCGCTTGCAAAGGGATAGAAAAACTGAGAAGCCCAACTGATGGCTATTGTGAATTAACAAGAACCCAGAGATCTATTGTTCCTGGGGAATATAATTAATGAAGAAGGTGGCTGAAGGAAGGGAATGAGTAGGGCAGGAGGGGATAGCACGGTTTTCTTAGGTCACATTTCTCTTGGGTCAACTTGTGAGCCAACTATGCCCTCCCGTACAACAATAGAGACCCTTCGCTTCACTTGTACGGCTGCAATGTAATCACCCACCGCCTCCGCCGACGATGGAAAACAATACCCTAACGAAAGGGTTAAGCTTACCCCTAAGGTTAAAATCTATCCTTATAGGAGAAGAGATACCTTTTGTCTGCTATGAGAAGACCTTTGATGGATTTTCGCTGTATTTTGAGTCTCGGCTGGCTTAGCACTTTCCTTTATATCATCCCTCATATGATCCCCTTGTTCTTTTGTCTTTCGGATGTAAGGCGCCGACCTTCTTATACAACTGTGTGAGTGTTTGAACCCCCTTTTAAACCAAGATCTCAACAGAAAAAACAAAATATTTTTGTGGACTATTTCTCCCTTGAGGAAACTTTTCTCTCACTCCGTCCAACCACTCATTATAATCCAAGTTTTGATTTTCCGCCCTTTTTCATTCAGAGAGAAATCCAAGAGTGAAAAAGGGAGAAACTAAAAACAAAAGGGAGAGAAAACCTGACGAGGGCCTCCAGCTGCGCGTCAATTAAATAATTAAATTCGGCGAAAAATATCTCGGGCCGAGATTTCATTACTTGGAGAGGTCGACAGGTTTACAGCCGAGGGCTTCAGTTTTAATAACAAGTTCACCCTCGTCGTCCAGCCCTCTGTGCAATCACTAATAAATAATTTTCAACGTTTTATTTTCATTTTCTTATTTATTACCCCTAGATTTTTATTTAAAACGGAGATTCTTGAGAGGCTCCGATACAAAACGTGTATGGTAATGACGTAGTCATCAGTCGAAGACCCCTCGACGCCGATGTAAAAAAAAAAAAAAAAAAAAAAAAAAAAAAAAAAAAAAAGACGCGCGAGTGATATGATTTTTATTACCGTGCGAGTCCCAGAAGAGTAGAGGGTTTGATGCAGTCAGGGGAGAGAGGAATTGATGGTTTTTAGATATGCTTCTTGCGCTCACGAAAGAAAGAAGCAATAAAAATTCAGATAACATCGTGAAAAGGAGAATGTCACAAAAAGCGGCTATGATAATGCAACACTTATCGTACGCCAGGAAAATGAGACTGTGCAACGAACGTTTGTTTTATAGTGTGGTTCTATACGTAAAAGTTGTCGTTTCTGTCACTTGGAAGGAAGGGGATAGGCAGGAGTTTCATTAGGTGGGGAGGTTACGGCACAGAATAGTACTTTGTATGATAATATTTCAAGTGGAACTTGCACGAGTTTATTTACGAAATTCGCAAAATTACTTAAATTATAATATTTCAAGCCCAACAAAAATAGCGTTGCTAGCCGATGTCCTCGGCTTTGTACATATCCTCGTTATTCTGTACACGTATATGTCCTCCTCTTCCAATCTATAACTAGGTTTTTTTTTTTTTTTTTTTTTTTAAACAGGGAGGGAAGCCCAGAAGAAACTATCTCCTACCAAACTCGACCTAAGATCTATTGTGGTGTCCCCTCAGGCTGCCCTGCCAAGAAAGACGCTAGCTTTCAAGCGTCCTCCACCAACACTCCTTAACGAAGTTGAGGGTATTTCCCGTAGCCATCCTGGAGATGTCCTCCGGTTGAAGCACATCATTTCCAAGATGGTGAAAGCGTAACCACCCCAGAGCCTCGCACTCACACAGTATACGTGCTCTGCTGTTTCCACGGCCAAGTCGCAAAATGTCCGTGTCAGACTTCTCCAATAGTCTGAGTGTATATCGAAGAGCACAATGTCCCGTTAGCAGTCCCACCAAGATCCTAAGGTCTCCCCGGCTCAGAGAGATAAGGCCCTTCTCCGATCGTCCCTTTGGAGTGACAAAGAGCTTGGCCTGCCTGAGACCTGGTTGTCTAACCCAGTGTTCACGATGCCTCTCGTCCAACCACGCCTGCACCTGCCTCTTCGTGAAGGACTTCGTGACCCCGAGACTTGGCTCCGGGCCCACGTAAGGCATCTCTGATCCTCTCTTCGCTAGTTGATCAGCCATTTCATTCCCCTCAAACCCCTTGTGACCCGGCACCCACATCAAAGTAAGGCTGTTTGCCGTTGCCACAGGCCTGAGGGCTTCAAGACGTCCCCAAAGTAGCTTCGAATTCACGACTCTTGAGCCTTGGGCTTTAAGAGCCGCCTGGCTGTCAGACAGGATGAAGATCTTCGCTTTCCGAACACTCCTCTCACTAATCTTCCTAGCACAGGCTTCTATAGCATAGAACTCCTCCTGAAAGATGGTGGCGGTCGTCCCAATGCAGAAGCCTGGGGCCAAAGACCCCAATGCCAGCACCCCCATCCTTCACAGACCCATCAGTATACCATACTTGCGTGCCGGGCTTAAATCTCGGCAAACCCTTATTCCAAAGGTCGCGGTTACCTACATCGACCTTAAAGGTTTTTCAAAATCCATCCTCACATGCATGAGATCCGAAACGACTTGAGCCGCCTCACTACATGCAACTTCCTCCAGAACACGCAAGTGCCCAACCTGGACACCCCGCTTCACGTGCTCCGCCCACAGCAGTCTCACCGCCGCCATATATGCGGCCGCCTGCACATGAAAGTGCAGGGGAGGCATGTCCAGTAACACCTCCATGGCCGCCGTCGGGCACGAATGCATAGCACCCGTTACTCCAAGACAGGCCTGGCGCTGCAACTTACTCAGAAGGCCTGGACTGTCCCTTGCTTCGTATTCTGCCACCATAGGAGTGAGCCATAGGTGACGATAGGCCTAACAACGGCTGTATACAGCCACAACACCATTTATGGATTTAGACCCCATGTTTTGCGAAACATTTTCCGTCCAGCCCACAATGCGAACGTGGCCTTATTCAGCACCCTCTTGATATGCGAGGTCCATTTGAGCCCCTGATCCAGGGTAACTCCAAGGTACTTGACTTCTTTTCCTACTTTCAACACTTCTCCATTCAGTCGAACTACCTTTAATGCCAGCTTCCTCCGCCTGGTAAACGCAACAAGGGTGGTCTTCTCAGGGTTAACCCTGAGACCATGCCTGCTGCACCATCGCTGCACTATGTTAAGGGCACCCTGCATCCTACTGGACATGGTATCATCAAATTTGTCAAATTGCGCAACCAACTACCTCATAACCCTGCTCCTTTAGGATAGCGAGAAGCTCGTCCACTAAGAGCAACCAAAGCAAAGGAGAGAGCACACTTCCTGGGGACATCCCCTTGAGGGCAACACAGAAACAGTCTCCCCTCCCAGCTCCGAAGTCACGACGTGGCATTCCAGCATCCCCTTGATCCATTTCACTGAAGATGGATCAACACCTCTGCTCCTTACTGCAGCCTCCATAGAGTCATAGGTGGTGTTATCAAAATCACCACCTATGTCCAGGAAGCAGCCCAGCGCAGATTCTTTCGTCTCCAGAGATTTTTCAACCTTACCCACCAGTTCGTTTAGGGCGGTCTCAGTAGACTTGCCCGCCTGGTAGGCATGCTGCCCCCTCTGGATTGGTTTAATTTTAAGGCAACCGTCCTTGATATCCAGGCCATTTACCTTTTCCATTATTTTAAGGAGGAAGGACGTGAGGCTTATGGGTCGGTACGCCTTTGCCCGGGCCGAGGAGTTTGCTCCTGACTTAGGAATGAACACAACCCTGACCTCCCTCCATGCCTTCGGTATATACGATAATGCATAGCTCGCCCTAAATATCCTTCTGAGGCGTGGCTCCAGGACCTCCAGGCCACGCTGTAGCATGACCGGGAATATCCCGTCCTGCCCAGGGGACTTACAGGGCTTAAAAGAGCCGATAGCCCATTTAATTTTCTCGGGCGTAATCAATTTCCCCGATGCGCTCCAAATTGCATTTGTGGGCCGGCAGTCAGCCACCACTTCGCCCTGAACATCTGAGGCCCCTGCATCCCTAGAATCAGGGAAATGATTACGCAGGAGGACCTCCAGGGTCTCTTTAGCGCTCTCGGTATACGCCCCATCTGCCTTTTTTTTAGACTAATTAGGTCCGGGCTCTCTTTGGACAGGACCCTCTGCAGTCTGCCCATTACGGACACATTCTCCATCCTCTCACAGAAGGTCCTCCACGTGGCCCGCTTTGCTTTCCTAAGGGCCTTGTTATACTCCGTGAGGGAGTGACTATAAGAAAACTAGTTCATGCTCCCCTTATAATTGTGAAAAGAAAAGAAAAAGAAAAAAACAAAAAACACAGAACTCATGGAATAGTAATTGAATTCATTTGTATGACATAATAACCAGAGCCCGGTTATTATGTTTATTTTTTTTATTTTTTTTTTATTTTTTTAGACCACCACTTTCACCGCGCTTGGGACACCACTTTAACAGATAAGTTCAATTATGTTACTTTTTGAATGGTCTAGATTCACTTTGTGAAATTTCTTTCGTCCTAGGTTTACTTCGCGAAGTACCACTTATCACGAATTTATTACAGATTTGATGGCAACAAGGCAGAAAGGTAACTACTAATTTATACTCCTAATGAATTGTCTCATAAGACTGTAAATGGAACCTATAATTATTATATCACAGACACCTAAATATCACATTGGTTTGGGTTTTATCACAGGTATAATTATGTATATAAACACTAAATCTTCCCGAATAACTATCTTTTTGAGGTATTCTATGACCCTCCTCGCATTTTCAGGTTTCAACGCCTCTTCCAGACTCCCCGGGATACCGCAGGTAGCTCTCGCTGAGGCATACAAATGACATCGACTAAGGAAGTGCTCTACTGTCAGAGGTACATCACATACTTCACATAGTGGTCTTCGAGTCCCGAGTAAGTGATGAGAATGAGTTAATCGGGTATGACCTATACACAATCTCGTGTGGACGATTCCTTCTTTTCGTGATAATGTTTGCTGGAGTGCATCATTTTTCACGTTAGGATGAATAATTCTGACCCGGGAGTCACCATGCTCCCATTCCTCCTGCCATCGTCTCCAGACTATTCCATATATCCGCCGTTTCGCGTCTTCCAGTGTCGTGGGAATGACCGGGTTGTGACAGCGTTGAGAAGCTTCTCTTGCCAGCTCGTCTACCCTATCATTTCCGGATATACCTACGTGGCTTGGTATCCACACAAAGCATACCATACTTCCCCTATTACGTAAATCTGCGATGGCTCGAAGAACCCTTTGAGTGAGTGCATTCGAGGTAAATTTATTTTTTACGAGCTGCACCGAACTAAAAGAATCTGTTACGATTAGCACGTTCCTGCTCTCGGAATTCAATCTGACAGCGGATAGATGGAAATCCAGAGCGAATAGAATCGCAAACAATTCCGCCGTCAGTATTGACGAGTTAGGGTCTAATGTTTTGGAGTCGAGGCTCACGCCAGGGATGTAGAAGGCACACCCAACCCCTCGTTCACTCTTCGATCCATCTGTTAACGTTGGAATGAAGTTCCTGTATCGTTCCATCATCAAAGAGAATTTGCTCCGAATGGCATGTGGTGGTAGGAGATCTTTTGAACTACCTACCATTGTTAGATCAATACTGGTATCGGGCAAGAGCCAGGGATACACCTCAAACTCAACCTTAGGCAAGACTGGATACTGATCAAAATTATACAGTTCCAAATCTTCCCTAGCCCGAACAAAGGATGGCCGGGTTCGAGTTGGGAGGCTGTCATAGTCTGATAGATTATTCATGGCTAAGTGCTGGTTCAGAAAGTGATGTGGCTTTGTACTTAGTCCAGCCATATAATTATGGATGGTTTATTATGTTTATTATTATTATTATTATTATTATTATTATTATTATTATTATTATTATATTTATTATAATTATTATTTATAATTGCCAAAATGAAAAATTGGTCCTACAAGTATAAACGTCTGAGCGGGCAATACAAAGCGACATTTTTATAGCTGAAACAAAAAAGAAAGATCGCCCAAATATTTTTTTAAAGCGACATTTAATTTTCTGTGCCTCCTTCCCCTTTCTCCCCACCAAAACTTGGTTAAGCCCCCCGTGGAACGATTTTTAAAGGAGCGAAATTGGCCAAGCTGGGGTTTAAAGTTGCCAAAGTTTGGAAACGCCATAACTCACAAAATTAATGTTTTGAGTGAGCCAACGTCCTCAGAATTGATTTCATGAAATATCCAAACCTGCTAAATTGTTTTTTTTTCGATCCTAAACCACTAAATTCAGTTTTGGAAGACCCACATCAGTGGAATGGACCATTTTGCAACATGGAAAATTCGCTGCTTTGGCTATGAAACCTTATAGTACGAGGTATATAATGTTTTAAAGGCAAATACTTGCCTTGAATTAGCAACACCTATCTTAAAATCAAAGATTAAAACTGGCAGGATTTTGAACTTTGCCGCTTGAAAGTGACTTCACTACACTGTAAAAAATGTATCATGACCCATATTTGCTACCATCAGGACAATGTTATGAAGCATTTTTTAAAAATATTGAACGTTAAAATGCGTTTACATTGAAGTGTCGCGCTTCACTTATTGCTTGAAATTAATAAATTAATTAGTCTGATATTATCCGGACGACGATGGAAGGGCATAGCCCAACACGATTCGAGTTTCGAGAAAAAATGGCTCCCCGGCGGGATTTGAACCCGCAACCTCTGGATTACCAGTCCAGCACGCTGCCATTTGCGCCACGGAGACGCCTATGGGAGTCGTACTCCGAGGGATAAGCTAAGCCGAACCCCACCCAGGTCCATTGTTTCTCGAAACTCTAGGCGCTTCTCCTGATCGGTAAACCACACCGAATTTTATCTTATCTAGATGTTGTTAGATGGATATTAATGAATAAATCTGTCGCCGGTATTTTAATTAATAAATTAATTAGTCTGATATTATCCGGACGACGATGGAAGGGCATAGCCCAACACGATTCGAGTTTCGAGAAAATGGCTCCCCGGCGGGATTTGAACCCGCAACCTCTGGATTACCAGTCCAGCACGCTGCCATTTGCGCCACGGAGACGCCTATGGGAGTCGTACTCCGAGGGATAAGCTAAGCCGAACCCCACCCAGGTCCATTTTTTCTCGAAACTCGAATCGTGTTGGGCTATGCCCTTCCATCGTCGTCCGGATAATATCAGACTAATTAATTTATTAATTAAAATACCGGCGACAGATTTATTCATTAATATCCATCTAACAACATCTAGATAAGATAAAATTCGGCGTGGTTTACCGATCAGGAGAAGCGCCTAGAGTTTCGAGAAACAATGGACCTGGGTGGGGTTCGGCTTAGCTTATCCCTCGGAGTACGACTCCCATAGGCGTCTCCGTGGCGCAAATGGCAGCGTGCTGGACTGGTAATCCAGAGGTTGCGGGTTCAAATCCCGCCGGGGAGCCATTTTTTCTCGAAACTCGAATCGTGTTGGGCTATGCCCTTCCATCGTCGTCCGGATAATATCAGACTAATTAATTTATTAATTAAAATACCGGCGACAGATTTATTCATTAATATCCATCTATTGCTTGAAATTTAGTGTCAGACACAAATTTCCTTGGTGTAAATACAAACTTCCAGAAATTTTCAACAGCATTGTACAGTCAATATACATAGCATGTCTGACACTTTACATTTTATGTCGAGACATAAGTGTAAATGCACCTTTATTTTGTAGCTAGTTTAAACTTTAGTTAAGGTCACTAAGTAAATAAAGTTGGTATTTAGTTGGTAGGAGGGGTGCATGGAATTGGAAGTACTATGGAGTGTCCCGTGAGGCTTTATTAAATTTATGATAATTTTATCTACCACAATATGGCCGTGAGCTCACCTGGTAGTATAGGTTCCCCTTATAGGTATAGGCCCATTTTAACCAACAAAATTGATCTCGTTTAAAGTTGATCGTGATTAGTTGCCAATAGCGACCCAAATGAATTCTGATATAAGTGTTTACATTGTAATCGCGATTAGTTGTTGATCTTCGTTTAAGAAGTTGGTGAAACCGGGCCTTAGTCTCTGTTTACAATGTTGTGACGTCACATCTCTATTTTGCATCTTTTCATTTTTCTGTATGGGTGTGGGGCAAAAAGGTTTTAAATTGTTTTTTCGTGATCATTTCATCCTAATAGGTAACTCATTTTCCATGCATTTTAATTTTTGTTATTTTTCCGGAAAATGGTCCGTTTGATTTATGACTTATTATTTCTCAATAATAAGTCTTTGTAATCGTATCGCAAAAATGTTTTTGCCCCCCCCCCCCTCAAAATTTGTAGTTTTACTTTCCAAAGTGCGTAGACTCCGAATCTGAAATAAATAAAATATGTCCGTCCGCTGTCCAGGCCATATCTTGCCCTAGGACTGCTCGAAAAAACTCATTCTTTCGCACATAGACTCCATTTGGGGTCTAGTTGGTCCTAACATCTGATCAGTTTGATCAAATAACTCCCTGGGGTTTTATGGGCCAAAAGCGGGTCCAAAATGGGGATTTTCAAAGGATTTGGGATCATGGGGGTGTGGGGTGTCGATTTTCATGTAATTTCAAGCCGGATTTGACTACATCCATAAATAATAAACCCATGAACAGTCGAAATAATAAGGCATTGTTCGATAATTCGCAGTGTTTTTAAAAGAAACTGGTTTCATTGAAGTTGGAAACACCACTAAATTGATTTTTGATTGCCTTAGACCTTTTTAAATAGCTAAGGACGCGGAGTAATTTTTCAACGACTAAGTCTCACGAAATTGTTTCTTGTGAGTTACTAAACCACGTGAAATTGTCTTTGTTGAAAACAAAACCCGCAAATTTGGGGTTTTTGGCAACAAAACATCTAAAAATTAGTTCAGTTGTTGAAGAGCCAAAACCGCGAAATTGATTTCATAAAGAGCAGGGCCGTGGAACAGGCGCGGATCCAGGATTTTTCCAAAGGGGGGGCGCATTCAAAAAGATGCAGAGGTCCCACCTCAGTGTGTATATGTTAGTATATATGCTCTTAAGGGGGAGTTGTACATGTGTTTCCTCGACTCCCCTCCAATCATACCTCGCTTACTCCGCGTTGCGTAAATTATCGCCGTATTTCTGCTCCAATCCTGGATTTCAAGGGCTCATTTAAATCTTCAGGAAAGTCCGCACAACCGTACGTTCTTGCTTTCCTAAATAAGTCGTCGAAAGAGAGTGAATTTTCAAGGTAAAGGTTTATGTGCGTTTTACAGTTATTTTAGGGGTGAAATATGAAAAAAGAAGATCGTACGGTTGTGCGGAATTTTCCGTCAGTTTTCTTTGAAATGTCTTTGAGCTAATATCATTTCGTTGAAAAGTCTGTTGCGCATCGAGAAAGAATCGGCGAATTCAAGTAATGGGTGATACTTGGCACATTATAGGCAGTAGCTTCTCTTTCAACGTTGGAGAAATTTAAGCTGAAACAATTTATGGTTTCTTTGCTGAAACGTATCTTCACGTCGGCAATAACATTGTCCAAGACTGGAATGTAAATACTTTTCCTCCAGTAAGCAGACGTATCAGATGGCGTAACTGCAAAGTTTACCTATTGGTTTGACAGGAAGCAAGCCGCGGCTAACGCAGTGGCACATCAAGGTCATTCATGATTCTCATTGCGTCTTCGAAAATTAATGCAAAGAATGTTTGGGGCTGGCTTAGCTTATACTCCAAACAACCAATAACTTTGAGCGGAAAACCGGGAATTTCGAATTACCTACATGAAAAAAAAAAGTCTTGAGGTTTGAATGATGAGTAATTTATAGCGTATAAGCCATCCATGGCTTTTAGCGCTTCTGATACCCAGTATGGCCGGGTGCGCGCCCACTGACTGATTGGCGATGAGTAAATTAGAACTGCCACACCTCACAACGCTTGTATTTGGCCAAACTCCACACCTGCCGTGGAATCGGTTTCATGAAGGTGGATACCCCGCCCTTCGTTCCTTCGTACACCGGAGCGCTCAAGGGAAGGAAGCTTGGTGTGGTTCATAGAGACTACCCAGCAGCCCTCCTCTTGGACGACCAGCTTGAGGCCCTGGAAAGGGGCATTGAAGCTGCCCAGGCTTCAGCTGGGGAGGTAGTGCCCCAGTTTGATGGTCTGGTGCGAAGGAGGGGATGGCTATCCATCACCTGCGAGGACGACGGGACGGCTGATTGGATAAAGTCGCTCGTTGAAAGTATTGTACCCTGTGAGGGGGCAAGTTTGAAGGTGGTTGAGGGGAGTGACCTGCCCAAGCCCAGGGTGGTGGTTGCATTTCTCCCGAAGTGCGCGGATCTGGCGAACGAGCAACTCGTACGCCAAAATCGGGGGTTAAATGTGGGACAGTGGAAGGTACTGTCGACGAGTGTGCCTCAGGGCACGCCGGCTTTGATGATGACCCTGCTCATCGATGAAGAGTCGGCGCAGATCCTGGAAAAGAATAACGTAGTCCACATCAGATTCGGCAAGGGGACCATCCGGCCTAAGGCTCGGAAGGGAGAAGGATCATCCTCCGGCCCCCGGCAGCAGCCGATGGAGGTGGATCAGGCAGCCACTGCTGTGCGGGGTACCACCCCCGCACCGCGGCAGGAAGTGCTATCTGTGGGAACAGCAGTTGGCGCCATGGCATCCGGGCGGTCAACGCAGGTAGCTCCCCATACGCTAGGCCATCTACTAGCAAGGCGGGGGAGAGAGGTGATAGTGTCGGACCAGCGGGGGATGAAAGAGTCCCGAAGGCGGCAGGTCGGGCACGGAAACCCCACCCTACTCCGAGTAAGGCGATGCTGAAGAAGCAATCGCGGAGTGGGGTACATAAGGGGAATAAGTGACCGCTACGGGGTTGCGCTTCTTCCAGGTGAATCTGCATCGTGCGGCAGCGGCATCGGCCGTCTTGAGCAGGGTGTCCACTGGGGGAAGCTATGAGGTCACCATGGTTCAGGAGCCATGGGCATGGGAGAGGCAGGTCAAGGGCCTTTCTGTGACAGCAGGTAAGCTGGTTTACTGTAGGAATGAGGAGTGGCCGAGAACTGCGCTGCATCTAAGTCCCGCAGTGAAATTTTTAACTATGCCCGAATTTCTGTGCAGAGATTTGACAGCAGTCATCCTGGAAGCCAAGGACGAGGACCGGACCCGGAGGTGTGTGGTAGCTTCCGCGTACTTCCCGGGGGACGCTGAGGTGACGCCGCCGGAGGTCCTCGTCCTTGGCTTCCAGGATGACTGCCGTCAAATCTCTGCACATAAATTCTGGCGTAGTTGAAAATTTAACTACGGGACTTAGAAGCAGCGCAGTTCGCGGCCGCTCCTCATCCGCGCGAGGAACCTGCAGCTGATTGTGGGTTATGATGCGAATGCTCACCATGCCATCTGGGGAAGTACAGATGTCAACGTCAGGGGTGAGTCACTCTTTCAATTTTTGATGACGCATGACCTGGTGGTGGTAAATCAGGGCTCGATCCCTACTTTCGTGACAAGTGCGAGGAGTGAGGTCCTGGATGTTACTCTGGCCAGCCAGTTTTTGGCCAATAGTGTCAGAGATTGGAAAGTCATGTCAGAAACATCAATGTCTGACCATAGGCTGATTTCGTTTGAGGTCGAGTTTCCTAGGGTAAGAAGTACAGCTTATCGGAATTCCAAGAAAGTGGATTGGGAGGTCTTTAAAGAACATCTTGAACAGGAGTTGTCTGAGATGGACCTTGACATTCAGAGCCATGCCGAGCTTGTTAGGAGGGTGGAGGCGATCAATTCAGCGGTCCTCAGTGAGTACGAGGAAAGCTGTCCTGTTAAGGTGAAGAAGGGGAACAGGGAAGTCCCTTGGTGGAACAATGAGCTGGAGATGCTCAGAAGAGAAACGAGGAGGCTTTACAATAGAGCCAGATCACGTGGGGAGTGGGAGGCTTATAGGCGCTCCCTCACGGAGTATAACAAGGCCCTTAGGAAAGCAAAGCGGGTCACGTCGAGGACCTTCTGTGAGGGGATGGAGGATATGTCCGTTATGGGCAGACTACAGAGGGTCCTGTCCAAAGAGAGCCTGGGCCAAATTGGTCTGATCAAAAAGGCAGATGGAGCGCATACCGAGAGCACTAAAGAGACCCTGGAAGTCTTCCTGCGATGTCATTTGCCTGATTCCAGGGATGCAGGGGCCTCAGATGTTCAAGGCTAAGTGGTTGCTGACTGCCGGCCCACAAATGCAATTTGGAGCGCATCGGGGAAATTGATTACGCCCGAGAAAATTAAATGGGCTATCGGCTCTTTTAAGCCCTGTAAGTCCCCTGGGCAGGACGGGATATTCCCGGTCATGCTACAGCGTGGCCTGGAGGTCCTGGAGCCATGCCTCAGAAGGATATTTAGGGCGAGCTATGCATTATCGTATATACCGAAGGCATGGAGGGAGGTCAGGGTTGTGTTCATTCCTAAGTCAGGAGCAAACACCTCGGCCCAGGCGAAGGCGTACCGACCCATAAGCCTCATGTCCTTCCTCCTTAAAACAATGGAAAAGGTAATTGGCCTGGATATCAAGGACGGTTACCTTAAAACTAAACTAATCCAGAGGGGGCAGCATGCCTACCAGGCGGGCAAATCTACTGAGACCGCCCTAAACGAACTGGTGGGTATGGTTGAAAAATATCTGGAGGCGAAAGAAACTGCGCTGGGCTGCTTCCTGGGCATAGGTGGTGCATTTGATAACTCCACCTATGATTCTATGGAGGCCGCAGTAAGAAGCAGAGGTGTTGATCCATCTTCAGTTAAATGGATCAAGAAGATGCTGGAATGCCGCGTCGTGACTTCGGAGCTGGGAGGGGAGACTGTTTCCGTGTTGCCCTCAAGGAGATGTCCTCAGGGGGGTGTGCTCTCTCCTTTGCTCTGGTTGGTCGTGGTGGACGAGCTTCTCGCTATCCTAAAGGAGCAGGGTTATGAGGTAGGATGACTTTGCGATTCTAGTTAGGGGCAAATTTGATGATACCATATCCAATAGGATGCAGGGTGCCCTTAACATAGTGCAGCGATGGTGCAGCAGGCATGGTCTCAGGGTTAACCCTGAGAAGACCACCCTTGTTGCGTTTACTTGGCGTAGGAAGCTGGCATTAAAGGTAGTTCGACTGAATGGAGAAGTGTTGAAAGTAGGACAAGAAGTCAAGTACCTTGGAGTTACCCTTGATCAGGGGCTCAAATGGACCTCGCATATCAAGAGGGTGCTGACTGCTGAATAAGGCCACGTTCGCAATGTGGGCTGGTCGGAAAATGTTTGGCAAAACATGGGGTCTAAAGCCAAAAATGGTGTTGTGGCTGCCATTGTTAGGCCTATCGTCACCTACGGCTCACTCCTACGGTGTCCAGGTTGGGCACTTGCGTGTTCTGGAGGAAGATGCATGTAGTGAGGCGGCTGAAGTCGTTACGGATCTCATTGACGTGAAGATGAATTTTGAAAAACCCTTTAAGGGTGATATAGGCAAACGCGACCTTTGGGATAAGGGTTTGCCGAGGTTTAAGCCCGGCACGCAAGTATGGTATACTGATAGATCTGTGAAGGATGGGGGTGCTCTTTGGCCTCAGGCATCAGCATTGGGAGTCCCTTGGGACGACCGCCACCATCTTTCAGGCGGATATCTATGCTATAGAAGCCTGTGCGCGGAAGATTAGTGACAGGGGTCTCCGGAAAGCGAAGATCTTCATCCTGTCTGACAGCCAGGCGGCTCTTAATGGCCAAGGCTCAAGTGTCGTGAATTCGAAGCTAGTTTGGGGATGTCTTGAAGCCCTCAGGCCTGTGGCAACGGCAAACAGCCTTACTTTGATGTGGGTGCCGGGTCACAAGGGGTTTGAGGGGAATGAAATGGCTGATCAACTCGCGAAGAGAGGATCAGAGATGCCTCACGTGGGCCCGGAGCCAAGTCTCGAGGTCACGAAGTCCTTCACGAAGAGGCAGGTGCAGGCGTGGTTGGACGAGAGGCATCGTGGACACTGGGATAGACAACCAGGTCTCAGGCAGGCCAAGCTTTTTGTCACTTCAATGGGACGATCGGAGAAGGGCCTGATCTCTCTGAGCCGAGGAGACCTTAGGATCTTGGAGGGACTGCTAACGGGACATTGTGCCCTTCGATATACACTCAGATTATTGGAGAAGTCTGACACGGACATTTGCAGATATTGCGACTTGGCCGTGGAAACAGCAGAGCACGTACTGTGTGAGTGCGAGGCTCTGGGGCGGTTACGCATTCACCGCACATGATGTGCTTCAACCGGAAGACATCTCCAGGATGTCTTCGGGGAACATCCTCAACTTCGTTAAGGAGTGGTGGTGGAGGACGCTTGAAAGCTAGCGTCTTTCTTGGCAGGGCAACCTGAGGGGACACCACAATAGAACTCATAGGTCGAGTTTGGTAGGAGATAGTATCTACTGGGCTTCCCTCCCCGTTAAAAAAAAAAAAAAAAAAAAAAAAAAAAAACAGATTTTCTGAAAAAGTGCCAAATTCCTGAAATAGGGTTTTTAATGTGACGGGTAGAAACGAGGGTGACTCGTTAGGCCCGCACAGGAAAGGAAATCGGTGTAAAGGGTGACTGGGAAGGGGCACGATTTGAATTACGGACGCGGAGACTTAACTAGGTTTATTTTACGACACGACTAGACTTAATATTTGTGCAATTTATTCACAATTCCTGGACCGCGGGAGACTTGACACGGGATTTAGCGTGGGATTTTGCGGGATAGAGCGACGAGCGTGTGGCGACGAGTTGACGAGCCAGACCGAAGCGAGAGCGAGTCCAGAGCTGCACCCGCTTATATATTTTTGGGTCTGCTGACCGTTGCAGGTTCTCACGCCGCCGAATTTCCTTTGCCCTCAATTCGCACAGTTGGGGATGGATGGGAATTGAGGGGTTTCTTTGTATTGGGAATTTAGGGTGGGACGAAGGGGAGGGTTACTAATTTATTAATTTTGATATTTTGGGCGAATTGAGGATTTTAGGATAAGCTGGACCGTTACATTAAGAAGCTAAGCACGTGAACGAAAAGTTCATTTTTCAGCGATTAGGCTGTGTTCTATGTGAGCGGGTAACGCCGGCGGACGGGCGTTTTTTTTTCCAAACCAAGTATTCGAATCCTCTTGGAAACACTGGATTTGAAGACAAAAACGCCCTCCCGGACAGGGGTGAAATTGGTTTTGTAAATAACCAAACGTGCTAAAAAGTGAATTATGTGTTATTATAAAAAAAAACACTGTTTTTCATATTTTAAAGACAACGACAATGTACGCAAAAGAATAATATAGAATGTAAAATTGATTGCGGGGGTGTCAAAGTTGCTACATAGGGATGACTACGCAAAAGTTAAGAAAGAGAATAGCACAATACATTTGTGATACTAAAAATGGAAAAAATAATACTGGACTTAGTGAACATCATAAAAAAACGGGGCATATTTTTAACTTTGAAGACGTCAGTGTATTGGATCGGGAGAATAATTGTGAAAAATTGAGAGTTTTAGAGAAATTACATAATAACATCAGGAGGGAAACGGTCAATTTTCAGTTGGATAGTGTGGGGGTTGAACCGTACAGTAGAAGGTAGAAATTTTATTGTGCAGGTATTGTTGACAGATGAAATACATCAGAATACACAGAAACATTCAGTATTAACTATATTGTTTCGCTATGATATTTAAAAGCTAAGATTAATTAAATTTTGAATTCAAGGTGAAGGGAGGGGAAATTTTTTTTTAAAAAACCTCCAGCTTTATACAAAAACTATTGAAAAAGGGTTCTTAAGTTGAAACGAGGGAACTTCTGTTGTTGTTACCTGGGGGTCATGATAGTTCTGATATATTGTGTCTCACTCTTCTGTGTTTGGCACGAGCTATTGAGTCATAGCGAGCTATTTTAGCGACGAGGGGATTTATTGAACTATGAAATTTTTTCAACATATTGGAGGATAACTGTTGGATGTAAGGCTTGATAAACGGCATGTCACAATTTTCATGAAGGGTGGAGATTTTCGTGGATTTTGTGCTACCGGTGCATAAATGTAAAAATTTATTTTGAATAATCTGGAGTTTTTTGTAGTTCGAGTCGGACGTGTAACTCCATGCTGAGCAAGAGTACGTTAAGAATGGACGGATACATGTTTTGTAGATTAACAATTTATTCCTTTGGGACATACCTGATTCGCGCCGCATTAAGGGAAAAAGGAGTCTAACCGAGAGTTTACTCCTATCTACCAAATCATTGATGTGGCTTGTAAAATTTAGTTTTGAATCTAGTTTGAGGCCCAAGTATTTTACAGATGAAGAGAACGATATTTGTTGATTTTCTAGAACTATGCTACGATTTAATAATGGCCTGCGTTTTGAATAAATGATAGCTTCTGTTTTAGTACAATTTAGAGAAATTTTCCAGTGAAAGAAGAATTTAATAATTTTTGAAAGAATATCGTTCAACCTACGAACTATAGTGTCTACTCTCCAGGAAGACGTGTAAACTGCAGTATCAAGCGCTATATTTACGTGTGGTGATGTGGGAATGTCGTTAATAAATAAAATGAACAAGAGTGGTGCAAGAATAGATCCTTGGGGAACTCCAGCGCAGCAAATGTGCAACGAGGAGTTGTCTGTGTTTACAGTCACAAAGAATTTCCTGTCCCTGAGGTAAGCTGCAATAATTTTGATGAGATAAACAGGGAAGTTAAGTTTTATTAATTTATATAGCAAGCCATAATGCCAAACTGTATCGAATGCTTTTTGGACGTCAAGTAAAACCATTCCCGTGTGTTTACGCTCGTTGAAGCGATGAGTGACGTCGTCTACAACTCGGTACAGCTGTGCTTGAGTCGAGTGACCAGCTCGAAACCCGAATTGTTCGTTACACAATATGTTGGATGCAACAGTATAGCTTAGTAGCCGGGATTGGATTAATTTTTCGAATACCTTGCTGAGAGTGGGCAGGAGACTGATAGGACGGTAGCTTGATAGCAGCGAGGGATTTTTGCCAGGCTTGTGCAAAACAATGACTTTAGCCATTTTCCAGAATTTCGGGAAGTACCCTAAAAACAATATTTTATTGAATAATTTTGATAAAAAAACCAAGGCTTTTCGTGGGAGTTGTTTTAAAAGAATGTTGCTTATCGTGTCGAGGCCGGGAGATTTATTACTAGGCCGAGCCTTAATAAAGAGAGAAACTTCTTTAGGAGTAACAAGTTTTACCTCAGTAGGAGCGTGGTTAGCTGTTTTTAGGAATCTACGGACACCCCTGTTGACTACATTGTTGTGATTCGCGGAACTGAGAGACTGAGTAGTTCTTGGCACATGCTCGAAGTGCTTTGCAAAAGCGTTGGCTTTTTCAAGCGACGATGAAAGCTGAACATTGTTTTCCGTGATAGTTGGTATTACACGGTTGGACTTACCCCTACTGAAGTACTTAGTAACCCTCCAAAAAGCTGAATTAGTAGGCTTAAGCGAAGAAAGGAAGGAGTGCCAATTTAAATTTCTGATATTCCTAATTAAGGCTTTAATAGTATTTTGAAGAAGATTGACCATTTTGAAGATTGACCAATTAAAATAGTTTAAAATAGTTTTGACAATGTATAGGAGAAACGGTGGGAAAAGCAAATATGAGAGTAGGTTGAGAGGGGGGGTTGGCTTCCGGTCTTAAATGATTATCGCTGTATTTAGAGCGTTTAGTGGAGAAACAAAGTTCTAGAACTTTGGAGACTAGGAGAAACTAGTCGGCATAGTTGAATAAAAAAAGAATGTTTTACTCAAATAACGAATTAATTTCCTAAAGCCCCTTCCCGTTCACCAGTTCTTCTCCCGTCACGAGGAAGAAGAAAAAGTCATCAACCTTTGGGGGGCCATGGACCCACCCACTGCCCACATCGTAAACGCCCAGCTAAAAAGTCTAAAGTAGGAAATCAAAGCCAAGAAGTGGGTAATATATTTTTTTCCTCGTATATAATTCATGTACGAATGCTATTAGTATGTAATAATAAATACAACTTGGTGGGAAATTAATTAGCGTGAAACTAATGCTAATGAATGCTATGTTTTCTACTTTTTATAATATTCCAATCGCCGAGAATTCTCGTGCTCACGGGTGCATCAACAATTTTTCGTTTTAATGAACGAACGAGGAGGACTGATCGAGAGAGAACAAAAAGAATAGTAGAAATAATAAGCCTTTAAGCGCTTTTGGGTTGAGAAGTAGGTAAAGTAGTTAATTACAATGTTCTCAAGAGGTTTCAACCATCATAAAGAAGTGGATGCTCGGTCATAATCAAGAGGGCTCTTATCTGAGTACCGGCAATCGCTCCCCTCATTTCTTTCAGCATTTTTTTTTTTTTTTTTTTTTTTTTTTTAATGGATCCAAGTTTTGCCCACTTAGTGATTTCAAATTCAGAATAATAGGGCGAGAATGAAATATAACTCTAATTAATCAAATATGAGGATTATTACGATGCCCCCTGCCATGGAGAGCGACGGTTGAGTGACATCGCTTCAACGCGACAAATTGCTTGGAACATTCCTTGTTCGTGAGTTTGCCCAAAATCCAGCTTCTGTTATTATTACTACTATCTTTGACTCGTTCTCACAGAGGGAGCTCTGGATTGGTCAAAGTGTAGGAATGAATTGTTTCTAGTGATTTGTTTCTTTTCGAGATAGCTACTACATAGTACATACATGGCTACATAATATATAGCTACTAGGGAATTTGGTTTGTAAAATTTACAGTAGTGGAGGAGGATAGTCGTATAGACTAGTTACGACTAAAGTTACGATCCTCTGCATGCTCCATCTTTCATGACCTGCAATGATTGATGATTGTTGATAGTTTTCCGGATCCGGATTAAGTAATTTTTTACGTGACGTAATCAGTGGCGTAGTTTGTTGAAAATGCCCCCCCCCCCACCACAAAACGAGCGTTTGGCTCCTATCTATGTTAGTTCAAGGAAGATTTTGACTTATTTTGTCATAAGTCTTCATCAGATTTTTCCCATAGGGGAAATTTCGCAGAAACTTCATGGCATTTTTAATTTAAGGCTTTTTGAGTAAGAGAAATATCTTTCTGCTCGATGCCTATAGGTGTTACATGCAGTGGCGGGACTTCACCAACAAGGGTCTGTGGTGGGAATCTCTACGACGAGGAATCTGAATAAACCAGGAATACAAATTTTACGTGTCGTTCAAATATAGCTTTTTCTCAATTTTATATCCACGAAGTCACCTTCAGAAACCGCAAACTGGATTTTTCTTAATTTTAGCCACGAAATCGAATCCTTTCTTCCTCCTACGGTACAACCCCATCACCTACCAACCCCTATGTTTAGAGCGATTTCAACCGCTGCCTTGTTACCCCTCTACCTAGATCTGCCTATGACAAAGTAAAATCTTCACGAAAATGCGTTTGTTAATGGAACAGAGAAGTTAAATGGAAAGTGGTGGGGAGCGGAGGCAATTTTCAGATAAATCATTCGAGTATCATTTTTAAAAAACGTCAAGGTCACAAGTAACAATGATTGAACAATCACTTCATTTTGGTCGACATCAGGAATTCACTGCCTTATCCGATTCACTCCAGCAGCTGGCGGTCGGCTATGGAGCATTTCATTTATGAACCTCCTCCCCCTCCAATGGATTCTATTCTTTCAAGCCATTGCATAAATTAAAGTTGGTTTCACTATTTGAATTGATTTTAAAGTAATTCAAGATTACCCCCTACTTTTGTGGACAATATCGTCACTCATTTTGGACAGTTTGTAATTGGCGTCCAATGACCGGAGATTACTATCGTTAATGGGAAAACAATAAATTTTCCTCCTTACGTCTTCATCAATCAAACAAAACATATAACGAGATCAAAATATGTAATTAATATTGAGAAACATAACAATTAGATACGTAAGTTTTATTTGAATAGCTGCTTTCATCCATCATGCTGTGGCATTGCCGGCCAACCTTTTCTGCCCATGGACCATTGCAAAAAGCAGGAGCTTGAGTGGACCCCACCTCCCAAGCCCCACCACATTAGTTTTGCTGCATTGCGTCCAGTCTGGCAGTTAGGGCGGAGGCCCCCTGCCCACTAGGCCACACAATGTCCATGTTTTCAGTTAACAGAAAACGTTGAATTATCGGTGAAATCAAAACTTGAATTTGAGCACATGAAATACGTGTATCATATCATTGAATTCCACCGCTTTCAGGGCCGTTTGAAGAGGGGGTTTCCGTTGAAGAGCAAGATTCCCTAGCCCATTACCACGTACTCAAGCATAATTACACTGGTATAGGTGTGATTCTTTGTCCCTTCGCGGTGTCGAAATGTTCAATTTATTAAGTCACCTTCACCGGTTTCGATGGCTGGAATTTGGGGATTTTGACATTTTGAACCCAATTCCGCAGATTTGGCACTTTAATAAATCAATATAGCTGGGTTGGCCATTCATAACCCAAATTTTGTGGAATTGGCACTGACAAAACCCAATATCGCGGTATTCACATACTCCAAAGCCGATTTTCCAGGATTGACGCCCTAAAAAACCCATTTTGGGACGACATATTCAAAATTCCGATTTCACGGGATATGAACTAATCAACAAAGTGATGTAACCGGTTTTAGCCCTTTGAAAAAACATTTCTGCTAGCTGGAATCTTTCATAGTCCAAATTTCACGAATTTGGCACTCACCGAACCCAATTTCACAGGTTTGACCAATGAAAGGACCAATTTCGCCTTTGTCTCCTTAAAAAAAGCAATTCCGCCGGCTGGCGAAATTTCTGGGTGTTGGATCATTCATGGATCCATTCTGCCGGGAATCGAAGAGTGAGGTAAAAAGAACGTCCCAAAAAAACCGCCGCTACAACTAATCGAAGACCGGGAAGGCAAAAGCGACGTATTCCTGAGGCTCAAGGCCTCGCCTGTTAAGTTTTGAGCAATAAAAAATAGTTTTGTCTATCCCTAGAGAAGATATAGATAGAAAAGGTTTTGGCTATAAACGTGAGAGTGACACTCGGTGGTCCCGACCCGGGTGTCTGCTATTAGTCGCTTTAAAAACTCTGGGGAAAACTCCATGTAGAAGAGCCTACTTTTTTTCTCTCTAATGGAATTTTTATTTTTTATATCCTGTTCCAACTGTACACTTCAAACCCGTACTATACGCGGGCGTTTCGGTGGGTCGCGGTTTGTTGAACGCAAACCTCCGGGAACGCCCAAACGAAGCCGAGTGCGCCGTCTTACAGCTCGCCACAGCCTTATAGTGTAATGGGCAATTGCTGGATTCGAACCCAGGTCCGCTGGGTAGCGAAGCGAGCACTGAATACTGAATGCATTACACCATCGAGGCGCGCCACGGGTCCGAAGCCAAGAAGAGGCTACAGGCCGATCCAATTAAGTCTATGTAATCAGATCACCTATTGCTTATTTGTTCTCGAAAAAGTAACAATTTTTTGTTTTCGTTCTATTACACTGTGTAGAAAATCATTCTGGAGAAACATTATGGTTTTTAGCTTATGGAGACAAAATGTCAAATTTCATGGTCAAGTGTTGCTTGTTTGAAGGGATGAATTTGAGGGTTGTGGGTCAGTTTTGATGATATACGTAAATGGCTGCGTTTTGTAGGTATCATACTACGCACGCCTATAAAGCCCGGATCACTTGATGCAATTTTTGAAGCAATTTTGCTCGCTACTTTTTTAAAGCCGTCCGATCACAATAATAAGGAATAATTGACATAATGAATGAGAAATAAGTAAATAAATAAAAGTGGGTACATAATTGCTCGTATGATGATTTGGGCTTAACTTTAGTGATTAATGTACGCATCAAGAATTCAGAAACGATCATTCGTCCAGTACGACTCAACATACCTGAACATACATATATCCAAATAAGGCCTCATTCAGTTCGAATAGTGAATGACGTGGTCGTTTCCGGTTTATAAAACGGGGGAAGAACACATCTCTACGACGATTGTAACGAGTGAGAAAACAAATAAGAGGGAGCAAGCCTCAAGTAGAGTAGGTAGCACCTTGGAGAAAGTTTCGGACAACGGCCTTGGTAGGAATCCGCTTAAAGGCCGTCGACCTACCTTTCACATTTTGCCAACAAGTAGCAAAGGCGGCTTTATTATTTTTTCTCTCTCTCAAGATTTTAATCGGACTGCGGAGCCCAAGCACGTGAGTCCCTCCACCACCACTCCCACTTCTTCCTCGATATTACATTTTGCAGGCTTAAGTACATATAATCATCTTGCTCTGTAACGTTTCTCTCACGTGGCACATACCGAAATATGAGCTATATCGAGCCTGTCCAATTCTCAGATCATGCTACGTACGTAGGTCAAGCCCTTCTCTTTGAAAAAAAGACAAGAATTTTTGCTCTTCACTGCGTGGTCTTCAATTCTTATAACCTCATTATCGAATTATACGTATAATTAACTTCTAATTTAATATTTTGTCACTGCTATGCGCCTAGTCATTAGAAGTACAAAAAAAGGAGAGGGAAGGAGACTCCCATGTTAATCGAAGCATGGCTTATTAAAGCTTCTCGCTGTAGAATGATTTTTGGTCGGGTGAGCTGCCTAACAGGCGAAGAACACAAGGCACACGCACGCGAACGCCTTTTTCCTTACACGAAAAATATCTTTCGTCAAACACAGTGTTGTTCGCGGTCGAAGAGGACAGGTGTCCTGCTTTAGAAAAAAAAAAAAAAGTTAAAAAAAAAGGAGATTATATCCTTTAGAAACTCGTCGCATTAAGAATGATTTTTTTTTCGGAGCGAAGTGAGAGTGATTCCTGGAGAGAAAGAGAGAGAAAAAAGGACATGAATGTTGAGAGAGAAAGAGGGAAGTTCGGAGCGAACTGTGTTCCAACCTGGGAAGGAGAACCCACTTTCAGATCCTGGTCCGGCCTCCGGGAGACATACGCGAACAGTTTTCATTTTTATGCTGAGTTGAAGTTCGTTTGGCGAGCAGTCTACTCGGGGACTCTTTGAGGGAAAATAAGTAATTAATTCTAGTGTGAAGACAGTTCAAGGTGCTTTTTTGTTTTTGTTTTTTATCGGCGTGACGTTTTCAAGCGCCCACCCTCCGAAATGATTTGAGTTTTTAAAAGCTACCAATTACGTGAGTATCAACATCTCAAATTGAATCATAGCTGTACACTAGACCCGTACACGATCCTGCATATAGAATCATAAATTTGATGCGAAATATCTCAATAACAAGATTCAACTTTGCTGACCGGGTTTATGGAATGCCTAGAGAAAAGGTATACCTGAAACGCTTTCTAAAACATCATCTTTAGACAAACGTAAGCTTTGAATTAGTTTCACAAAGTTTGAAATATGTATTCTCTAAATGTATTTACGCTTGTTGTGTGAGGGTATAATGCTTGAAGCTATCACGAATATAGCTTTTACTGAAATAACTGAGGTGTCCAAATGGCGACGACTTTATTCCACGTAAAATAACGACAGTGTTTAAATTTTAACACTTCGCACTCGCATCCCACTCACCTAATTGCGGCTATACAAGTACCTCTCCCAAGGTCACATTCCAACCGCAAGCTTACTTCTGACATTGGTCGAGCTTGGAAATTGAGACAGTAGGTACCCTGTTTTGTGCCTTACAAATAATACGTCATCCAGATTTCGGCCATGAATGTATTTTTGGACGTCATCAATATCTGGTGAAGCCCAACCCACTTCCTTCCTACTGCTAAACTAAGTTGAGTCAGCGTCATCAAAATATAAGTGGAGAAAGCGTTTACCCCTCCCCCACCCATATCTTTCTGAAAACTCCTCTAACAATGATGAAGCTCTATGTAACTCAAGTACCTCAGAATCTAGGTTTTTATAGTGTCTTCTTCGCTGAGGATATGGAATAAGACGTTGTCCAGATAATGTTGGTAATGTCAACGTTAACCAACAGTCCCGTACGTGTAGTAACGTCAATAAAAAAAACGACGTCAAACCACAGACCAAACTCTTTACTCAGGCCGTTTCTTACGCACTCCCTATCGTAATCGGCGTTTACATGGCTCACCATGGCTTTTACGAAAATCTCCGCGCACGATGTCATCGATTTTTGGTCAACGTCACCCGAGTTCAAACAGACAGCTCATCCTGGACGTTTGTCGTATTCGGTTCGAATGAATGAATTCGAAAAAATGACCACGAGAAAGAGAATTCTCACGTGGGCTTCTTTCGTCAACTGAATCATCTCAGTCGGATTTAACGAAAAATTTGACTTTCCTCAGGCGCCGTCCTACGCGAGTGCGGTCGCGTGATTTTAAGCGCGTTGAAACATTGCAGTGCGTGGGAATCACATGTAGAGTCCTATATCTGTGCGTTTTTTGTGATTAGATGACACGTGACAGCGTGTACTCACTTTTCGAGCAACAACAACAAATTCAAAACCAAAAGTTCGAAACATAATGAAAATCTCCCGCCCCGCAAAAGCCGCTCTAGCCACTACAATCGAGCGGGACACATAGTAAAAGTCACTACGCGAATAAGTCATAATACGGGGCTACTAATCACCACGAAAGCTACGGTCCACCTCCCAGAAAGTTACGTACAACTTCAAAATTGGCAAGCCTCAAGCCAGCGCTTATTGCAAATAGAAACACTCCAGAGTAAATGTATATCAAAGAACACCCACCGACAGGGCCGTGGAGAGAATATTCGGGGACAAAATTCAATGGGACTTTTTCACTGACACCCCCCGTCTCTCACGCACACATCCACTGTTTTTGACAAATTTTTTAGGCACATTCCTCCTCCGTACACAACTTGTACATACTGACTGAAACAAGACAAAGCTCCGTAATAAAATTCATCAGTAGCCAGAGCAAACAAAACTATGGCAGAAAATATAGGTCTGAATAGGGGGGGGCACCCGTCCCCCTTGTATGAACAAGCAGGCAATGTTCTCCTTTGAAGCGGTGCCGCTGCCGCGCCGCTCCGTTCGAACACTCATGTATAGTTGACGTTATAGTGTCAAATATTTTTCACCATAAAAAACGCTCAACCACAACACATATCCAAGCCACAGCAAATATCCCAGCCACAGCAAAGATCCAAGCCACAGCAAAGCTCCAAACCACAGCTTTTCTTAGTTACTTCTCACAGTTATTCTGTGAGAGGGTTTTCGATACCCCCCCCCCCCTTTAAAAGGTCTCCGATCCGCCCTTTGATGTTTGACCAGGTCACGGTATTTCTAGCACGCAGTTCTAGCACGAAACGGATTCACATAAAAATTTTCTGTTTTTCTCTATACGCCATTTAAGGACCGACTTTTTTCGGTCCGGTCCTCACAAGAAGACCGGACCGGACCGGAATTATTCACAGCCCGGACCGAAATAAAATTGCTGGGACCAGACTAAAGACCGGAACCGGTTTCACCAGTGGCGAGGCGTCCGGTCATCGATAGATTCGCCGATGACTAGATTTTTCTTCGGAAATCAAGGAATATTTGTTGGAAATATTTTTCTTAGAAAAGCCCCTTCTCGGATTTAAACAACGATTTCACTCAACTGAGTTCATAGGAGAGTTAGGAGGTCTGTTTTTGATCAACTGGGAGAATACTAGAGCGATCTATTGGGCCTTAATAGCGTAACAGATGCGCTAACTTTGGAGAATCCAATCTCCCTCCCTCTCATTCCCGTCCACTCTATCATGTCTTCGTCAAGCTCAGTTTCCTTCCCTTTCTCGCGCATTAGAAAAACAGCTCTACTCATCGCTTCTTCGGTCGAATCCGGTTCCTCTCGGCTCATTGTGCGAACGGTCGTGGTCGGCAACGGCTTCTTTTTCAAATATTTTACTGGCGTTTATTTCATTTTTCATCCCTTTTCAGCGTTTGAATTGCAGGTTCTCCAGTTTTAAAATGGTATTTGACGTGAGATCGTTATTCGTTCCGTTTGTAGAGACGAAGCTCGGTATTTCTAAAAGGATCCCTCGTGTGCTGAAAAATGTGAATAATTCCGACGGAGCGTTTCAGGAAAAGTGAAATTTTTTTAGAGACAAATTACTGAAACCCCTTAGTAATTCGATTGAACAAATCAAATTGTATAATTCGAACGACGCATACAACATTGGAGGAAAATTAGGCACTATAGAATTACACCATAAGTAGAAATGTACCACAATACATAGCAAATCGAGCAGGCCAGAATGCAGGTGTTGTCGGGGGGCGGTTTGTTGTGCTTCTTTGTCTTATTTTCTACTAGAGCTCTCCAATTTAGTCCAGTTAAACTATCCGGAAAAATCGGCTTACCTTGCAAAAGGTCCGCAGTGTCATTTTTTATTTTTTATGTTGTACGTTTTTATGTTGTAAGGAGTGTTTAAGAAAAAAGTGTAAATTCTAAAACACTCGGCACAACTTTTGGCAGCCCGAAAACCACGATTTTTCGGCACTTTCCCCCCACCCAAATATCCCTAAAACCATCGGCTTTAGAGAAAATTACCCCTTACAACCCAGGTAGGGCATGGAATTTCCTACATTATCTTGCATTCAAAGAATTTTTCTACGACCAATATGGAGGGCGCTACAGCCTCTCGAACCATTTTCCCTGTCAAGGTTGAAAGTTTTAAAATCGCTCGTTCCCGACCAAAATATGTCCGATGAGCTTCATTTCTTGCCGTCAACATTCACCGGACACCTGTCACTACCAACTTTCCAAACCCCCTCAGGGTTCCTCAAAACCGTTCAGCGTACAGTAGCTATTTTGAGTGAACCTCTTGTGGTGAAAGCTGTCAATTTAACCTCGAACTCACTTTTCGGTCTCAGAACTCAGTAGTTGGGTGATGATTTGATTTCAGAAACTCTGTTCTGGTGAACACCTCACCAAAAGGATCTCCAAATGGTGGTCCAAATGGGCCTTTGTTATAAAGAGACTCTCTGATCGGCTGGATCATCAGGGAGCACCCGTGAGCTGTACCTCTGAGAATAAACCCAGAAACGGGCAACTCATCCATGAAAATGTAAAATGAGGAACAAAATTATGATGATATCGGCCAAGACCCCATGTCCAAAAAATGTTTCGAATATTTGATATGGCGGATCAGGAGGTACGAACACTTTTGTTTGCTGAAGAAAAAGAAGAAGAAGACGACGACCGAAAATCGCTCGATTAGGAGGTCCAACAATAATTCTTATATATAGATATTGATATTAGGGATGAGAACCTACTAGAAGCTTTTGGTCTCAGTCAAAAGCGTCAATTTGGGTCATTTCAGTGAGCTCGCATATCTTATTTTGGAGCAATCCAAACTGTGCATGGAACAAAAGGGGAAGCCATTTTGGTGTACATATGGCGCGTTCTTACTGGACCGACATCCGTATCGCTCTAGTATATGTTCGCCACTTTATAAACTTACAGCGTTTCCCAAGTGCACCAAATACTGCATTTGAGCAGTTCATTCCCTCTAGTCCTCTCTGAGTTGAATCATATAGGTATGATAATGGAAGGCGGGTGGAAATGAACTGCCCCGTCGCAGAATTGCATGCAAATGGGAAACGCTATTACATTATTTCTGATAAATAAAACCGTTTTCAACTAAGTATACAACAGATGTTTTCTTTGTTTTGAAAAAGTTCCTTACAGGTTCACATAAGGACACATTTGTCCCTTACCCCCACTCCCGAA
The DNA here is from genome assembly GCA_038030265.1 of Corythucha ciliata. NCBI lineage: Eukaryota > Metazoa > Arthropoda > Insecta > Hemiptera > Tingidae > Corythucha > Corythucha ciliata. Next base: position 34,358,759 of record CM075938.1, read on the forward strand.
GTAAATTTGTAAAAATCACTTTTCCAGTAAAATTGTGCTATGTGTGATCTAACTAATGAAAAATTACAAATAAACCAAAATTGTTCACGTTGCCGCCTTATGAACCTCAAAGGGTTAACCCAATGTTGAACATTTTCCTGCCTCCTGCGAATTCAGATTCAGCCGACTAAATTTTGACGTGAATGACTAAAAATAATCAGTCATCCAAGGAACTTTTAATTTAAAACCCAAACTGATTTTTTTTTTTTTAATTGAAAACTCGCAATTCAGCCCCAATTAGTAACTATCACGAATGATCATGTCACCCCCGATATTGACTATTCAAGCAGGAAGAGGTAATTTCCGTCCCAGATACTTCAATGCTCTCTAGTAAACTGATCGTCCAGCCACAAAATTTGGTTTTATGGTTCAAAAAAACTGTGAATTTTCCACCGACTTGTACATTGACATGAGTTACCCATTGCTCCGTATCGTTAAAGTGCCAAAGCGTCTGAAAGTTCAACCGCACAGGCACCGAACAAGAATGGCCCAATACAATGAGCCCTGAGGCTCTCCTGCCCGACAGAACCAACCACCAGGTCGGTTCTGCCGTTTAAGCCTCGAAACCGCTTAAGTGATTGCTGGTTTTAATTAAATCTCGCAGTGGTAGGAATAAAATCCCAATAATTTGAAACTCCAGCTCTCATAATTTATGTATAAGAGATTTTCCCTTTTTACCTGGTAAGGGAAAGGGAAGAAACCATTTTCGACGCACTTTGATACTTTTGGTCGGTCCAAGTGTCCTCATGACATTGTACTATGCATTCCCAGAAACGCAACGATGACATGAAGTTTACATACTCATGTTGGCATGCAACTAACAATAAGTACCATTTTGTGGTTCTAAATAACAGTTTAACGAGTATTAAAGCATTCATGCATGGCTAACCTGTACACTAAGGCTCTTAATTAACGAATATCATGACCAAATGATACCAGCCGAGTGGGTTCGTGGAAATACTCCATAGACCAATGCTTAGGAGGTCCTTAAACCCAACTGTCAGAATATCAATCGTTATTTTAATTAGTCTATGGTTAATACAACACTGTAATATTTAAGATAAAGTTTATACTCGCTATACTTGAAATCATTAATTTATAATCTTATTTTCAAAGTTCTCTGTAAGGAGAGAGCAATTATTTTTCTATGGGAACAGGTAGCAGAAGATTCGGGAGAGAGCTCCCGCCTGCCGTTGGTTTATGTCAGTACCGGTCGGTGGGACTTTCGTCCGAGTCGCATGTTACATTTCATCGACTTTTCTTCAGGAGTGAAATGACGCATTAATTTACATCATTACTATAAACCTTATATTGTAAGTGATGATTGATTTATAGAAAGTCTACCATATATTTACATAAAACCAATAATGTATACCTTGTTCAAGACGTTAAGGGAGGAGTAAAGGGATGAAAGTTTAAAATAATCATTGCGATCCACAATATTCATAGACTATGTTGTCTAAGATAACAAGAAGAGGGCCCTACTGCGAGTTTCCCACTGCGAATGATTTTACAGTACGCTTAAGGAGAGTTGTGACAGGGATGAAGAGGGGATTACTTTTGTTTTCATTCGAACCCAAAGTTAATTTATAGGTCTGAAGCAAAGTTCGGAATCTCCATTGATACAAAATGATCAAAATGGTTAAACTCTCTCATCTGACTGTAAAAGTTTCGTATAGAATAGCACAAGAAAAATAATATTGAGACGTCTGAAAACTGTAATAATGGTTATAATAATAATAATAATTCTTGACGTGATTATTCGAATCAACGCCCCGTAGCTGAGTTCATCCAGTCATATTTAATTCATTAATTAAAATATTCCGGAAACTGATAATAAGCGCCGCGAAGGTACAGTGACTTTCAGCGTTTTTCTTGACCGCAGTGAGAGCTCATTTCCGGCGCAAGCCTCAATTTCACTCTATATGTTTTAATTGCCCTCGCGCGAAAACCGACAAAAAAAACTATTTACTTCTTTCATTTTAAAAGCTCGTGGGCCAGCAGGAACGCGATGGAAGTTGATTTATGAGACGGTGCCTTAACTCAATGGTATCGGGTGCTGAAAGGGGAAAATAACCCTTATTTTTGCATAGGGGGGCCTTGAGTGAAAAAGGGTGTATTTTAAGCTGATCGGGTGTTAACTCCTATCTGGGTATATTGGAAAGCGCCTAGTAAACGACACTAATTAGAGGGTCATCTTTCACTTCTAGTTTTCCTTATGTAAGTCATTTGTCAGGCGTTGCGATTCCAAAGTGTCAGTTGTGAGTGTAGTGAGTTTTCTCTCGTTATTCACGTTACTAGACGACAGGCCATGACCAACAGTTTAGTTAGCAGACGATAAACGTGTTGATTCTGATATCACGTGACTGCAGTGTGCGCATACACTAAATGCTATGAAAACCCAACCTCTTTAACCTTCGAGACTTGATTATTCTTATAATTATAGCGAAGAAAACAATTTGGTTTTATTAACAATTTCGTATTCGAATAGTATAATCAAACTTGGTCTTGGGTGGCTAAAACTTATGAAATATTTTTTGTTCTCAAAAAACTGGCCGTGCAATTTCAACTACTGACCTGAGGGTTCAGTTATGGGATAAACCCCAAATTTGTTTTTCCAAGTGGCTGAATCTTGTTAGCAATAATGTGGAATTACAAAATGCTAGAGGTGACTATAATATTTGTAATTTAATTTTGTTATATTATTTGTTATGCTTTTCACTTTTATGAGGGCGTATCTTATTTAGAAAATAGGGAAAAGAAACGGCCGTCTATATAATTTGAAGGATGTAACAGTTTGATAATCCCAAATTGATGGTAAACAAAGGGGAAAAAAGAGGAGCATTGCTAGGGTCTTTAGTCTACCAAGATGACAGCAACATTAGATGCTTGCTGGCGAAGCTGTTTCACTCAGTGAGCTCTAAAGTGCCTTAAACATTCCAACTTTAGTCTGCATTTTCTTTCCTGCTCGCAACGGCGGACCAAGACTATTTGGCACCCAGGACGAGAACAGCGAATGTTACCCCTCCCTCATCCTCCTATCAGCAATCGTTATCGCGTCGTGGATGGAAGACAAAGACCAATACTTACCCTGCAAGAACAAGACTTACTGCAAGACTCCGGGGATGTGTCTTGCGCAAGAACAATAGTCTTGTGTTAAGACTCTTGCAATTCTTGCAAAAAAAAGATCGGAATGATTTTTAAGAAAAGCTAGCCTGTTTGACGGGAAAAGGGAGAGGGCTCTGAATACGCTTATTCGGCAAAAAGCGCACTCACAGACAAAAAAGGTTGTATCCTTCTCCGCCACTCTTCATCATTTTATTTTTTATTTTTTCTGGTTTCCTCAATTTCCGTACCGAGTTCTTAGCTAAGTCATTCTCTCCGCGTTGCGTTCAAGTTTTCGGTGAAGCGTGAAGGTAAAATTAGTGCCACCGAAGAAAACCACCTGCTATTTCATCATGAAGAAGTAAATTTAAATAAATTTGTACTCCAATTTATACGTGAAACATATGAACAGAAGCGTGGAATCTGCAAACTGTGTTTTTCTCGAGGAGAGAAGTGGAAATGAATGAAAAATCTCAACACTTCGGACGGGATTCGAAAGGTACATTCTCTCTTTTCATAAAAGCGATTCGCGATCCACAATAATTCTATCCTTCAAAGGTGGATCTTTAGTAAAATTGGGTGGAGGGGCGCCACTCAAATCATTTCTTAACAAAAAATATGGCGATGGTGGGGAGGGGGCTATAAAATCGCCATATGCCGTTCGATTTTCCTGGCGCTTCTAAATTCGGCTCAAGAATTCAACACAACGAATGCCTTCAATTATGGGCGGTGGAGCTGCTCGGGTCATTCCTCACGAATCCCGTACGTCCACCTCCGTCCAATCAACCCTCGCCTACTAAACGGATTATACTTCCTCGCCTCATTTATGCACCAATCCTGGGTTTTAAGGTCTCGTTTCAATCTCCTTTTGGGTGCATCTACCCATGGTCAATTTTGGAGTACGAATTTAAAATATTTTGTTAGTCGGTTTTACCATTTTTTGGGTTTGGATAGCCCAACAAGGCATTTTTTTAGGAGCGAAAAGTCCGTCAAACCAACCCACTTTTTCGGCGCGAATTGTCAGTTTCCATTTTTAGGGCGAAAATGGTCGGGATGGCCCTTTTTGGGGCGTGGAATAGTCAATGTGATTTTTTTACAGCATGAATCTTCAAATTGACATTCTAGAGTCCGATGGTGGTCAGATTGGTCATTTTTGGAGCCGGAGGTGCCAAGTTTGGTCTTTGCAGAGAGAGAAATGGCCAGTTTGGTCATTTTTGAGCACAAACGGTTGGTTTTCATGGCCTGAGTTCTCTGTGTAGGCAATTATGAATAGTAGGGCCTGTATGGGTATTTTATCTCGTGTTTTTGACCGTTTTTGGGTGCACGAATCGTCGATTTGGTCATTTTTATGTCAAGAATAATCATTTTTGGGCATTGTCATGGCGCTTATCGTTAGCTTAGCCATTTTAAGTGCGCATAAATGCAAATTATTCGGAGCCGGAACTGTTTAGTAATATTCAGCGCGCAAATGGTCATTTTAGCCGGTTTTCGGGCATGAATACTTGTGGGAATTAAAATTTGACTCCACTCACTATTTTTTAGATCACATGAAACCTTTCGTTTTTGTTTTTTTTGCCTTGTACTTCGCGAATAAATACTTGTCCTTTTTCTTTGAACAAACTTCGTCTAAATATAACAGGTTATGTAGCCCAGATTAACGCAAGAATCTGTTGCGATAAATATTCTACGAACATTGAAAAACCTGAACGTAAAAAATGAGCTCAAACCATCGCATTGAAACTTTGAAGAAAGACAATCAGAAAGATTCACTGGAAAGAAAATCTAGTTTCTTCAAACCGATAATGAAAAATCGGAGTACTGCAACAAAGAATTTGACTTGCAACCATCTACACACCGCAGCAAAATGGAGTAGCTGAGAGGAAAAATAGATCTCTAGTTGAAAAAGCGCGATGTCTTCTGTTAGACTCGAACCTTCCATTAACTTTTTGGGCTGAAGCCATTTTCACTTCAAACTACTTGTCGAACAGAACTCCATCGAAATCGATAAATGGTGAATTACCGTATACAAGACGGACCGGTAAAACCCCTTCAGTTCGTCATCTTCACGTTTTCGGCTCAAAAGCATTAATGTTAAACAAAACACCTGGAAGAGGAAAATTTGAATCAAAGACGACCGAAGGTATTTTCGTTGGATATTCTGAAATTTGAAAGGCGTACAGAATTTGGGTTCCCTCAAGAAAGAAAGTGCAAGAGTCGAGAGATGTCAAAATACTGAACAAACAGTCAGAAATAGGAAAAGATAGCTCGCACTACAACACCACCGGAAATGAAGCTTTTGAAATCGACATCACCCTTCCATCAAAAAATTCAAAATTAAACAGTAAAACTCCAACTCCACAACCACTTCAAAATCCAGAAGAAGAAATTGTAAACAACGCAGAAAATGCTATGTTACCTACGACGTTGGAGTCCACCACATCAGAATAACCTGACAATGAAATAAGAGTAGAAGAAACTGTCGAAACACTGAACAATAAACCTAAACGGATAAGAAGACCTCCTATTTGGAAGAGCGATTATTTAATGAACGCTCAGACAGAAGAAACAGGTGTGAAATCGCCAAATAAACAATATTCAAGTGAATGGCACGACGCTATAAAAACCGAAATTCGGTCACATCTGAGAAACGACACGTGAACATTAGTTGAAAGAAAAGACGGAACTAACGTGGTTGATTCAGAAATGATACTCACGAATAAATTCAAGCCGAACGGTGAACTCGAAAGAAAAAAGGCACGTCTGGTTGCCAGAGGATTTTCTCAACGACCCAGTATTGACTACGATGAAACGTTTGCATCAGTAGCAAAACTCTCCTCCATTCGATTTTTACTGGCCCTGGCAGCTGAAGAAACCCTTAGGGCCGTATTCATAAACGCCAAGATTCGGAATTGTTCACAAAAGCGAGAAACATGCTTGAAGACATGAATAACTTGAAAAAAGAAATGGTCTGCCGCCTACAGAAAGCTCTCTACGGTTGAAGCAAGCCGGAAGGCAATGGTTCTTGAAGTTGGACAACATCCTACAAACTTTGGGGTTTCAACCGTCTCTCGCTGACCCTTGCGTCTACGTCTTGTCGCGAGGAGGAGGAGAAAAAGTTATTGTTGCAGTTTATGTCGATGACTTAATTACAGGCGCGACAAAACCAAGTTATTTTGAAGAAATGAAAACATCACTTTCAGAAAAATTCGTAATCCGTGATTTGAGCGACCTCAGTTATTGCCTTGGCATCGAATTTAAACAAACAAAACATCACATCTCCATTTCTCAAACGAAATACTTCGATGATTTGTTGAATCAATTCAATATGTCTATGTGCAAACCAATTTCCACTCCAACGGAACCAAGACTAAAATTTAAAAAAACCAGAAGATGAGGAAGAATTATTCAACATGCCGTATCAAAGTTTAATTGGTTCATTGATGTATCTTGCAGTGGCAACTCGACCTGATATTTCTCATACGGTGAGTTACCTCAGTCAATTTAATACGTGTTTTCGAAAGGAACACTGGGAGGCTGCGAAACGCGTTTTGAGGTATCTGCAAGGGACAAAGAATTGTGCGTTAAAATTCAGAAAGACTGGAAAAAGTCTAACTGGCTTCGCCGACGCCGACTGGGCAACATGTCCTCAAGACCGAAGATCCTACACTGATTATTGTTTTAAACTCGCTGGAACAGTCGTCAGCTGGGAACCAAGAAAACAAAGAACCGTTGCTCTTTCGACGGCCGAAGCAGAGTTCATGGCACTCACAGAAGCCACCAAAGAAGCAATCCATCTCAAACAGCTGGGAATATATTTGGACATGCAAATATCGACGGTGACGATTTTCACTGACAACCAAGCAGCTCAAAGTCTCGCAAAGAACCCAATCATGAGCTCGAAATCAAAACATATCGACATAAAAAAGCATTTTATTCGAGACGTAGTCTTGAGAGGAGAAGTCGAAGTCAACTATCGACCCTCTGAAATTATGGATGCTGACATATTCACCAAATCTCTCCCAACTGTTAAATTCGAACAGTTCAGACAGAATTTGGGACTGTCAAAAATCGTTCGTGAGGAGCAGTGTGGGAATTAAAATTTGACTCCACTCACTATTTTTTAGATCACATGAAACCTTTCGTTTTTGTTGTTTTTTTTTTTTTTTGCCTTGTACTTCGCGAATAAAAACTTGTCCTTTTTCTTTGAACAAACTTCGTCTAAATATAACAATAGTCCGTTGAGGTGAAGCGCAAATAGTCAGTATTTTTTTTTTTTTTTTTTTTTTTTTTTTTTTTTGAGGGTGCGGACTCGGATCTACCGAGCCCGCTGGCGCCTAAGCTCTTGTGGCCCTTACGCCATACCCTGTGACTCCATCAGCTGTGCACTTCACACCCGTACTACGCGGGCGTTTCGGTCGATGCGCGGTTTGTCATACGCACACCGCCGTGAACGCCCACACGAAGCCGAGTGAGCCGTGTCACAGCTCGCCGCAGCCTTATAGTGTAATGGGCAATAGCTGGATTCGAACCCAGGCCCGCTGGATTACGAAGCGAGCATTGTATCCATTACACCATCGAGGCGCGCAATAGTCAGTATTGAAACATGTTGAGCCAATATTCAGGTTGGCCATTTTCGGCGCGAGAGTGGTCGATTTTACTATTATCAGGCCAGGACATTACATGCTTCGACATTTTCAATGCGCGAATCGTTATTTTTGCGTTTTTTAAGGCGCGCAGTTAGTTTGGCCATGTTCAGGGAGCGTAATGTCAGTTTTAGCCATTTCCTGATACGAGTCAGACCGCCCATTTATACAGTGAAAAACGCCAGAAAATTGTCAGTTTAGCCATTTTCACAGCGCGAATCGTTAGAATTAGCCTTTTTTTTGGCGCGTATTATTGTCTGTTTATCGATTTTTACGTTTGGAATAGCTATTTTTAGTAGATATTGGCTAATTTTTAGCACGCATCATCAATTTCTCAAGTTCCTGGGCTGAACCGGTGGTCAACGATAATTTTCTACGGGGTGAGATTAAAGGTTTTGGCAACTATGGCTACATCGTTGACAGCGGCTAAATACCTTGCACTATAAAAGTTACTGATTTATTTCCCTCATTTTTAATTTCCGAGAAAGAACAAGTATAAGTTCATAGTAGTGACCGTCACCCCCCCCCCTCTAGTGTGCAAGAGTCTTGCGAGACTCGTGCGCAAGACCAAGACCAAGAACAGGACTGAGCCTGCGAGACCAAGACCAAGACGAAGACTATAGATTGTGAATGCAAGACCAATACGCAAGAGTCGCTATGCAGGACCAATACCAAGACCAAGACCAAGACTGTCAAGTCTTGCTTTTCGCATCACTAATTACATTAGATGCTTGCTGGCGAAGCTGTTTCACTCAGTGAGCTCCAAAGTGTCTCAACATTCCAACTTTAGTCTGCATTTTCGTTTTTATTCTGTCTAGTCTGTTTTTCGTTCAACACAACAGACAAAAACGCTGCAAATTTAACACATGGGTTTATTATACAGGGTGATTCAGGAGGAATGTGACAAACTTGCACAGGTGATAGTGCGTACCTGGACGCACAAAAAACGTCATAGGGACGCATAGCCGAAATGATTTGGTTACGAGATATGAGCTATTTCCTGTTGTTTCCCAGTTTCATCAGTTTTTACGGTAATTGTCGTGTTCACGGCTCACCGTTAGTGGTTAGACAAAAAATGACGGAGGATTCGGAAAGAGAACTAAATCCTGTTCCTAAAACCACCATGAAAATCAAAAAATGTCGCTTGCGCGTGGCTATTTCAGCCATGTGAAAAGTTAAGAAAATAGTTTTTATCAAATACCTGATAAATTTCACAACAGTATCAAACAGCTGCTAGTGCACGCATCGACGGGCAAAGTTGTGGAAAACTACCCCGTTCTGTGTACTTTCGAACGGTGTCCTGACAGTTGAAGTGTGCAATCCTCCGACTTAAGCAATCAAGTTTAAATGCAGAAAAATGCAATCTTGCTTTGTTAAAACAGCCGAATAGGTCTGGGTAAATGCCCTTTCCTTGGGGTATTGCGTTCCTACGAGCATGCTCCTCTCAATGCCTAAAGTAAGGATTCAATTGACAACGAGGTTTTCCATGTATGGAATGTGAATTGAGATGGTGGATGGACAGCGTTAGGGTGAAAATTATGGACTTGAACATTTCACCTTATCAGATTCAGCCGGTACCCGTTGTACACTCATATATCTCTCATTCACGGAATTCATTGTACATCGTTTGTCCCTCCAACTTTTATGAGATCAATTTACAGTAACAACCTTAAGTTGAAATAACAACATAACATCATTTAAATAAGTGTTCAAAAATTCCTCCCCTTTGTGGACACTCGGAAGCTCTTTTATGTAAAGCTCTGGTGGCTCGACGAATTTCGGCATCTCGTTGTCTGATCGATTCAGCACAGGCCACAACTTGGTTGATCAGCTCCTCTCGTTTGCTGGGCTTGTGTTCGTATACCATTGTCTTCATCCACCCCCAAAGACAGTAATCAAGGGACGTTAGGCCAGGAGACCTCGCAGACCAGTTAATTGGTCCTCCTCGCCCACAATCTGCTGAGCTGAACTGATTCTGACGAGATAGAACGTCCAAGTCCCCGTTCAAGTCCTAACGTAGCAGTTCATCCACGGCGTCCCTCATGACGAGCCTCGCGTAGTGAATTGAATTCTTACTTTTACTTCAGGCATTGAGGGGAGCATGCTCGGAGGAACACAATAGCCTAAGGAAAGGACATTTAACCTGACCTATTCGGTCTGTTTTATCAAAGCAAGTTACATTTTTTTTCAATCAAACTTGGTTGCTCAAGTCGGATGGTTGCAAACTTCAACTTCCAGGACACCGTTCGAAAGTACACAGAACGGGATAGTTTTCCACAACTTTACCCGTCGATGCGTGCACTAGCAGCTGATTGATACTGATGTGAAATTTATCAGTTATTCGAAAAAACTACTTTTTTCACTTTTCACATGGCTGAAATAGCCACGCGCAAGCAACATTTTTTAATTTCTACGGTGGTTTTAGGAACAGGATTTTGTCCTCTTTCCGAATCCACCGTCATTTTTTGTCTAAACACCTACGGCGAGCCGTGAACACGACAATTACCGTAAAAAGTAATGCAACTAGAAAAAAACAGAAAAATGCTCATATCTCGTAACCAAAGCATTTTCGGCTATGCGTCTATATGACGTTTTTTGTGCGTCCAGGTACGCACTATCACCTGTGTAAGTTTGTCACATTCCTCCTGAATCACCCTGTATATAGAAATTACATAAAACTCGACACACCCCGCACACCCCAATGATTTCTAAACCTTTGGAAATCCCCATTTTGAACCTTTTGGCCCTTTTAAGCTTTTGGGAAATATTGACGCGTCTCGGAAACTGCCTCAACTAGGCTTAAGTTCAAACTTTTTATATTGCCCTCCTCTCCCTCAACCCCTTCGAAACATTAGTTCCGAGATAATTGTGCTCGGAAAATTATAGTAACAGACAAACTTGCCAGTAAATGAACAATTTCACTGCAGAAACTGATTAATGAAGCAGAAATCTAGTCTTGGACATTGATTTTACGTAAAATTAGATAGGACATTTGACTTTTTTCCGTGGGAATCATTCTCAAATAAAATTCTTGAATTTATGTCACAAATGGCGTAAGTTAAATTTTTGAGTACAAAATTAAAATATTTTACCTAATTTCTGTTTTCGTGCTTGATATACTTGGTAATGTAAACTGGTGTGCATTAGGAAAAGTAGGGGAAACCGAGAATTACTGGCAAAAACACCTTTGCCCACTCGGGAGCAAATCGGGTTGGTCAACAGAGGTAACCACAAAGCATACAGGACCCGCCTAAGAAATTCTGCTTGAGCGTTAAGGCCAGGTCACACCTATCATGCACGCTTCCGATCCGACACCGATCATGCATGTCGGATCGGAGACTGTGGAAACCCTCGTAACGGTTAGACTACATTTGGGTTGGAAAGGCAATGTGAGAGGGCTGAGAAGCGTAATAGCCGTGAATTATTCTGTATTAACGCCTATTACGGTCCCCACACCTATCAAAAAATGCATGATCGGTGTCGGATCGGAAGCGTGCATGATAGGTGTGACCTGGCCTTTAAAGAAATGGACAGTCTTTCCCCGCTTTCCGCTTGGATCTAGGGAGCTTTACAAAATGTTCTTAAATGTTCATGTGCATGTGAGACATTTTGTGTCCCTTCACGTGAAAAATGCCCGCTCTACCGATGTCTGGTCCAATTATATGAAGAAGCATTTTTGAACTAGGTTATAGTTAAAGTCAGAACTGTAACCAAAAGAGAGGTAAATCATTATATTCGACGGTCAATGATATACTGATGTAAAGGATTTCCTCCGTCCCGTTCTCAAATAGTAATAAGGAGATTGTGGTTTGGGGAGGTGGAGTAAATTGTCCGATTTGAAATGAGAGCAGAGCAAGGGAAAATTATTAATATCCAGTTAAACTGAAATTTATAGCTCTTTCGGCATTATTGAGTATTAGATAGGTTTGACACATAAGCGAATCTATTAGTTCAAAGACTAGTAATGGGGAAAGGTTCCTTACTCCTCCTCCCTCTTCAGACTAATTCCACTGGTTGTAGCTAATTGCGAGTAAAGTCTCAAACTATAGTGGAGAAGGAAGGGCTCGTCACTATAAATTGAGACCGAACTCTGCAAACTTGTCTCGTAAGGCTAAAGGTTTATTTGAAGGGAGAGGGTGTATTTTATTTGCGAAATGTTTTATTTGGAAATGAGAAAAAACCCATTTCAAATAGAATGTGTGGAAAAATCTTGATTCTGGATGAACGGACGTCTCTCAAAATACACCTAAAGGAAACTTCTCTCGGGGTAAGAGAAATCCTCACTGCTGAGGTTGCCGATACGGTCTACGAGTTAGCAGTAAGTTACACAGAGCTTTAGCATTCAAGTATTGCTGGCTCAGTCGGCCGCTAATTAGCCTTCGCCTCCCTCTTATATTAACCTCAGGAAACCGTCGACAAATTTTCCTTCGTTCAAAGAGCCGAGGGGACCACCTTCTAATTTGCTTCAGCCATGTGGTACCCCTTTCTCTTCGTCCCACCCAACAGGCAGCAAGTTTTGCAGCCCGTTTAACACTGAAACCGCTCTTGTCGGCGGTTTTATTAGCAACTTTGTCTCAACCCAAGGGAAAACTTTTACCGCTGAATCATATATTATACAAACACGAAACTACCAAAAAATAATAATAAATTTATAATTACGGACGGATTTCGTTAAAAATTAATAATTGAACATAAATAGCACCGACAATTCCAACGGTTTTTTTTACGAATAGAAAGGAGCATTCCACAGAAGAGGGCGGATGAGGCTCACGGTTACTTGGTCCCAATTAAAGAATTAAAGCGGTGCGTGTGTTGTGCTTTAAGGCTCAATGCTTAACCAATTAAAGAGCCCGGCTCCCTCTTTCTCATCGTCGAAGGAAAAGTTTAAATTAGTCGCCATTTCCACGACAGAGTCTCTCTCATGCTTCCCCCTCGCCACGTCTTTTTTTAATCGATAACCGATTCCCTCCAGTTGTTTTTCTCGTAGGATGGTTACTATTCCGTGGAATAATAGAAGTTTTATAATAAAGAGCGCGTTTAATAATCTTTAGGTCCAATCACACCTCACGTATTTACATTAAGAACTAAAAAAAAAAGCTTTCTACGCGTAACCGAGATTCGAAACTTTACCGAGTTTATCTATTTAACGTTCTTCTGAAAGCCTTTGTGAAGCTTTATTTCTTGCCAGCATTAAAAACCAGTCGTGGGAGCTCTTCATTAGTGCTCCAACAAACCGGATCTTTTGGCAAGAGAAGGTATAATGCAATTTGACTTTTCGAAGGGAACGAGGGGTGAGGAGAAATCAAAACCAACTTCCCTTCTCTCATAAAATACCTGAAAAATCGTCAGAAATAGAAACTTTTTTTTCTTTAAAAAAAACGCAAGCTTTCTCAATGTTTTGAAACTTGGACGGAAAGACGCCACTTTTTTCCCCAATCGCTGGATCAATTGTAACCGCTGTGCAGCAAAACTACGGTGAGAACATGATTTTTCCATTATGTCAGCTCTGAGGTTACCTTATATTTTTGGCGGCCTTCCAGTTACAGGAAATTTCGTCGCATATATAAATATTAACTCCCGAATCTTCAACAATAGCAAATTCAACCTAAGAACGGCCAGAGCTGTGATTATTCGATTCAAAATTACTTTTTACAACTTAAAAACCTGTTGGATTGCATTTTTGTCTCTATAGAAAAGCACTTCCATCCCTTTCATTAAGATATCGATGGCTTCCTTCTGCTCTATGGCTTTGTTATTTTCCATAGCACTGCGCATGAGAGGAAGTGCTACATACGAGCCTGTTCCTGTCGCAACGCAATTTTCCTCATAGCCGAGGCCTAATTTGTCTACAGTTCCTAGGAAACTGAGAGTTTCGCAATGAATAAAAGTTTTTCAACATTGGAATAGTTTAAATTCCGAACCTTTCGCCATTTTCATATCCCGCTATAACCAAGGTGTTCCACAGGGGATCAAGCTGTGACCGCTTGGCGTACATGTAGCGCGTCAACCAGAAATGAAGTGATTTGCCAGTCGAATGGAAACCATCCGCAAGTACTTCATCGTTTTTGCTTTGGTTTGAAGAATGATTACATAACTTGTATTTATTTACGAAGCCTTTTGTTGTATTAATTCATCCGTTCGTCGTCCTGGACTACTCCGAACGCCTTTGTTAATTAAGGCCGTCTTCTCTCGTTTTAATTGAATCACCGAACGATCGATCGAGTGGCATTAGCTGCTCAATCCTGGACGAAAAACGAATAGAAATAGGTATACACTACCTCCTGTTTTCCAATATGTCAGATATAAATTGGTAATCTCCGTAACAACCGTCAGCAGCCATAGCGATCCAGTCATTGATTTTGTGCATGCGCTTCACATCTGTCAAACTGGATGATAAAAACCATTGAATTTGAATGTGAACAGATAAAACTAATATATGTAGAATCCGGATGTGTTTTGACCGTGGAATAAGAAACTTGTATGATCAAATGAGGGTATCTTACTATAAGAGTATAGGGACAGCACGTATGATGTTGTTAATTATTGGGCCATAGGCTGACCACCTCAATTGCAAAATGCACTGGAGATGCACCCATCAGGTGGCCACTTTGGACAGTTCCACACAAGCTGGGCAGTGGCAGGGGGTGCAGTTTCTGCGGGGTGAGGGCGAAAGGCCCTAGAGTGTTTCACAAGTTCGGGACTTCGGGAGTTTCATGGCGTGCCTTCGGTTCTCCTCTGGTGGGAGGTAGGCCGCTGAATGACAGCACATTACAAGGCGAGGCTGGAATCCACCAATGCGAGCGGTCACAACTCCGAGCACACTACAATCCATCCCCACAGAGCAGACAACCGAGCAGCGAAACTCACAAAAAGGGGCATAAAAAGATATATAATGCCTTCAAACAGCCAAAACAGATAATAATGGTTGATTTAGTAATCAAACCCGTGAAATTGGGAATTTGCATGAGCCGAACCCATGCACGAACTTGATTTTACGGAAAGCCCAACCCACGAAATTGGTTTTTGAAAGGCCAAAGCTAAGAAGCTAAGAAGGGCTAGAGAGGCTCGAGAAATTGGTTTCTTGAATAAATGTGGACCTCATCAAATTGATTATTGTGACCCAAAGCTGCGAATTGAATTTTTAAAGTTCTTGAGAGAAATTCGGGGTTTTGACGGCTAAAACCAACAAGTTTTTTTTTCTTCAGCGACTAAACCCCACGAAATTTGTTTTTTAGATAAGCAACTCCGTAAAATCGGGCTTCTGGTGAGCCAATAGTGCCGCAAAGTTTTATGGTTTTTTTCAAAGAGCCAAACCGACGATAGTGTTTTTTTGGGAGCTTTCCCCGCGAATTCGGCGGAGTTGGTTTTATTAACGAATGAAACCGGGAAAAGGGGTTTTCCAAAACGACTGTTTCCCGTTAAATTGAGCTTTTTAGAACTCAAGGAAATTTTCATGATATGGTACGACCAAAAGAGAACGTTGCACCATCGTTGCGACGAGAAAGTTGCACCAAGCGAAAGTGCGGTCCATTTTCCATTTCATCCTCAGACTTTCAGCCACCAGAGATATTCGGTCCTGGTCTCATCAGCCCAGCAATTGAGCTAATGTCAATTTGTTGCCCAGCAATTGGTTGTGCTATAGGTGGCTTTCGGCGCAACTTTCGTGATTGTCTCGTGGTCACAAACCCCAACATCCATCCTGTTCACCGCCAAATTGGGGTTTTCCCGTGACTAAGCCACCGGAAAGTCCCAAAACGCGGTTTGTAGCTACATTGGCCCGATTTTTTAACTTGGGGGAAAAAATGACCCTGGGCTTCTACCCCCAACTGCAACTGCAACTGAAAATAAGTGGCAATAAATCCCTATCAATGCATGAACTATCCAACTCACAAAAACAATTGCAAACTTGCAATCCCACGGGTATTTTGCCCCGAAACTTTGAAAATTGAATTTAGCGGATAACCATCTAAATATCTGGCGATCTCGGGGCCAGCTGGATCGGGGTCCACGGCCAAATTCCGAAACTTTCAATTTCACCGAAGTGGATTCCAAACTTCCGTTTTACGGATATTTAGGCCCGTATGCCAAGTCGTTCCTCGGATTTCCCTCAACATCAAAGCTCCCTCACAAACTGGAAAAATTATGAAATAACACGTGTGATTCTACAGTTAGCATACGGGCCTTAGCCTCGAAACTTGCAATTCGATGGCAATTCGAATCTCGACTCTTTGAGTCTTTGGCCCACGAGAGATTGTAATTTCATCGGCTATTTAGCCCTGAAACTGGATATTTCCTATCAATTTGGCAGTTTCTTGACTGTAATTCACGCGCACCTTGGCTAGTATTATCAATGCGGTGATATTACTTATACCTTATGCCTCCGACATTTGTTTATTGAGTACATCGTCTGTTTGGCCACTGAATGAATTCAAAGGTTCAGACTGCGTCGAAAAGATTCAGATTCTGTTTCTGGGGGTCTATTGTAGTTTTCTGCTTGAATGGTCTGACTTGGGTGGGGGGTAGAGGCGAAATTGTCCGTTTCCATGATACTTTTTTAATGAAGGGCTCGTGCTGTACCTGTACATAATTACATCTCTGTGTGTACTGTCGATATCACTATATCAACTGCATGATCTTAGTTGCAAGGCCCAAGGCAAGGCCTTATAAGGCTTGCGAATAACATGTAATTTGTTATTAATTTAATTTTAAATGTGCACTGCGTACTTTGTAATATGACCCGATGACGCTGCACAGTCTGCTGCCAATGCGACGCCTCCATCAAACTTGATTCCGAGCACGGAATTCGTGAACAAAGTTGGATGACTGAAATAAATGTTCTAAAAGATTTGGGGCCAACTGATTTTTATTGCAACGTACCTAACTTCCGAGAAGCGTATGTCTTTGGACTTCCAAATATTACAGGATTCTTCTCGCTTCCTAAATTTTATAGAATCCATTTTGAATAGTGAATATTTCGTGTGGAAAGTAAACCTTCACGTTCATCCTTTTCAGTTATTAGATCATGTGACCTTATTTGCAATTCTATTACGCCTGTGTATTCAAAGTCTCCGTGTCATCCTCAATTTTAATACATGCACATCATCACATATGTGTTCTTGTAATTGTTAGTACTGACCATTATTAGTATTAGTAATGAAAACAGTGATTTTGGGAAATTAGTGGAGCAAATATCCGTCGTCCCAGGCCGTGTGAAAGTAATGTAAGGCATAGGTAAATTCAACACAGGTGAGAGCTTGTACTACTGATGAGTTTGGTCCCAAAATTTATAAATTGGTGCTTTCAACCGCGGAGAGAAACTGATATTTTAAAGATAAATAAACAGCCCTATACAGTGGGGGCTAGTGTGCAACGCAACGGTTCTACCCCCTCAAGACGTTTATTGAGAGTCATCCTCTGGAATAACAACCGATGCCAGCAATAACAACCCCTTTAACTGTTTGCCAATCAAACTTAATTACAATGGAATTCCTCGAATAATTAAATTTCGCTGAAAGGAGGAAGCGAGAGCGATGACTTGCTGTAAAAAAGGGCGGCGGGCATAGCAAAAAAAAAAACAAAAACATTTTCCCCATCATCACCCTTTAGAAATCTAAAAGAAAATTAAAATAATTAAGAGCAATCCTTTTGGATCTCTGACTTAGCATCTCAAATATTTGAACGAACATTTTAAGGTTTTTAATTTATTAAAAAGGATTTATGAAACAGTGATCCCTGGCTTGTTTCTTTATTGAAAGAGGTCCATTATTGAGAGGAAGATAAGTTTCTTGAGCATTCTAAAGAGAATCGTGGAAGAGGAAGCAGATAGAGCAAGAGAGAATGAAGATGGGATTGGTTTTGCGACGACGTGAGCGGATCCCCATCCCATTTATCCATCGGAGCGTTCTCACACACGTATATTGAAACACCCAGAGCTTTAGAGTTAAAACATAAGTTCTGGGCCAACCTCCCCCGCCCACTCTCTTCATAGTCACAATTCCGTCGAACAGCCCCTCCTTGCGTTCATTCTCTTTCACTATCCCCTCCTAACCAGAGTTCAGAACAAAACTAAGAGAAAAGAGAGGCAAACTCAGGGATGCGAGTGAGAGAGAAAGAGAATACACGTGAATTATGATGAGATTCGTTCTGTGACAGGAGGCGGAAAGGGGTTGAGGGGTGGAGAAGAGAGCCAATTATTTTGTTGCAACGTGTGTCACCCCCTGCATGGAAATGGGGCCCCAATGAGCTCTTCCACTTCCTCTTCCTTCGCATTTTCTCCTGACAATCCTTTGTCCCCCCAGACATTGTCAGGTAGGTAGGTATATGCGCTCCAGAGGCAGAAGATGAAGGAAGAGGGTTGTCTATATTGGAACTGGATGTATTAAATAAGTCAAAGAACGACAACGAAGCTGTTTAGGGGAAGGAGGGTCGATTCATTATCTGTTTTCAACCCCAAGCCCTCCTCTTTATTTCCATGTAAACCATAACGGAGTCGGCCACGTGAAAGCATTCCGCAATGAGGTTTATTTGTATAACATTGTAACGCATGAAACTTCTGCGAGCTCAATTTGGGCGGTTGGTTCGTTAAGGAAACTAAAATCATATTTTTTAACAAAGTGACCGCCTGCAACACCGAATGAACATCCGGAGCACCGTTTCCAAAACGAAGGACTGGAGAAAGAGGTTTTGGCGTAAATTTCGAATTTTCACTATTCACTACATAAATGTCAGTAATTCTCATACTTGCAACTAAACTTTACCCTTACAAAACATAACGAAAACCCCTCCGTTTAGGGAAAATTGGTTATGTGAGGAGGACGAGGAATGGATTGGTAGGTGGGTGAGAGTTGGAACTGATGGGCAAGCGTATGAAACGTCAGATTATATGAAAAGAGACTATTTGGATATTGTCCGAAGGGCTTCTAGGGGTAATATTCTAAAGTGAGGTTGATTTATTGACAGAAAAGCGAATCAGGCAGATGTGGTCCTCCGGGGGACTTCATGAAAAACCCCAACATCATTTATCCTCCTCCCCCTACCCTACCCAAGAGCATCTCTTTTGTAACTTTTTATGTTTATCTCCTCACGCAGCATAACAAACTCCTTCTTCTGGACTCCTGATGGAACACTGCATAAGACCGCGCGCTGAACAATACTTCGTTAACAATAATCTAATTGTAATTATAGTTTTCATGTTGGACCATAATTTTTTTTTTTACGTGAGTGTATGTATGAGGACCGGCGAACACGAGCGATAAATGTCGCTCGGTCGCCGCGACCGTGGAGAATCATAGAAATCAATGGAACCAACGGGTGTCGTGACGACCGGGCGACACTTATCGCACTTGTGCACCGGGCCTAAACTTTAATGAACCCAAACATATCAGCTCATAGTTCCCATGCAAGTACGTACTTGTTCCGGTTCCTTGTCGTTTGTGTCGAGGGATTATCTTTTGTGAAGATGGTGGGGGGAGACGAATGATACGTTTAATCAGGTACCTACCCTCTAAAGAACGCAATGAAAATAAGGCACTCGTCCCACCTCCTCGGAGGCTTGTCGACACCTCCAGTTGACAGCATTTCTTTTCAGCAGAGGTTCTTTTACCCCGTGATGTACATGCTATTTACTCGCTATCTGACTCACATTTCCCCAGGCCCGACGGCTTGCGGTAGCGTGTACATGAGCTGTCGCGAGGCTTCGGTCCCGCTGTCCCCAACTCTGTCAACTCCCGGCTCTAGCTGTGAACTCCCCCAGTATAGAATTCCCCGGGTTTTATACTAGTGTTGTGGATAAAAAGCAGTTTCCTCAAGGGTTTGTTGACGCTATCAGGACATTCTCCCCCGCTCGTCCCTGAGCTCGCCGGGTTCACTCACCAAGCGGCGAATAATTCCCCGGATCGAGCTCCTTTTCAGTATATTCCCTGCCCAACATAACGCTCTTTTCAGGGCGTCACATGCGTGCATTGTTGGTGGCAATTGCGGCTGACATTCGGTAATCCTACTCCGAACTCTATCTATGTATAATTATAACTTCTGAATTGTATGGAAGAGTTGCCATTTTCTAAAGGGCTGTATTTCAAAAACGATGGCCCGAAAAAACCCGTTTGGATCACAACTTGTAGGAAATTTTCACCGTTTTTCGCCGATATCTCAAAACGCAACAGGATATTTTGTTGGAAAACTTCAGATTCGGATTCAGCCATCAGAATACCTAACCTGTTGAGTTAAACCAGTTTTTAATGCCACCAACGATTTCAAAAATGAATGTTTCGCAATGGTCCTTGGTTTCATGCGATTTTCTCGACTACAAGGGAACGGAATCCATTGGGGTTAGCTATCAAATAACTAAATAAAATTATAGGTGGCTGGCTTGTCATTTTATTTTTGAAATTAGGTATACAATTTCGACTCCCGTTCAAGCGTGCCAAGTTTTAGCCCCGAAGTGGCCTTCAGATGCCACGTGGATTGGTGTATTTTCAATAACAGCCAAAACAATAATTTTTTTTTCAATTTTAGGCAAGAATTACAGCTTCTTCTACACTTTGTCCGCGAATTAGTGATTTTCCTCAATTTCAGCCGTGGATTATAACTTCTTCTTTATTTGAGCGGCGAAGTAGGTAGCGTTTTTATTCCATATTGGCTATTTTTCTCAGTTATTGCTACGAATTTGAGTTTACCTCAATTTTAGCTGAAAATAGGCAATTTTCCATCTTTACAGCAGCGACTTAGCACTTGTTCTCATTTTGAGCTGAAAATCAGCGTTTATCTTCATCTCAGTCACGCGTATTAGCGATTTTTCTCAATACTGGTCGCAAATTAGAGGTGTACGAACTATTTTTGCCTCGCATTATCTTTTTTTCATTATTAGCTATGGATTAGCGCCTTTCCTCAGTTTTAGGGACAAAGTTGCCTTCAGAAGTCAGCACAGATTTGTATTTTCCTAAATTTTATCCGCGATGAATCAGCATTTTGCTGAATTTAACTGTGAATTGGCATTTTTCTCAAAAGCCGTGAATTAACCGATTTTTTCATTTGTACCTGCGAATTAACGTTTTTTCTAAACTTCATCAGCGAATTAACGTTTTTTCTATATTGCATGCACAAAGTTGTAGCTGTGGGAGCATACATTGTCATTCTTTCTTCATAGAGGTGCGTCGAAAACGAACCGCGGTTTCGCCATCATCAACGTATGGAAGTATAATTGAAACTGAGTATAAACTCAGTTTCAGTTGTACTTCCATACACTGGAGATGGCGGCCGAAACCTTTTCGACGCACCTTGACGAGGGAGGAATGACAAAGTGATAACGTAGGCTCCTTACGGCTACAACTTTACGCATGCATTACCAGCTAACCCTTTTAGTTCAAGCGATCTTACTAACAATATAAAGTTTTTTCTGTAATTTATCCGCGAATTAGCACCCCCCCCCCCCATTTCACTCGCTTTTCTTTTATTAGTCCAGTCAATCTAAACTTTGGAGCGGAAATAAAAATGGGATTTTGCTTTTTTGCAGGAATGTGAAGGAGGGGGCCCCCTGATCAATGTCTAATAAAGTCCCGTGCTGAACGCCCTCGCACGAATGAAGGGGGAGTATTCAAAGCTACCTTTTCAAGGTTTTTCGCCTGTATTTCAAAACCGGTGCATTTTAGACGAATCTTTCCGAGTACAGAATGGAAGCAAATTGAGTTCTCTGTAACTTTTACTCAGTACTACATTTTTTTTTTTTTTTCAATTCCTCACGGTCTTCGAGATATACACCTCTGAAAAGTGATCTTGCATATTTGGTTGGAAAACTATCTCCCACCAACGATTAACTGGCTCCTGCGACCATAGCGCCCTTCCCCTGCACCAGATCACGTGCTGAACTCCTTATATTCTGCCGCTGCACGGTGGCGAGTGCGAATCAAGATGTGATTGCAGGATGGCCTGGATATTCAGCTCCAAGGTCAGCAGCAACTCCCAAGGGGACTGGACCAATACAGACGGCTATTGCGACAGAAGCAATAGCCCCCACAGCCCTCGGGGGCGCCGAGCTCAGAGTATTTTTCCCCATCTACTATATTTAACTGATATAACTAAGAACTATCATTCGTAACAAAAAAAAAAAAAAAAAAAAAAAAAAAAAAATTAACTCAGTGCTCAGCTAAACAATGGAGTACGGCACAGTGCTGCTATTCTCTCAGTCCTCTGTCGTCAGACTAGTCGACAAAAGGCCAATAAAAATGAATGTTTCAACTCAAAAAATAATTTAATTAAGTACCTACCTAAAGTTAATTTTAACATTCACTACTAATAAACATTTTTGATGAGGACTTCTTGCAATAAACGTCAAAATCCTCGTCTTATTCAGCCTTAAGCTCTAAGGGGCGCCAAAGGCTTGTTTCACTTGGGGGGGGGGAGCATTTTCAACATGCCTCGCCACTTCGCACCAATAACTTCCCGTTTGACGACAAGGAAGATGAGAACAACTTCATGGCAGAGGACACTTAACTTTTTCAATTACTCAAATTTTAATGATTCAGAAAAAGCGTTGGGTAATTCGAAATTCGCAGCGAAAATTTGGTGAAAACTCTAATGCCCGTACATGCCTTGGCATTGGAACCCTTGAAATTCATTAGTATAGATGTTTTTGTAGTGATCAAAACTGTTCTTAACGGTTCCTTGACTCAAGGAGCGTTCATAAATACGGGTTTAATTCGTTGAAGAAAAATCTTTAATTAGTGGTTAGAATGAGGAGAAGCGCTAATTTACGGCTAAAATAAAGACAAATTGGGGGTTGATTCGAGAAAATTTACTAATTCACAGAAATAATGCCAAGCAACGGTTTCTGGAGGCAACTTTGTGGTTATTTAGAAAAAAACGCTAATTTACGGCAAAAATTGAGAAAAGTCGCTAACTCGCGTCTAACATTGATAAAAGTCGCTGCTAACAAGAGAGCAAATCGCGTTTTCACGGCTAAAATAGAGATAAAACGCTAATTCACAGTTATCGCGGTTTATTCTGATCGGTGACTGATTCTGGTGAAAGATTTGCCCGGGGGCGCCAAATTTCTACGGCCTCCACTGTTAGGAATCTTCAGCTTGGGGGATTTCTCGTGTCAAGAGACCCAAAAATACGATTTCATCCATTTTTGAACTTTGGTAATTTTTCGCAATTCCCTTCCAATTGAATCTGGGTGATTTTCAGGGCTATTTTTTCATTGAACTATTTCGATTTGACCCGAAAGTGGATTATGGGTAACTATTGGCAAACGTAGCCTTTCCGTTTCCTCCATAACTGAATGGCCAACTGCGCCATTTAAAATGGCCAAAAGTGAAGGTTTGGCATCATCATCCATTTGTTGACCTTAGCTGTTATTCGGCTTCTTGGGCCTTAAGTGCGAGCTTCCCAGCTGGACAAACTTGAATAGGGAACTTCTTTGTCCCCCCCCCCTACCCATAATTGGCAAAACTGTGAATCAATTCATGCTCTAGTTGGTGGGTTCAATTTTGACCGGATATGTTGTTTTCAAGGTCGGGTCCGGTATATTCAGCCGAATAGTCAGTTTCTAGGCTCAGGCCTCCATTTTTTGAGGCTTTGTCTGAGTTTATGAGGTATGGTTCGAAATGTACGTACGTATAATAAGTTTCTAATAAAAAATATGAATTTGTTGCATTATACTCTGTGCACAGCCTTATTATTTTCTTGAGTGCCAATTGTTGGGCCTACAAATCAATTTTTGGGGTTGAACATTAAGTTTGTGAGGCTCAGTTGACGTCTACTCGACCATTGGGATGGAATTGGCGGTTTCATGAAGATAAATTGTGCGTTTCTGTTGAAAAACATTTATTTTCATGGAGGAATCAAACAATTTCATTCAAAAAAATCCCGGGAAAATTTGTTTACGGCTGAAGGACAAAAAGCCCAAGAAAGTAGCATACAGGACCAGTGCAGATGGATGCTGTTTAACTCGTAAAATTTGGCCGCCTGGAAACTTGATGTTTGGCCCAAAAACACGTGGCTACAATCACATTTTTTTTTCCTGGTCAGTGTGCTGGAATTTTAAGCTACAATTTCACTAAAGGGGGACCCTAGGAATTCGCCCTTTGGGTTCAGGCCTGCCTTATCCGCCTGTGGTCTGCACAAGATAACCGCGCAAGACTTGACACGCGGGAGACAAAATTACAGCCCGTCAATAAGCTAAACGTGGACCTCGCCCTCCAGTGATCAGCTCCTCTAGCTATTTTTACTCACCCTCTTCATGGAAATTGATGATAATACTTGACTTTCGGTAACGAAAGTACGGAATTCGGTAACGAAAGTATGTAGAGGGAAGAGATGTTGCAACTATAATCGAATGAGAGAGCGCTGGCCGGGGATTCTTGTTCTTCTTGACGGGCTATACGCTTGTTTTTCTTCTCTACAAAGTCCCGAAGTTTGTTTGTTTATTTTTATTTTTGTTTAGAGAGAAGTATGATTTTTAGACAACTTAAGCTATTATCTCGCTAGGATTGCAGGTTTCTGAATACGGCCCATAGTTTCAATGTTTCATGATTTACGTCAACATTCCATATATGTCAGGCCAGTGCCTTCAGGCCGTAATATTTAATTCAAAACATATTTGCGACTCCAAAGCCCACTCAAAAAATACTTTCACCTGAATAGTCAGCATAGAATATTTGAAATGAAAGCAAAACTTTCTTGTGCATTGGTCCTGTTAATCTTTATTATTATCTATAGGTCAACGATATACAATTTTAAAGCATTTTTTTGTTTCGGTTTGTTTAAATAAATGATATATTTACAAGTTAACTACTTAGGCGTAACTTGTACAAATTCTTTTTTTAATATATTTACAGCATTTATTTATTATAATTTTTCTGATCTTGCAAAGCGGATATGATTGAACATATACAAAAAGACGACTTCAAAATTTAGAGGCCAATTATGCTACAAGGGAAATTGTTTATGTACACATAACAATATCTCATTACTTTGCACATATTAAAGCTCTTATCTTGATATATTCTTTTTAAATTTTATTTATTCAATTTAAATAGTTTTCTTTCGCACAGAGATCAACATATATTATGTATAATGTACAACAAACAGGCAAATAGCTTTTTTTCTTCTTTTTATTTTAACTTCATTGAGTACTATCGCTTTGAATTTGAGCACATTTATTTTTTTATTTGAAAATCCATATACTTAACCTAAACCTAAACAAGAATAAAACATACATGATATGCTATTGCAACCAAATTAACAAGGGACAAAATATCACATTTTTCAAACAACCAAAAACCGAAAGAACTACTTATCATTGTTGACTACACCACAGTGACTCAGGATATGTGTGAGAATAAAGACGGAGGAATCGTTTAATTTAGGAAACGGGAAGAAAATATTTGTATGTATGTATTCCATTTATTGTTTGCTGACAGTGAGCTTTGAGCCCGTCTACAACAACCTTAATTTGAATTTTCAAACATGAGTGATATATATTTTTTTTAATGAACAGATAAATGAAACAATGAAATAAAATAATGAAAAAATGTTCATTGGCACTGAACCGCTGACAGGATCCGAAATTTTCACAAATGAAATTTCAACAACTGCTTGAAAAATGTTTTAAAATTTAACAATTTTCATTTTAAAACTAAAGCTTTTAACCAAATAATAATATTGTCATTTTTTAATTTTGAAGGAAAATTCTCTCAATTAGTCGCTATTTTTACTAAGGATTGAATTCTAAATGTGTTCTTACAAGCATCTAAAGCAGTTTTTTTCTTTTCTCGTGTTTGCTCGATTTATGGGAAGAAGCCTGATGGGAAATATAAAAGTTTAAAAAATCTACTTACATCTACTTTTTTTCTCCTCGCTTTTACTTCATTCTTCCCTTTATATTTTTTTTCTCCAGCCATTTTTTTTCGTTTTTATTTACAATATACACGCGATATTTATAACTGCATGTCAATAGCCTTGTGAACTCTTTACATGGAAATAAATGTGTGAATCGCCGGTAGAAAAAAGGGACATTGGTCTGAGTCGGAACTTGAAATAAATCAAACAAAATTTGCCCACAAAATTTTGTAATATCACTTTTATTGTATTTGTTTATATTTTGTATATACATTTAAATAAGAGTTCAACCGCATATTTTTTGTAGTCTGAGGTAATTTATCTAATCACACTGTTTTTTGTTTAAAGAGTTCCGAAGCCTATCATAAAAAAATAATACCCTAACGGCTGAATTCAATTTTTTTGTTGAAACGAAATTCGAAAATAGGATCAACAACAAATTAAATAATTAAACAGTGACAAAATAAAAATTCGCGGTTAAATTCCAATATTTTCCTTATGACTTCTTTCTAAAAAGAATTGTTTCTTTTCGATTAATTCTTAAAAGTACAAATGGACGATTGAAATAAATTAAGTCTTTTTCTTGGTTTATTTCCTTCTCACACTCTCTATTTCACTTTTCAGACTCCAAGAAAGGAGGAAGTTCTTATGGATTTCATGAATTACAGGAAAAAACTATAAGAATTCGTCTTTTTTTTTTGGATGGGTTGAGACAAACGTCGTTTGTTGAGAGCAGAAACGACAATGTCCATAAGTTCTGATGCTTACTGTGTGCTGAACGACGCATTCACTAAAAAAGAGGAAAAAAGCGAAAATTATTCTTCTTGCTGGCGAAAAGTTAATGAAAGAAAGAAATAAAAAATATTAAGCGAAAAATAGCAGTCAGATGCACGTGACCTTCGGTTTTGGTTGAGGAATAAGACTAGAATTGAAGGAAAATTGCACTGAGTTTTGGGATCCCACTGGGGGTTTTATCACACCAGTTCTACGGAAACTTCGACCAATAGTATTTTAGAGTCTTCCTGGGTTTCCCCAACAAACTGTGCTCCACAAAAGTAGTAAAACGTAAGAGAATCAGTTAAAAATATGTATTATGAATGACGATAATACCTATAGTCTGTAGCCTATAGTCTTGTTTGTAGGTGATTAAAAGCAACAAAATGTTTAGCAGGCTAATAAGCAGAAAGCCTTTGAATTGGGTACGGGCAAAGAAATAATTTAAAAAATAGTACATTACGACTTAAGTCAAATTGCTATCTGGCAACCGATTCTGGAACGGGTTTTCCGGCAATTAACAATAGTTTAATCAAGTAGATCAAGATTTAAAACATTGAAATAGGTACTCTTAGAAGGAACTGGCGAAGGTTCCCCTTCGTTTTTTGGTGTGGTAATGGCGTGGAGTGGTAGGGCTTCCTTTTTGGCACGGGTGGGTGGTGAGGATGCCGCGCTGCCATTCTGAGTGCGAGTGGACAATATTTAGATAAGTGGGAGGGAATCGAGAGTGGAAGGGAAGCAGCCCGAAGAATAGCTCTTGAGACCACTGAACTGTTCTATTAATGATGTGATTATAGTACGGTTTCCCATAAAAATAATTACGCTAGTGTCCCGTTTTTCACACGCTGAAATCATCGTCATATTTCACTATTGTCGTTTGTTTACTACTGTTATTCTCCTTGAGGGTCCGCATAATAACCATTCTACGATGGATTTGACGTTTCAACAACTGACCTACAGTGGCGTGATGTAACGCTTATGAAAATTGTCTATAGGCATGTCTCGATATGAATATTTGTTTTGTGGGCGCATGCACTTTGGCGGATAAGTGTGAAACTGCAGGGGGATGAGGAAACGGCGGGCCAAGAAAGGTGTGGATATTGTACGAATGATAAATTCAAATTTAAAAATAAATTAGTCTGTATCATTGCTCAACCTTCAAACTCGTCATCCCTACCAAAAAATTCTGAAATAAAAAAAAATGTTCAAGTAACTTTCCAAAAATATGCCCAAGCCTGTAAACACTGAAAGCTTGAAACAATTAGAAAAAATTGAAAAGAAAGGAATTCGAATATAAATAAGTAACCTGCAAAAATTACAAGCAATCCTTTGAAAAAAGCAATCCTTTGAAAAAAGCATATTACAAAAGTTCGGGCATAATAAATATTAAAAGCGAAATTTTGACATTGAGCTCTAAATAATTGACATTACCTACTGAGTCTTCGTGAGGTGTACGCTTTTGTGGCACATCAAAACAGGGATAAAGGAAAGGATTGACTGACAACAGCAGAAACTAAACTGATATGTTTTAAGTACGTTGACTAATACGCCAGGGCTAAGATTAAAACTTTTAAAAATACTTTGGCCGCTAAGAATGTGAGCCTGGTCCGCATTATAAATAAATAAATAAAATTTAAAAAATTCATAATTTTCATGCACTGTAATTCGAGAGTGGAGTGGATTTCCAACTGATATAATGGCTCTAAGAAGGGAAGAAACTACCTGATTTTTAATGTACACGGGAAGGAAGAAATGATCGCTATTATCTTTTTGGAAACGTGGAAATTCAAGAGAAATAAAGTTTCTGTGAAAATGAAACTATTAAAATAAAAATTTGCCGTCAACTATGACAGTTTAAGGGAGTCAAGGCTAGCTAAAGAGGTGCGGCGAGAGAGGCCAAGGGAAGGAGGACCACTGACCAATGAGGACGTTCCAAACAGTTTGTACCACCCGATGACGATGTTTTGCAAGTTGAGATCATCGAGCATGATTTGAGCGACGCCCATGAAGACTTTTTTGCCTTCGATGCGTCCATAGTCGCCCCATACGGTCACCTGTGAGATCGGGCAAAATCCCGTTCTGGATTGAACAAAAAAAAAGGGGGGGAGGGAGATTCCCAGAGTGAAGTGCTTGCCTGTAAGATGCAGTTGTCAAACGGGCCTCGAAACGTTAACTGTTGTTGATACAGAGGGTCCAGCGTGCGTCGTGCTGTGGCCGTTTTAGCTTTGGCAAGGCACTTCTTACCATTCACTAGGTAGACTTTGACGTAAGGCGCTAAATAATGGCGAGTGTTATACAATCAAACAAAAATCCACCACCATCGTCTCCCCACTTCCCAGCTTTATTATATACCTGGTAAGACTTTGCAATTAGGTTTGGCTTGAAGTCCTCGAGCTCGAATCACTTCAACCTCCAGGTAACCCTTTTGATGGCACATAGACAGTTGAATATCACCCAGCGCCGGAGCACCGAGGACTTGTCGTCCGACGAGCTGCCCAGGACCCAGTCCATCAATGAAATCGCTTAGCTGACCTCCGTCTGAGCCTTTTAATGATGGTGTCCAGCTAAGGAAAGAAATTGGGAGGGAAATAACGGGGATTTCGGGACAAAGATTAATGACGAATTCGTTACAAATAAGTACTAAAATATGAATTAAAATAATAGAAAAAATAAATTATAAAAAGAAGAAATTGCAAAAAGAATTTAAACTCCACGTAAGGCTAAAACGTTATAGTTATGTATAAGTATGAACGTGAAAGAAGGAAACGCACATGTAGATGTGTGCCACAGAATGATCAAAAAATTCTACCAAAGGATAATATGGATGGGATAATAAAGTTTAATTAAAACTACACTAATGTACACAACCCCATTTTTTTTCATTTTCAAAAAAGGAATACAGGAGTGAGGACAACTTGAAACGAGGTTGTGCAAGAAAAAATTAAAATTTGAGTGAAAACCAATTTTTGTTTTACTAATCACAAGAATGAGCCGAGTAAAGTAAAATATAAAAATTGTTAGAGAAAAGAAGTCAAATAAGAATAAAAAATGAGAGTGCAGGAAAACGATTTGTTTGAACGAAAGGTCGCTGGTATCGTCACGTTTCCTAACCAAGTGCAGACCACACACATTCATCGTGCAAAACATGAAATGCATGCTTTTTTTTGTTGTTGTAACAAACAGTATAAATCACGAAAGGCGGACAAAACAAAACGTGTATCTCTTTTCACAGTCTTTTGCCACACTCTACTTACGAAGACGTTTCCGTGCTAGATATGCTGTGCACACTCCCGTGCCTAGGACTTGAGGACACTTCTTGCGAGCGTTGAAAGCCCATAATGCCTGATCCGCTCCTTCGTCCGTGTCCCTCTGCACCAACACACACTACTGACTACTTCTACATTCTAATAATCCCGCGAATAATATTGTTTTTTTTTTTTTTCTTTTCTTTTCAAAGAAAACTTGAATGACTTCTACTTCCATTGCCAATTACAAAATGTATAATGGTGAGTTGTGGCTTTAGTTTGGTAGACGGACGTTATTGTGAAAAGTGAAAAACCAACCAATAAGCGATTAACATTAAATTCGATCGTTGTTGCTTTAAGAAAGTTCAATCGTATCGTAAATCCTATAAATACGTGTCATCGAATCCATCTCGTCGTCATGTATTGCAATGAAACCGTAAGGCCCGTTTCACATTAGGAGAAAAAAGACTTCTAAAAAAAAAAAAAAAAAAGACTTCTCGGTCTTTTTTCTCGGGGTGAGACGACTGCCGTGGACGCGTCCAACGTGAAAGTCTCCATGGAGTTCTATATTTGTTTACTGCGTCGGCGTCTTTCTTCTCTTAGTG
This sequence comes from Corythucha ciliata, assembly GCA_038030265.1. NCBI lineage: Eukaryota > Metazoa > Arthropoda > Insecta > Hemiptera > Tingidae > Corythucha > Corythucha ciliata. The sequence continues at coordinate 34,389,008 of CM075938.1, forward strand.
TGAAAGGGGTCTAACGCTCAGTCAATCTACCACGAAATTCAAGATTCAGGCCTGTTTTACTTCTTCTATATCGTTATGAATGACGATACTTTTCAGTCTCTTGTGCACTGCCTTTTTCATTTCTGCAACTCTTTCCCATTTGCTCTCATGTACTATCTCGCTTCGCAAGTACGTGCTGTGACGTGAACCATTGGGGTATGGCCGTTTTTGCCACGTTGAAATAGGAGTGACCATGGCCGTTTGATAGCACATGATCGATTTATTTCCAATTATCAGTGAGGTATTGAATGAAGTAAAACATGGACGTCTTTGTTAACGTCCGATGGTTGCTAGGGTACGGAACAGATGATTGGTGTAATTTCAAAAAGACGTGAACGTTTTTCTGCTTTATGTACGTCTTTCAAAATCTCCCTATTCCTTTTTTATACTCCTTTCAGTTTTAATTGAACGTGGATTTAGCTCGCAAAATATCAATTTCGCTTGTTGAAAAAGCAATTTCGCAGGTTTGCCTTTCAAACGGGACTCATGTAATAAGACGTGAGATGAACGTGATAATGTTGGTAAAAATTGAAAATTGGACAAATCCACGTATTTTTTACACGGTGAATCCCCGAATCGATACAGATTTTCGTTCGGACAATATTTCCTGCGGTTTTGACCTTTTCGCCCCGTTTTAAGGGACCACACGGCATTATCAAGGGGCAGCGGCGGTTTTGGACCGAGCTGCCCCATTCTGGCACATTGTCTGGCGACGCCCTTGGTAAGGTGTCTGTTACTAGGGAAATCAAGTTATGAATGAATGAGTTTAGTAAGTGATGAGAGCGACTCTATGTTTCGTACATTCATTTCCTTATCATCAATCCCAACTACGAAATTACGTAACTACTTAGAACCGGGCCGACCACATGAATTTATAGTTCCGTTCAGTTCTAAGCTGAGCTTAAGAACTTAAAAGCCAATCGTAATTTACTATTCTGTACACAAAATCGTTTAAACGCAAAGTAACGCAACGCTTAAACGGACATTTCCGAGGTTGGCGTGAACACGATGAAGTTTCACAGTAAATTGAATCTAGTTAAAACTTTATAATTGAGTGCAAAAATGCGAAAGTTGGGAAAGTTCCAATATCCGGTCCGTAATAATGCCTAAATAAGTCAAAGAGTAAAACAAACAGACAGTCAATCAAGCTAGTCACGCCCGTTTGATTACTTGTATCATATTAATTTCAACAATTTATGAGAAATGAATCTCCTCGTGCAGAAAGGGTCTTTTGCGCGACATTTTGACAAATCGAGATGATTACGGTTTTTACGACGGGAACGCGGCCGAAATGGTCAATTGAAATTATTCTGTAATTTATTCAAACAACCATCATTATCCCTTTCCTGCATAGCACTGCAGCTGCAAAAGCCTGAAACTAATTTCCTTCCATTAAATGTTTTTTCTGCTTCCCTTCACTATTTTCAACTATTTTACTGGTATATGATAAAGTATTGTGTTCGAATCCTAAAAACAGTCTAAAACGTCACGTAACGTGTGCTTTCCGTGATTTCCTTATACAAACCTCCCGAGTTAGGTCCTGAAGGAGGACTCTTAGCCAAGACATGCCCACAGTAAAACAAACACGATTGAACTTTGCATAAATTAGCGCGTGAAACAACATTTAAATGGTTACTGTGCTCTTGCTATTTTCACCAAAGTAAAACAACGTGATTATAAACGGAAATAATATTTTAAATAAACAGCCACCATGACGCTACATGATAGATGGTAATAGGGAAAATAACGCACAGATTAACCCACTCATCACAACAAAATGAATAGTGTCTACCTTCTGTTTTCTGGTTTGAATGAAATGAAAAGAAGCGCTATATATATTTTGTTCGATGGCTGTAAATACTCGTATACTAGACATTACACGCATGCCACAAGCATTGTATTCATATTTCAAGTTTCTTAAAATAGTATAAAAGTTATCTCGGCATCGCTTTCAGCACAGCATCTAACCAGAACAAAAACGAAACGAAATAACATTCAAGTCTAAAAATGATGTCTTTAAAAGTTACTTTGTTTACTATATTGGAACAAAAAAATACTTTTTATGGCCGGCTAAAAAAATAGCTCAATGTAAAAAAAAAAAAAAAAGTCAAAAATAAACGAAAATAAATTCACAAGTCAGCACTTTGCGACAAGAGCACTCTAGTGAAAAGAGAAATTGTGTCTTACTTTCACAACGGTTTTGTTATTTACATTTAATTAAATGAAACCCCCAATTTGCGCGATTTGAGGGCAATATCTTTGCGATTATTAAATAAATGAAAATGAGATGATGGATTACGAATGAAGCACGGCTTTGGTTTTATTTTTGATGGGTTTGTTTGTTTGTTTGTTGTTGTTTTTTTTTTTTTTTTTTTTTCAAATTGGTGTTCACTCTTCCGCCATAAAATAATTTTATCCTAGGCTTCTCTATGTTTTGTTGTTTGCTTTTTACTTCATGTTTTGAAGCCTAGCTTTAGAAACATTATGGCGTTTCATTTCTTCGTCTTCATTTTTTGTTAGAAAAAACAAAACAAAACAAAACATTAAAAAAAAATAATAAAAATAAGAAAAACTGTTGGTCTTTTAAATTGTGAACCTGTCTCCGTCTTGGGAACCCTCGCCATCACTTGAAACCGACGAGCCCTGCTTGACAAGATGTCGGATGTCATCGGGCAGGACTTCTTCACTTCGATGTACTGTGAACGATGATTTACCCTTTGTCCCAAAACCTAACCTACGTTTCCGACCTGTTTTTTATCAAAAAATAAAGTAAGAATAGAAAGAATTTAATTCTTCAATTATTAAGCCGGCTGATGTTTGTTGTTGTTTTTTTTTGTTAGTTTTGTTTTTAATTTAAATTATTTATTCATGATATATCTTTCGCGTATTTTATGTGCTAGTCTTGTATAGCCGGGCCGTATCTTTGAAATTATTTTATTTATATGCGAATGCAATGCTCGTGGGGCTTACTTACATGTATGTTTTGACAATTTTATTAATTGTTTTCCATTATATGAAATTATAAAGACCATAATTTCAGATGTGTGAAGGAGTATTGACAATGATACCTTTTCAATAGTATGGCCAAATTGAGCAATCCTTTGTTTCATAAAATCACTTTAAAAGTTTCCACCTAATTTTATTTCAGTGATTAATTGAATTTTGCTGCTCTAAATTGAATGAAAAGAGACTAGACCGTACAATCTATTCTTGGGATTTTTTGTGGCACACACAGGCGTCAATGCAGCACGCCAGCGTATTAACCTCACCAATGAACGCTTCGGATAGTAACGAGAAAGGGGGGTATCTTTGTATGAGTTGAGGGGCTAAGGTCGAGTGAGAGCCTAAGGGTTACCGATGTCTGCGAACTGCTGGTTATCCTGATAGGCAGGCCACTTGTTCCTCACAGAGGTCAGAATGCTGCCTTATTTTCTTCGTAGAGGCAAGTTGAGGCGACCTGACCCGGAAAACACCACCATGAACCACGTGCCAGATAGTATCGAGATGGCGTCGTGATGTGCATGTGTGAATCCCTCACAGTATACTACAGAGTCCGGCCGTCCTGGCTATACCCTGTGCCACAAGGGCAATCATCCCCACACCGGTCAACACTCCTGCGGGAAGAGCTCCTACTGCAGTCTTTTTCATTGATCGAATCCTCCACAGAAAGTCATCCCAAAATATCGGAATTGACAGGGACGAGGCACACCGGCTGTGGCTAGTTTTGTTTCTTCTCATGCGCACTCTAAGGAAACCGAATAGTTAGTTCGGTTTTTGTGCCCAAAATAATTCTTGGAGGAGTATGTGGGCCTATTGCTCAACTGTGGGCCAGACTCCGGTTATTTTTCAGCCATTCCCCTCAATAAACATGCAATTTTGCTGCAATTATTCCTTCAGGAGTTTGCGATTACGTGGCTCTTAAGCTCCGGCACTAGGAAGGCAGCTCTTCGAGTGAGCGTTGACAGCTCGGGAATGGCTGACAAAGGTTTAGGTGATGTGTGAAGTGCGTGACATAAATCCGGTTGCACGCCTCAATGGTGTAACGGATACAATGCTCGCTTCGCAATCCCGCTCGTGCCTGGGTTTGAATCCAGCTATTAGGTACTCATTACATTACAAGGCTGTGGCGAGCTGTGACACGGTGCACTCGGCTTCGTGTGGGCGTTCCCGGCGGTGTGCGTTCAACAAACCGCGCACCGACCGAAACGCCCGCGTAGTACGGGTGTGAAGTGCACAGTTGGAACAGGATATAAAAACAAAAAAAAAAAAACATGTCTGGCTAATGCGCTCGTACGCAAAGCCATTAAAAAAAATAATAGGGGCTTATTGGTCATATTTGTGGAGGCTACTTCTCGGCTCAAATCAACAAAAATCGCTGCCGGAAAATATGAGGCTAAAATTAAGAAAATTGGCTACTTCTTCACGTCTATCATGGTACCCAAAGAACCGGTCCAGAAACTTGCATTTTCGCTTTAATTAAAACACCCAAAACAATGCTAGATTTTGTGGGTATTCAGCTGAAAGTGTTGCGATTTTGCTTTGGAAGGTGATGGCCACTAAAAAAAAAAAAAATAACCGATGCGTGCATTTCAAGGGTATTTTGCTCTGAATAATAATATGCTATTTAGCCACACAGTTGCAATTCTGCAAATCCCGCCCCACCAGTCTGTCAAATCGCACGTGGCTACAAAGAATGCGCCAATCATGTTCGAGCAAACTTGAATGTCAAACAAAAGGTGCCCACTTGCGATAATTTTCGCGTTAATAAATGTGACCGGAGTTATCGATTCAAACTTGCTTTTTCGGGACTTAAACAGGCGTTTTATAGCCTTAAAAATCACGTTCTGGGGGCTACATTTGACGTTTTCAACTGGATAGTCTGTTCTAAAGGGGGCGGGTGAGAGGCGAAATTGTTAGTTTCCCTGCGACTGTGATATTTTCTTGACAACAATAATTGACAGTATCCATTCAAAAAACATCAGCTTTGTTGTGGAAAGCCTGTTTCTCGGGCGAAATGTCAACATTTTGTTGATTTTTGACGTCGAAATGTACAATTTTGAAGGTAATTGTAGCCAGTTTGAAGGGATGAACTGGCGGTTTCCGAGAGTTGCTAGTTTCAAGGATCTTATTCATGAACAAGGACGGCTTGAATAAGGGTGGGCAGCAGCCTTCAGCCTTCCCTCTTGCCCCGTCCTGGCTGCATCCATGCACCACACGCCTTTGCAGGGGGGGGGGGGAGAACAAATTGGGCTATGCTATAAACTGCGTTTTGAACCATTTCTTGAGGTATTTCGCGGCTAAAATCTTGAAAAGCTTTGAAACGCGTTTTTGGCTACTTTTTTATCAGTAAGATACGCCCGTACTACAGGGCGTAATAATCTGTTTTGGTCCAATCAAATGCTCTGGTTCAGAGGGGAACATTCGTACAATGGGCAAATTGGTATGATTGCGCTTAATTCTTCAGCTAAAATTACTCCAATATCATATAACCACACCCTAGAGGGGAACTTACGGTTTAATAAGAATAAGTATAGTAAGACATGTAAGTATAGTAAGATAATAGAGAGATGGACGAGGAGAAAGTCCGTGCCGCAGGTTTGGTCAGTGGCGCACGCAGGAATCGGTCCTGGGGGGGGGGGGAGTCCAAATACAAAACTGATCCATTGTATGGACAGAACGCGCCATACTAAACAAAAAGGTCATTAACTAACTCTCTGGGTTTTTATTGGCTAAAAGCGGGTCCAAAATGGTGGTTGTCAAAGGTTTTGAGATCATGGGGGAGTGGGGTGCCGACGATTTTCAAGTAATTTCAAGCCTGATCTGGCTACATGCATGAATAATAAACCCACTTGTACAAAATTTACAGCGTTTTTTTGAAATGGTTCAGATTGATTCTACTAGGCAAGCTATAAACTGGCCCGGACGTGGAGGTTTCGGTTTGAAGGAGGCGGGCGCTCTGTTCAACGTTATGTTCTACAAACAAAAACTGGGCGTTTGTATGCCCATTTACTGCTTAATTTTTCCCGTGATTCAATTAGATTTGGCATTGTGCATTTTTTCATGGCTCTGGGGGGGGGGGGTTCAACCTCCAGAACCCCCCTTTGGTGCGCCTTTGGGGGTTTAACCCCCAAAACCCACCGTTCGGTGCGCCACTGGGTTTGGTGATAGGGAGAGCTGATTCTGGGGGACAGGTGAGTGTGCACCCTTTAGCTGGGCGGGAGGGGGCAGCCATGGTTGTTCGTGAGTTCATCCTCATTTGTTCCGGATAAATTTCGCCGATTACTTAATTGTGTGTGAGTTTCACGCCTCGATGGATGCGATCTTTGATGAGATACAATATCGAGGCAGGTGGTGGGGCCTTCCTAATTGCATGGCTTATTCACATTTTCACTCGTTCTATTTGGGAACTCAATTCTACATTCATTCTCTCATTGATTTGATTTTACTAGGTGATACACTGTTGTATCACTCATTGAAGGGGGAATTGAACATTAAAATTTCAAGTAGGTATTAAAAATACTTTTAGTTCAATGAATTCAAAGGAAAGCTCATTTTGGCAACAATTTATAATAATACGCTCACCTGTGGCCGATAGCTGTGACGTTGAACTACTTTTTTTACCCATTCCCGAAGACGGAGACTTGGATACTTGAGTGGCACCGCTTCCACCGCCACCCGAAGGAGTTTTTCTTCGCGATCCGCTCATGTGCTGCCGCGTGAGAGCGGTATCACTGAGGCTACCGTCTGTAGAGTTGGCAAATGATGTGTCGTTACTAATTGGATATTATTTTATTGAAATTATAAGTTAATTTAACGCTACCTCCTCTCTCTTCGTTGGGCACGTCGGCGTTGGACAGGCTACGCGAGAAAGGAGCTCGCTTACTAGGTGAATCGCCGACATTGTGAAGTGGAGCTGGCCCACCGTAGTCACTGATCGAAAATTACATAAGTTATTGCTTTCTAAAGAGGAATATGACCCTTTTGTTACCTGAATCCTCGCGATCCTCTTGGGCGCTCGCTCTGCGTGGAGAAGGCGCTGCTCGTAATACTCGCAACACTCTCCATATCACTGTCACAAGGATCACCCAATTCCTTGTCAGGAGGAGATCGACGACGCATTTCAGTCTGAGTTAAATCACTATCCGAGAGACCGGTGAAATTCTGATGACGGCCCCACGATCTCGGCTGCGTATGCCTCATCCTCTGTTTGACTTGTTGAGCTCTTTCATCGCTTAATATTTCCACCTTATAATACCATTTCATGGCGACATCACCTCGAATTTTGCTCAGGACTCAAACAAAGTATACTCACGTGCATTGGACGCTCTCTGTACATATGATGAACCGGATGGGGCACTTGTGGCAATTGCCGTTTTTTCGGCGAAGTTATCGGTGTGGCCGTGGCCGATCGCGAAGCAAACCTAGGTACGTAAGCATGAGATGGTAAAACCACTCCACTATGTACCCTAAAAAGTTGGTGCGTTTTAGAGAAAAATACATGCTGCGGTCGTCTTTTTTGACACTATAAGAACGTGGCCATGTTCATCGAGTTTAAATCGTTTTCAAAAAAAAAGTGCACGCAAATTCGTGACAGAAGAGTGCTTTGAGCCTCATGAAAGCGGCCATGATGAAAAATGCAGTTTGTAGTATAAATTACCTGTATTCTGGCGGAGAAAGACTTCGGTGGGGACTTTTCGATCTAGACCGATTATGTATGCTGGGAGAGTCAGTTGGCGCAGCTGAATGCGATCGTTGATTCACGTTCATCTTTATAAACGAAGGGAGAAACGTTAGGTATATCTGTTATAGTAAAAGACCGACGACTGGTAGATCCTATCATTCGCCAATAGCGTTGGTTAAAGTGCGAATTATTCATAAAATTCTGCCTTTAACCACTCGAAACTCTTGTAAGATTTTTTAAAATTAATGTTTAATTCAATATAAATTATACGTTTGTATGAGAATCCTATACGATTTACCGTTTTTCGAGAGGTAAAGGCCCGACTTTCAATACTCATTCGAACTTTAACAAACTTCGCTGGTGAATGCTAGGATTTACCAGTAAATGATAAGATTTACCAGACGTCGGTCTTTTACCGTAACACATCGATAAAACAGTTTTTTAAATTTTATACTTTTCTATGAGCATCAATTATTGGCTCGCGGATAGCCATTACGACTGGTTTCCGTCCCGTAGGTGACATGTCCCTTCTCGATTTTCTCTTTTCACTCATTTCAATATCGGGCGGAGGACTTGAAAACGATCCATTTATCTTCAAAAGTTCAAAATGACAAAAACTTGAACCAATCTTCTACCTATTGGAGCTTCCTACAGAGGAAATCGAGGCTCCGTCTGCAACTCGACGCTCTCGCGAGTCGTCCAGATCACTTGGATCTGAGTCCGAAAGACGCGACGTAGTGCTAGGTGAAAGATGATCCGTGGGAGTTAAGGCAAAATCGAGATCTCTTTCTATATCCATACCCTGTAGTAATAAAATACTCTTCAAAATGTTTGCAATACGACATCCTGCAATACATGAAACTTACGTGTGGAAGATTGCTATCGTCATGTGCACTTAAATGAAACCATTCCGGTTCATTGTCCAAAAGTGCAACCCCTAATTCAATGAGAACCTGAAAAAATCTCAAGCTTGCAATGAACTCTCAATTGCGAACTAAAAAACCTTTTACCTCTCCGAGGAAGTCATTAGCACCGTATCTAACGTAATCCCAAACCGTAATTTCAACTACTTTTAATTTTAAATCCGCTCTTCTCACAGAGGTGTATATAAAACTTTGATTCCATTTAGGATCATTCGTATTAGCTAATGTTTTTGTTCTTCTTTTCGACTTTTCGCTAAAATAAATGTGTCAATCATTGTGGACGTTAGAAACCGGCTGGTGAGTGAGATGGTTCTCTGCACTTTACCTTCTATCGGGAAGAAGAAAGAGTTTAGCGTAGGGATTGCGGGGCTGGCCATTACTTCGGGGCACCAGTCCGGCGGCACAGACGAGCGTGACAACCAGCTGAAGGGCGCCCGAGTCGAACCACAGTTTAACCTACGAAGTAGGACGTTATAGGAAAATGGAACCTTACGGAAGAAAAATACCCCCCCCTCCCTCTCACAATCCACGAAGACATGGATCAGCTTCAGATTTTGTCAACCCATTACTATTTACTACTCATAATTAAAAAACTTTTTTTTTTTACCTGAATTCGGCCGCCAACGTTCGAATTGGTTGTACCAGGCACGCGATGGCCTCTTAATCGTGTCGCGTGGTGCCCGTGCAGGTCGGGCGAACCGGGTGACGTGACAAGAACGCTCGGCTTGTCTTTTCGAACATCGTAGACGTCTACAAAATTGCATCACCAGAAGAAAAATCTTAGATTCTGATTCAAAACTTTAGTTTAAATAAACAAATAAGTGTATAAAATAAAAAAGAAATGCAGTGCTTCCGCTCTAAAATCAACGCAATATGAAGAAAAACCAATAGAGTTTGTCTGCACACAAAAACTGACATAAATCTATGAAGTACAATGATGCTCTGTTGATAATATGTGGATTAATTTATTTCATTTTTTACGCGATACGCATTGGGCCAAACTCGCATTTACATGGATATAATCGTCAAGCTTCCTACTGTGATAAACATCAAGCGAGCGTTGTTCTAAAATGCGCATAACCGTTCAAAAGTAACTTAAAATGCATGTTTAGCGACCTCACATCATGAAGAGCCAAGAACAAAAAAAAATACTGTTATTTGGTGCCCAAAAACAACTCAGCATTTTTAAGAGCCTTCTACATGAATAGCGGCTGGCTCAGAGAAGCCCCAAGTTTGCGTCCCCCCTTAAGCGCAGGCCCGTATTTGAGCTTGTCCAGTTTTCTTTTTGGTCCAACACACTCTTTACACCACAATTTGAACCTGTTGAAATATCGCGCGTTTTGTTCGAGGCAATCTGAATCTGATATACAGTTTGATTTTAGGGAAGGAGAAGTGCTTATAATTTTTGTGGTTTGTTAGGAAATGGATAAGGCAATTAATGCGGTAATTATTCGTTCTGTTTATCGTTAACTTTGATTTCCTGAATGATTTGTTTAGTTATTGGATTGCAATTATTCGATTTGCAGATGACTCAATTCATTAAGCCAGGGAGATCCCTGCAGCTGAGTTGGCTGTACAAATCAGGTGGACTGCTGAGGTCCAATGACCAGGGGACGGAAAACATGAGGTCGAGAAGGAAACAGCAGTTTTCTTTCTCAAAATCGAACTTGTCTCGCGCGAGTGAAGAACGAGTCGGCTACAGTACTTATTCTTGAACGAGTCAAAACTGCGTGATTTTGTACGAAAGTAAAACCCGAACCATTGAGCTTCTCGATGAGTCAAGCTTTCTTCACGCTTTCTCACTTTATTTGGACTTCATCTGGACCTAAAATTCAACATAACAACGGTTCAAGGCTCAACACCCAAACGACTTGTCATGTTGTAACGATTCTCCGGGCCGGACCTATGGGGGGAGGCGAGAAGGGGCATTCGCCCCCGGCAGCCCTCTTGCAAAGGCCCACTTGAGCTCTGATTAAGAAAGAAATTGAGATGAGCCAAAATGATTTTCCGGTATAAGTGAAAGGAGCGAATTAAGATTTCCTCTGGCTTACCAATTTATCTGTAAAGGAAAGAGGAAAGCTCCTTTAAAAACAAAATTTAGCGGGTTTCCCCAATTCAAACTTCAATAACATCAAAATGTGGATCATTGGCACTCACAGAACCCAATTTCGGGTTTTCCTCACTCCAAATGCCAATTTCACAGGATTGACGCCCTAAAAAGTTAATTTTGCGCAGTTGACTAGTGAAAATTCGTGTTCTTGAGGTTCTGAAACGTGTCATGACCCATGTTGGCCATATCACGACGAGACAATTAGCGCATTTTTCAAAATGAAATGCACTAAAATCCGATCTCTCCTTCAAAAGCAAAATTTCTCTCCATTGCCATTCCGCTACTTGCCAAGAACCACAACAGACAATGTACATGTGAGTGTGAGACGCAAATTCTACACTGAATGTGTGGAAGGCTGTGAGACGCGCTCCTCCCACTCCTCCTCCAACCAAGGGAGTCTTAATCGAGTCTTAATTTTCAGGGTTTTGCTTGGAATCTTTACATTGGGAATTATCCAAAGTCAGATAAAGAGATACAGGCGAGTCTCTCTGACGGTAACATTGAACCTTCGAACGTACACGTTTGCAGAACATATTCGACCGTATCAGCTCAGACGTAATTTTTCACTTGATTGATATTATGCACCTATTCAATCAGTTATTTATTTGTTTTCACAAAAATTCCTTGACCCTTCAAGAACTGGGAAATTAATAAATATACGCTCGCTCGGGTGCTTTGAGATGAACCAAGAAACCCACCACCGCCCCAAATCCATTTGCAACCATACATATTCTTCTTGGGTTGTAACTTATTTTGGAATTCAATTTGATGTCGATAGAAAATGTAAGGTCAACAATCGCCTTGTTTATAAATAGCCACTGGTCTAGCAAAACCTATTATTTAACCTAAACCTAATAAATAAGAAAAATGATGCTGACGACGTATAAGCACATTGTTTTATCGTGTTATTAGAAGAAAAACACAAGAGTGCGAAATTTGAAAAGTTTGTTTTTTAATTATTTCTCCGAACGATTGCCTTTAAAAAAAGAATAAAATGGAGTCCGCTCATCCTTTTATATTTTCGGGTCCACGGACGGGACTTACCCTTAGAGGGGTGAACATACGGAAGACGGGGATGACGAATTCCTAAAGGTCGTGAAACAATCAGCTCAACCTGGGGCTCCTGTTTGCTTTCGGCAATTATATCATGCACTTCTTGAAAGCTTTTGCTTTTCAAAGATCGGCCATTCCACTCGAGGACTTCGTCCCCTGAAATAAGGAAGTAGATGATATTATATATTTTTATTTATTTTTTTTGCGTAGGTACTATTCTATGTTCTAATGAGTATGGAGTGCTCGTTTTCTTGTTATATTATTTTAATTATAGTTTCATGGTATTTTGTTTATTCCTTGTTGGTTTGATAAGCCCCTTCCTTACTATTCATTGGCGGGGGGGGGGGGAACTCCGATTCCGACTCAAAATGTTTCTCCCTCTAAACAAAAATTTCTATGCGTTATTTTATTCAAAATTGGGCTGAGCATGCAGTTATTTTGGCTACGTATGAACTACTAGCAGCTTTTCAAAATGTAGCTTACTACTTTCAATCTACGTCTCAAGGATTGCAGCTCTGAAAACCTTCTTATTTAATTTGTAATTTACTCTAGTGAGCGAAATCGGGCTATACATAAATATTTTTTTATTTTTTGAGGCAAAAAGCAAAACTGTTCTTCGTTTGTAAATATATGAGCTGTTTAATGCTCTAATTCAGGGGAAAAAAGCCATTAAAAAATGTATATTCTGGTTTAAAATGTTTACCAGGCCTAAGTTGGCCTTCGACGTCCGCGATGCTACCCTTTTTAACTTTTTCTATCAGAGCACCTCGTCCGCCGGTTTCCAGAAGTTTTCCACCGACCACTTTCAAGCCTAAAATTGCGGCGCTTGACGAGTGACCAGCGCCGCCTCCTCCACCGTCAACGCGCATGCCAGCTTTTTTCAGTATCATATGACCGATGAGGCTGGTCCCGTCTTTGCTCTCTTGCCACGAATGTGGATGCTGGAATGTGAAGAAATGAAGAATAAAAAAAAATATAAACAAGATTGACAATTTAAAAAAAAGAATCGATATTTTCACACAAGAAAAATGTAGTGGGGCTCCCACACTGAATGTCCTTTTGTACGTACATTCGTTCGTACCATTAAGACGGTTTAATCGGACCAACAGTGTGGGCGCCTTGGAGTACCAATTATTATAATTTTTCAAGCTGGAAGAGAGAGACCATGAAATAGTTTCATATTAAATTCATGCAAAACTTATTACACAAGCTGTAGATACCACTGATAGTACATCTATGTGAAACAGACGTATTATCATTCAATTATGAACCACCATGAATTTACCTAACATCCCTTGTTTGGATAAAGAAATACTTTCACAGTCAAAGAGTAATTCACACCACGACCAAACAAGTTTACTTCTAATTTAAACAAAAAATCAGAATGCTACGTGAAAGTAAAGAATGCAAGCAAACAGAATAAAAAATCGCAATTCATATAATATCCCTTTTTATTGCTATTTACAATTAACTTATTTTATAATTGTTTTTGGAACAAAATAAAAACGTGCACAGGTAATATGAGAGAAGCTTTTTTCCATTTACCTTAAGTGTAAAAAATATCCGACATGCATAAATTATTCGTATTATTTATTTTTGAACGAGAACCAAGGCAATAAAAAACAAAGGAGATGAAGTTAAAGCGGACGAAATATCTATTTAATTTACAATTATGCTTGTTAAAAAGACAGGCGGGAATGCGAGCAATTCGACGAAGAAAAGAACGCTAAATTACAATAACACATGATAATACCTGCTGTGCGAAAGGGTAAACCGTGTTAAAAAGGAATGTCCTAATATGAAAAGAGGAGTGAGTGTTGGAGGAATTAAAGAGGGAAAGTGTTCAAGATTTCAAGTCCCCGGGAATATCGCTGTCATTGAATGTTTTGAACTGTTCGTTCCAATGTTGCGAACGTTAATTGCAATAAGTATTCACGTTTCAGGCTATACAGAGACGTTTTGTAGCCTGGCCGATTTCCTTTTTGCAAACCGTGCACCCGGAAGCCATGAGATTACATGAAACATTATTTTTTAAAAACGTCATACGTAAGAATTCAAACGATGTAGTTTTTGAAGAGTGGAGCACCGACCAAAAGCGCAGCACATGATTCGCCATTGAAACAACTGGTTCCAAATGCTGAGTTACAAAGTCGCGAATTGACTCCGGATTTAATTTTTTTTTTCTTCTTCTTTTTTTTAATTACCTAGTGACTATATTCGACAGAATTTTTGAATGTTGATAAAGCGTGGAAGGAATTTGGTAGTAGTGTGATATTTTGTTTCCAAGCTACTCGGTAGTGGTAAGGGGGCATGCATAGTACTACCCCTCGCCAATTATCAACTCACCGCAAAGTATTTTGGAATATTTCATTTTTACTTACATCTTCTCTGAGGCATGTAGACTGCCAGATTGATAATTCAGGTATTGCGTGTGGAGGACCTCACGATACTTCCACGTTCCCGTTTTTGTCGTTCATCAATAATGCATACGAAAAAAATAAACAAGAAAACTTCGATGGCCGTATCAATTTTTTCAGTGCCCGACCCCTCCGATTTCTTGCTGGTTAAAAGGAACATGGGCGCGCAAGATTTTTTTCGCATTTCACTACAACTTTTATTCCAAATATTATTGACAATCATTCTTGTTGTAGTACAAGCATCGGGTTTTAAGCCCCCAGCCCAAGTAATTCTGAGCAATGAGCATGTATTACTGTATCGTTGCTCATCATCATTATGTATGTATATGTACATGAGGGTTCTGTACAATAATATATAGAATACGGCAATGCTAATTTCGTATGTTCAGAACCCAAAAACCAACTCAAGCCGAAAAATGTGAAATAAAACTCACACGCCCATGTTCCTTTTAACCAACATCAAATCGGAGGGGTCGGAGCACTGAAAAAATTGATACGGTCATGGAAGTTTTCTTGTTTAATTTTTTCGTATGCATTATTGATGAACGCCAAAAACGGGAACATGGAAGTATCGTGTGGTCCTCCTCACAATCACTGAATCATCAATCCCGCAGTCTTCATTCTTCAAACACAAAAATTTCCTTAACTCTAAATCCAAAATTCTGCGTCGCACATAATCAATAATGAACCCTCAGTCCACGTTGACTATAATCTTCAATTACCGACCCTTAACCATCAACGACTATAACCATCAATCGTCATTCAATTTTCAATCCTTCTTCAATCATTCGTCTTCGTTCTTTCATACCAAAAAATCACACAAAAAAAATGTTACAAAGTGAAGCACAATGAGCATACTTGGGTCGAAAAAAGGCGATTTTAGGACCTTCGACCATTTTATGGTCTCATATGAAACCTTATATTGGGTCTACAATTATTAATGGATTTGGGTCTACAATTACAACCACCCGACCTAGTTTTTCGTTCTTATTCAGAACACATCATCAAACCTCACGGAAAAGTAAAAGTCACCGTCACACACAAAAATCGATCGATAACGAATACGTCGTTCCTCCTGGCCATCAAGCACTACTAGGAGGTTTCGTAGATACGAAACCTCGATATCAGCCTAAAACAAATCGACCTCGAAAATCACACCACTCGTACTCGTGACTCTGTCTCTATTCACCACGCACCATCAGAAAACTTCTTTAACGAATTTGCCACCGTTTTCGAACAAAAAGTCGGCTGCATCCCTAACGTTGAAATTAAGCTTCGTTTACGGGAAAATGCAACACCCTGTTTTAATAAAGTTCGTAGCGTTCCCTATGCTTTGCACGAGAAAGTAGAAAAAGAACTAGATTCTCTTGAATCTTCTGGAATAATCTCACCCGTGTGAATGGGGTTCACCTCTGGTGATAATACCGAAGCCAGATGGTAACGTCCGTATTTGCGTTGACTATAAATGTGGTGTTAACAAAAATCTCGTCTCCGCAAACCATCCCATACGCCGCATTGACGACGTTTTGAATAGTCTGAGAGATTCCAAATTCTTTTGCAAACTGTATCTATACAAAGCATACCTCCATCTAAAAGTCGACACGAAAAGCTCTGAAATTCAGACACTGGTCACCCACCGAGGAACGTATCGTATGAATCGCTTAAGCTTCGGAATAAAAACGGCTCCTTCCGACTTTAATAGAATCTTGACACAAATATTACACGGCCTCAAGAAAACAGAAGCATATTTCGACGATATAGTTATCCATGGAGCTACTTTGGAAGAATGCAGGGAAAATCTTCGCGCTTCTCTAAAACGTCTAGCTGAAAACGATTTACACGTAAACAAAAAAAAGTGTACTTTTTTCCAAACTCAGATTGACTACCTCGGTCACATAATAGAACACAACAAAATTCGAAAATCCTTGGAAAAAGTCCGAGCAGTTGCTGAAATGTCTCCACCCTCCAACGTCGAAGAACTGCGTCGCATTTTGGGAATGGTGACTTACTACTCGAAGTTCATTCCAAATTTTTCGAATTTAACCGACCCATTTCGGACGTTCGGAAAAACAGAAAATTTTACTGACAAATCAATGTCACACAGCTTTTCTCAAACTCAAACAAGAGCTATCTAGTGAGCGTGTGCTCATTCCATTCAATCCAAACCTTCCCCTAATTTTAGCCACAGACGCAAGCCCACACGGTGTCGCCGCAGTCCTAAGCCACGATGTAAATGGACGTGAAAGACCAATCTCCTATGCCTCTCGATCATTGGCACAGTCGGAAATGAATTACAGCCAACTTGATCGTGAGGCACTAGCGTCAACTACTTTTTCAGTTACTTATACGGTCAGCATTTCACTCTCGTCACCGACAACCAACCTCTGTCACATATTTTCCATCAGAACAAGACCTTACCTCAAATGACTTCGGCACGTCTTCTTCGATATGCATCTTTCTTGACTGGATTTAATTACACTATTTCCTGCAAGAAAAGTATTGAAAACGAAAAAGTAGACTGTCTTTCACGGGCGCCGACTAAACAGTTCATTACTACTGCCGATGTGTTTTTAAACAAAGAAATGTCAAAACTTTTCGCTCAGACAGTTTTTCAAATTTCGAGCGAAGCGATCACGTACGAAACAATCGCCTCTGAAACATCCCGTGACCAGGAACTAGGACCACTTCTACGCCGTCTACAATCCGGACGTTCCTACGAACCATACGCCATTGACAACGGCATCCTCTTCCGGCAAGATCGAGTAGTCGTCCCTACGAAACTTCGAAAATAACTGTTGAATGAGCTTCACGCTACCCATATCGGCGTGGTTAAAATGAAACAGCTCGCTCGACGATAAGTATACTGGCCGAAGATAGATCTCGATATTGAACGCCTCGTCAAATCTTGTGAAAAATGTGCCCTAACCCGACACAGCCCTGCTAAAGCTACGGTACATCCCTGGTACGAACCGGAGGAAAATTGGGAACGCTTACAAATTGATTATGCAGGCCCATTCGAAAATCACTATTTCTTAATTACCGTCGATGCTAAATCGAAATGGACCGAAGTACGAATATCGAAGACTCCCCCATCAACAGCGTCAACTATTACTATGCTTGATGATATTTTCTCGACGCATGGCTACCCATCAGTCCTCGTTTCAGATAACGCCTCAATCTTCACTAGCGACCATTTCAAAATTTTCTGCAAAAATCACGGCATTTTTCAAAAACTAACAGCACCTGGCCACCCAGCAATTAATGGCTTAGCTGAAAAATTCGTTCAGACCCTAAAACAATGTCTTCGCACAGCTTCAAATGACCCTGTTCCCCTCTCAGAAAAATTGACACGTACCATGCTTCGCTACCGGGTTACGCCTTTAGCATGTGGAAAGTCACCAGCTGAATTGTACTTGAATCGTCGGTTAAGAATACGACCCGACGCTATCAAACCCAACTTGGAAACAAAAAAATGCTATCCTCACATTGCCACAGCTATTCGAACTTTTAAAGTGGGAGAGAGAGTCCAGACACGGATGCACATCAATAACCGCAGCACATGGCGATTCGGGACCGTCAGTCGGAAGCGAGGGCAGCGCCACTACATTGTCTTACTAGACACAGGCAGAGAACTGAAGCGACATATTGACCAATTACGAGCAACCCTGGTTCCCCAAAAGACTTCCACACAAGATTTTCAGTCGGATTCGTCACCTCAGCCTCCTTCGCAAATATTAGGAGTCCCTTTTCCAACGTCCAAAAATCTACCCAACTCTCCACGATCACCGCCGTTCGAACATCAAATCGGCTCTCCGACACGGTCCCATCAGACTTCCTCACCGGATCTACAATCGACGCCTAGTGCCGAGCAACAAGAAGAAGAATTGGCACCTCAAACATTACCCAGTTCACCACGTCCGGAACATTATCTTCGTCGCTCTACTAGGAACAGGCGGCCTCCCCGTTATTTAAACGATTACGTCATTAATTAGAAAAACAAAAAGTGGGGGAGATTGTCATGTTTTTATTTTCATATGTTCATTATGATTTATCAAAATATTCGAAATATATAAAGGAAGTTTCTAAACGCGGTTCTAACATTAACATGTAAAAAGACACAACACAAGCCCAGCAGAGCCCGAATTTCAAGTTTGACTTTCCTCAAATTTTAAATTAAATTCAAATAATCACTAGTAATTTTATGAAGTTAGTTTGAAATTCGAGGAAAATCAAAATTGAAATTCGGGCTCTGCAGGACTTGTCCCAAGACTAGAAGGTTTCATATGAGACCATAAGAAAATTAAATATTCCAAACACTCTTACACTATGCGCGTAATCGGCGAGGGGTAGTACTTGTATGCCCCCGTAAGTATATGTACAGTTCTATGTGGAATTATGGACGTAGCGAAGCAGCCACTCTCCGTTAAGAGTGGTAATAAGAGATTGATAGATGTATGACTGAATGTTAGCAAACTGGCCCTATGACTCAATAGGTTTGTTCCAACCTACCCATTGATCTCATTCGGAACCGTTCCAGAACCATTTTACCATCGCAACAAACAAATCAATTGCGTTTTATCGGCAGAAGATGATTCTGTAACGGTTCCGAACAAGCTCTAGGGTACGTTGGAACAGACCTAATGTTACAGAGATTTTTGAAAACCTTAGAAACGGTTTGGAGAGTTGGGGGGGGGGAGGGAGATAAGGATACTGTTGCAAACAGGAACCTTCGAATGAATATACTCGACCGGCTTCCTGGTTCCTTACCTTGAGCGCGGAGGTTTGAGAGATCGTCTCTCCGGCCGTAAAGCCATGAATCTATACTATTCTTAACCCAAAAATGTGATAATTTATGCACTAGTAATGCCCCAAATTTGTCTGAAAATCGTTATTATTCCTGCGACTCCATTCCAATGTTAGCGATATTCCATTAGAAGTGTAGGGTTGACTCCACGTGCCCTTATTCAGACCTAAGAAATGTGATGGGAGGAGGTGAGTGGTTTTAACTGAACAGGGATATCTACACGTTTTTAACAACACCTCAAGCATCCTAAATGATAAAACAAATTTAACCAAATTGCTCCTAATAATTTAATCTAAATTTGGACGCTAGAAATGTCTATACTAAATTTTTAAAAAACGAAAAAAAAATGATTGTGAAGCCACCAAGTTTCTTTGACTATTTTCTTATTAATTTGATAATTTTTTGTTCGATCTTCCTCCTAGATATATTTTATTACCTTGGGTGCAGAATTGGAGTCTTCACTCGACGTGAACGTGCTCGACGTGTCTATGCCCGAGTCTTTCGTTCCGTGACCATCGAATCTTACGGTCTTCTTTCTCCGCCTTTCGATAAGAGCACTAGGGTCATCTCTCCTCTCTGTCACCACTAGTAAAGTGCAACACAACAACCAACAACAAACAATACAAACGCTTCGCTCAAAGGCTAGAGACAGGGGGAAATTTATTTTTTTCTCTCTCTCTCTTTTTTTTTTTTTTTTTTTTTTTTTTTTTTGTAGGAGAATTTGTTTATACTGCTGTCTCTTCCTTTCACTTTCGAAAGCCAATGTTTTGTCAGCTATATGACTTTTTAATACATTCCTTTTGAAGAGGAAATAATTAAAACCCTGCACAAATCCTAGAGCGACGTATACTGTATTCCCAAAAATCTACGCTATGCTTACACAATACATGACAGTGTTATAAGATTAGAACCTTTCAATATACTTAAGAGGGTTCTGGACCTGGCCTAACGTGTATTCACGAAAGATATTCACCCCCTACCACCACCAGAAAACCCCTTACCAACCATTTTTTGTCTTCTTTTAACTAGAATGAAACGCATGAAAAACTATGAAAAGCTACGTAAATTGTAAAATGTCTTGGTAGAAAGAGTAGGTATAACAACTATAACACACAGCACGTAAAAAGTGTCGATCACACATGAACAGTACAAAAAAATAAATAAAGAAGACGAAATAAAATAAAAATAAAACATTTCTTGTCATGCACACATAATCAAGCCGGCATCACTCGTAGAAACACTGAAAAATAAAGTTAAGAAATATATCAATTGATAGGCTCACCGCCAGAAATTTTTTAATTTTTTCGTCTAGGATGGCCTGTTTATCTAGGTGTTGGTACGAGGCGGGCCTATCTCTGTCACCTGCATATTCGAAGAAACATTTGGGTTACTTCCTTATCTTCTTTTAAATCGGGGTCCTTTTTTTGAACATTCCCGCAAGCATCGCCCGGGATACCAACAGAGCAATCATTAACTTCATAGAATGGTATTATTTTTTGTGTGACGAGAAATTGTTAGTTGGTTGAGTCGTGGTGATGCGTAATAATAATTAATTGAGATAAAACGTTCCAAAAAGTGATAGAAAGCCGCGGAAAACACACCCACACGCACACACTCGATGAATCAAATGAGTAATGGTCATCAAAAAATAAAAAATAAACGAAAACGTAATTGAGACGTTAAACGCAGGCACATACAAATTGAAAGCTAACCTTTTTCAGAATCATGCTCGTCGCAACTCGTGCACTCGGGCGTTGAGTGCATGTCGTCTTCCGAACTCGAAAATGACCGCTGGGACTGCGTTGTTGGGTACCCACCGCCGTGGCCGTTACCGGAGTTTGGTCCGCCGCGGCCCCCAGGGGCTATGCCTCCCTTGCCACCGGTCCCACCACCTCCGCTGCTTCTTTTATGTTTTTTAATGGACGGCGCCGCAGGACCACCGTAGTCCATCGACGAAGACTGTTCTGAACTGAAAGAGTCGTTGCGAAATTCAGGCGGAACTCCGCACTGTTGCTGGGCTCGCATCAGTCCCTCAAGTTCACCTCGGTAATACCTTGTAATTGAGTGGACAAGTGTTAAGCATCAGTGTCTCGCTAATTGTAGCACAATAAAAACAATTTATGTCACAATAAAACAAGAAGTAAAATGAAAGTTAGTGGATCAAATCGACTGGGTTGGAAATCTTGCTAATCATAATTATATCGGATACTTCACTTAAAATGTCTAATTCAGCCGTTCAGGAGAAACCCAAATTATTCCGGCATTATTATTGATCGTCCTAATTAAAAGTTATTTGAATACCTACGGCAATCCCAGTGACATACGCACACTGACCATAAACAAATTTGGAGCCAAGTCACCGCAAAATCGCTATATTCGGAGATGAAAATGTTCAAAACTACAATTCTACAGTGAAACAGTAAGTTTCTGATCTAAATATTCTATGCGAGTTTCTGGTCTTTATTTTCGCGAAATTAATTAACTAATTCTAGCGTTTGTTTTCACAAAATTGCAAGTTTTTGGTCTACTTATTAGTGGAATTGGTAGTTTCTGGATTTAAATTTCGTGAAATTGCAAGTTTCTGAGCCTCTTTTTAGTGGCCGCCGCCAACCCTGAACAAGCCGGACAGGACAGCGCCAAAATTTTAAGAATAGCCGCAAAATTGCCACATTGTGGAGCTAAATATTCGCAAATGAAAGGTCCCTGGTTGGAAATTCGCCAAATCGCTAGTTTATGGTTTTTATTTGCACAAAATTGCAAGTCTGCCTACGAAATAACACCACATCCAAGCTCAAAACCTGCGAAAGTGCGAAATACTTCCTGTTTTTTTTCGTGAAATTGATAGCTTCTGGCCTAATCACGAAATCACAAGTTTCTTGAACGCGTCATTCATCCAGTGGACAGACCGGCTACGACCCTAACCTAGCCGGACGAATAGCCGTGAAATTGCA
The DNA here is from genome assembly GCA_038030265.1 of Corythucha ciliata. Lineage (NCBI taxonomy): Eukaryota > Metazoa > Arthropoda > Insecta > Hemiptera > Tingidae > Corythucha > Corythucha ciliata. The sequence continues at coordinate 34,410,986 of CM075938.1, forward strand.
ACAATCAGTGATAAATATTTGTAAATTTGCTTTAGGTCCAAATTGGAGCAAAATTACTTCTACTTAGGGTCTTGATTTGACCAAAATAGCATGTTTTAGGCCAACCCCAAAGCCTGATGAAAACCGACGAAATTGGAAGTTCCTTGGCTGAATATATTCGCGGCATTGCAACTTTCGAGTTTTAATTCCAGTGAAAATGAAAATTTTGGTGAAATCGCAAATTTCTATAATAATAGCAGCCTACCCTGGTTTACCTGGCCCGTAGAGCGCCCAACAATTCATGAATTCATTTATTTGCTTATTTTATTTCTTATATACTTATTACAACTCAAACAGGGCTGGATCCCACAACGGAGCAGTTATCATAATTAATATAAAACAATAATTATAATAATAAATTAAATAGATAATACACTACTAACAAATAATAAATTAAATGCCAATTAAGGTTCGAGGGCGGCGCGAATCTTCGCAATGAACGCTCCCAAATTGTCCCCAAAAGGATCAGCCAAACGAAACTCGTTCAAAAGCCGAGATACACGAACTGTACTCACTGATGCCGATAAATTCGTCCGGCAAGTCGGAACATGGAACAACTCCAAATACCGCAAATTACGGCAAGGAACGTTCAGGCTGAATCGGGACAGCAATTCCGTTTTATTTAGCCGCGAAATTACATCAATCGGAGCTAAATATAATTAAATTCGAAAGTTTAGGGGCTAAAATCCACAACATTGTACGCATGCTTGTTTTTTATGAGCTCTTACGGGTTTTGTGTGTGTGTTTTTTTTTAATATTACAGAACCCAAAAGGCCCCCTCAAGCCCAGGGTTCTTCTCTCCATGTGAAAACATCTGGGGCCGTATTCCAAAGCAGTGTGAAAATGCCGCAAAAAGCGGTTGTTATGGCGGGATAATGTTATTTCTTATTCGGCGTCCTTGGATCCCGCTAGCGGCATTTTTTCCCGGCCGTTCAGAATAAGGCCCCTGGTCACCCATATGGATATGGAATCATTGTCACGATGCGATTTTCTATTGATCTTTGTGATATTATGTTGTATTAAGGGGGAAGTTCGAAAAAAAAATTCTAGGTTTTTATCAAGAGTGACTCTTTCCTGTCGTGCCATGACACTTGGTATTTTTGAAGGCGTCATTCATCCATATTTAACCAATGCAAAGCACGGAGGTAAGAGAAAAGAGGAGGGAGCCGGAGACAATGAACTTTAAACAGGGCTACGTTGTTCACTTCTTGTTGTTACTATCCTTTTGGTAATCTCAACAAAGTACCCTCGTGTTAGGTACCTTCCATACAATGCCTTTGAGAACACTTTGTCACTTCCGTCCAACGCTTATGCCTCCAAATTGTCAAATTCTGCGACTTGAAGAAATGCTTGGTCTTGGGAACACAGTATGGGGACAGTACTGATGGTGTTTTGTTTCAATATTTGTTGGTTGAGAATTGTTTGAGTTCTACATTATAAATGTACTACGTGTACGAGTAGGACATCCGAAAATTAGAGTTCAACATTCTTCAAAAGTTATTTTTTGATTCCACAAAAAAACGACGTGATTGCTTTTCGTCTCATTCTCCTGCTTGCACGATTTGATTTGTGAAAGCTGCGGGGGAGGTCGATATCAAATCACTCAATACTCGGCCTCTAAATCGTAACACCATGTTCTTGCTAACACTGCTATCAAGTTCTGCTATCAATGGTACCAACTCCAAGCCACCACAAATAATCACTTTTGGTGAACCTCCAAAGCAACGTATACCATACCAACAAAGGTTCACTTTTCAATTTTTTTTTTTTTTTTCTTTCTTTTCAAGTAAGAATTTACCTTATTTCCTCCTCACGCGCCGCTTGCTCCTGTTGCGAATATTGACGTCTCAGCGTGCTACCCGTTCGCACTAGAGGTTGATTCTCTTTCTCCGCGGCACTGTGAGCCCTCTCGAGTTTCGGCCTTTTGTCCATGAGAGTTCCACTTTGCATGTCGGCCTCTATCCTCCTCATGACGGGATCACCGTGATTCATCCCCTTGTTAATCCACTGGCCGGTCTTTGACAGGAGCTCTTGTTTTTTCCGACAGAGGATGCAGACCCAAATAACCTAAAACATTGTTTTTGTGATAGTATTTATATCAAAGGCAAACAAGAAAAAAAATAAAAACTATCTTCCTACATGAATAACAATTTTGATATTTTTTTTAATAAAGAGACGAACGGCCCAGCAGTTAGGAAGAGCGGCGTTCCAAGGAGCATTGAATTCTCCAGTCCAAAAACATTAAAACGTAACATAGAGAGAGGAGGGTAGAAGATAAATAAAGTCTTGAGAGATTGGACGCAAGCCAGAACTATGGTATTTTTTTCACTATCTCATTGTGAAAAGCTACGCAATTACGTTTCCAACCTCTGCATTATGCTAAGACACTACTTTTTTCATATTTTTCCACAAAACTTTATATTTTCAAACTTTACAAAATAATAATTTTGTGTGTAACTACAGAGAGTATTTAGTTGCTTACTACATTTCTATACAACATATTCCTGTCTCCTGCGATTAAAAAAACAAGTCCATTTTTCCCCCGCTGGGCATTGGGCTTAGTACATTGTACATTATGTACTACTATCTCGTATGTGAATGTAAAATTACAACTGGCCTTCATAGGAGGGGAGCTAAAATCTACTTGGGGATTTGCCAATCAAAGGAAAGCGTAATTGTCACGTTAGGCTCGTTTCACACATTCGCGGCGCGGTTTCAAAGCGGCTCTTATACGTGGCAACCGCTAATGTGTGAAGCGAGAGATCGCTCCCGCGTTAGCATACGCGGCTTGTATGTGGGAGCGGTTTCTCGCTTTACACATTAGCGGTTGCTGTGTTAAGAAACCGCTTATCCGCGAAAAGAGCCGAAAGAACCTAAATTACAAATTTCGCGTTCATATTCATAATCCCTGCGTCGGAACTATCCATGAGCTATGTTGAAATGAGTGATGCTACACCAATGTCAACGATAAATTCGACTATTTACAGTATAGTCCGTTCCCCGGTAGTTTCGAAGAAAATAATTGTCTACTTTTCTCTACTCACTTTTTCGTAAAAACTCTGTTCACTCTCAGATTTCAAGTGGAACGCAGTTAAAAATCAATACACTCGGAAAGAGCACGAACCAAAGATGATTTCTAAAAACGGAACCAAATATTGAGCTATTGTATATTTTCCTGTTTATATTTTAGGGCCTCCACACGCGGGACCACTTTGAAGCCGCCACTCAGTGACGCCGCTAATAGTGGATCATTAAATTGAATGAGGATGCGCACACGGAGCCACTTTAGAAGCGCTTTAAAAAAGTGGCTTTGTGGCGCTTCTTTAATTTTAAACCCTGCACACGAGCCCACTTAGTGGCGCCACAGGGAATAAGCGGAGTACTATCACTTCGTCACACTTCTTTTTCCCCACGGAGGAAGTAATAATATGGAGAGGCCCAAGTGAACTTTAAGACGATCCAACAATCTCCCCTAGTGGGCGGAGCCTATTTACCGGGAACGGGGGCACCTTTTGTTTGGCATCCAAGTTTTCTCGAGCATGATTGGTAAATTATTGGATGCCACATAATATGCTTTGATAGACCGGCGGGGCGGGATTTCTATGGCAACGTTGCCGTGTCCGATTCCGATACACCACATGAATGCTATTGGTCAGGCTCAATCACGATGGAAGATGGAAATATTTACTCGTCTGTTGAATTTAGGAACTCTCCCCTTTCAAAAAAAAAAAAAACAGAGATACTACTGCAAGACAAAAAATTCAAAATGCTTCGTTCAATTTCATAGAATGCTTTGCACCAAACGGATAAGACCCCGTTCACAAGCTCTGTTTTATGCGTCTGTGAAGTCAATGCCACCAAACAAATTTATTCCCTCGAAAAATGAAGCACTTTGTTAGGTTGCATGAACTCCACACTACGAAAACGTAGTGCTCAAGCCCTTGGATTATCCTTTTATTTCTTGTGAACACTTAGGAGAAGTGGCGCTCCCTAAATTGGCTTTTTGTACAGCCGGGCGTAAAGACTCGAAATTCGACCGCTGGGAGAGTCTTGAGCGGGCGACATGAGGGTCATTCCGCCCGCCGGGCGTAAAGAAAAATATCAGCCCGCTACGTCTTCTTTTGGGTCTTTTGTTGTTTTTTTGAAAATTTGTCTTCCTAATTTTGTTGTTAAATTGTACTTTATCCATTAAGGCGGGGTTTCAGGCGGGTTATAACTCGACCCCTTCCTAGTCACCCCTGGCCTAAACTTCACACGTAAACTTTGGCTCTATTTCTGCACCAATATTCGACTTCAAAGTCTAATTTTAATCTTCAGGAAGTTCTACAGTGACGTTAGATCTTGCTTTTTCAAATTTTATCCCTGAAATAACCCCAAAACACTTTAGAATCCAAATGTGACTAATCCTACGCAGTTGTGTTTGCTGAGTCGATAAAAATCAGCCCCAAGTCCGTTGGCTGATTACTTCTCGGTGGCATAATTTGTACGAAAAAACGTTGTTTTTGGCTTGTTTATTTTGTTAAAATCCTCACGCCCTAATTTTAACGATGAAGTCGTTTCATATGTCGTTTCTGAAGTGGTTTTTAGTGCTCAATCAAATGCACAGTAGTTCGATTCTCAGAGATCAATGGTACTTGAGTTATGAACAAAAATACCCGAAAAAACGCGATTTTTTCTATGCTTAAATGTGTTTCAAAAAAATGTGTACCATAATTTAGGCAGGACTAATCATGTTCTCTCATCGTATGCATTTTTTTGTGCTGAATTGAATGAGCTGTAGTAGGGATCGCTGGTATCAATACTTTTGAGTTACGGAACAACATCTCCAGCATTTTTAAAGGATTTGTTCTCATATTTGTGGGCGTATCTCAAAAAGTATTGACCCCAGCGTTCCCTGCAAACGCTCATTCGATTCAGTGCCAAAAACTACTTCAGAAATGACATCTACGTCAACTGCATTACTGAACGTTGGACGTGAGGATTTTTATGGAATATTTAAACCAAAAGCCAAGTTTCTTGGTACAATTTACGTCGTAACTCAGAAATAATCCTCGCACAGACTTGTGGTTTATTTTTATCGACTCGGTACACAAAACTACATAGGATTAGACACACGTTCGGTCAAATTTTCTGACTCCTTAGAGCGATGAGTTGGCCAACGTCTACCCCCCTTAAAAGGATGTTTGCCACTTCGTATCGTTGTGGACTCTTCGAATCCTGAAAGTACGCATCAAAAGGGATTTTTAAAGCCACGTTTGAAGTTGGGTCGAATTTTGCTGCTTTTTTTCCTTTTTTTAGCTTTGTGTCCTGTATGTATACTCAAAAACTCGGGGACTTACAGAGGAGACACCTCCGAAGGCATTCCCGAAGAGAAAACATATTTTTGAATTACTGCAGCCTAGAATACATTCCTTGACTGGACTATAGTCAATTCAAATACAAATGCGTTGTTTGAAAAGGAAATCATCTGCTACCACCAGGGCCGTCTTTATTAAAGTTGGGGCCCCGGGCCCGGAATAACAGTGGGGAGTGGGCCCCCTCTTTTACCGAACTTCTCTCACTAAAATACATTTTGTATCTGATACAGTAATTTCACGGGTTTTACGCACTGAAACCCCATTTTTGCAGGTCTCACTCACTAAAAAAACATGTTCGCTGATTTCGCACTCTGAAAACCATTTCGCGGATTTTTCTCGCTAAAGCCCAATTTTCGATGTTCTGACTCACAGAAAACCCAATAGTGGTTGTTCTACTGCTGACAAACCAATTTCGCGACTGTTTGTTGCTGAAAAACCATTCGCCTCTACGACGGAAGAGTCCTCCAGTTTGAGGGACTATAGAATACCGCAGTTACCATTCCACAGGGCCTTCCAGGGGCCGAAAATTCCATGTTCAATTCCAAAAATATCACTCTCTGGGGGGAAAAATGTCAGTTAATCGAACAAAATTCAGAAATAGAAGCAGCATTCAGTTTTACGGCAGAGATGTTAGGTTTTGACAGTTCACGACCCCTTAACTATGCTAATTCAGTTTCTAGGGTTGATTGACGATTTCTCTCGCGTTATAATTGATGAGCTACCGAGTTCTCTTTCTGGGGACTCATCCCCCTCGGCAGGCCACACCCTTGCCGTGAACTAGCGATTTTTCCTCTTTTAGGCAAAAATTGGCGTTTTTTCTCAATTTTAGACGCGAATTAGCTATTTTTCTCATTTATATCCGCGATTTTTTTGTCTTAACTTCAGCTGTGAATAAGCGCTTTTCACACATTTTAGTCGACAATATGAGTTTTTCTCGATTTCACCCACGAATTAGCGATTAATTTTACTTTAGCCATGACTTAGCAGTTTATCTCAGCAACGAAGTGGCCGTTAAAACCGTGAATTTTCTTAGTTTTGGCTTTAAGTTAGGATGCCCCGTAAAGTATCGCCTCTTTTAAATTTCAGCTTTAAAAGAGCTCTTGTTCTCATTTCTAGTGGCAGTTATCACTTGTTCTTAATTTTGGCCGTGAATGAGCGATTTTGTTGTTGCGAGTGAGTTAGCGCTTTTCACATTTTAGCAGTGAGTTAGCGATTTTTCTGGCATTTTATGGTGCTGGGTTGATTTTTGCGTGCACCAATAAATAAATTAGGATGCCCCGCAAATTATCGCTTTTTTCCAATTTAGCCGCACATTAGAGCTTTTTTGAAATTATTTCACATTTATGCCCGATTTCACCAGATTCTTAACAACGATCAACAACTAATCACGATTATAACATTAAACACTTATATCAGAATTCATATGGGTCGTTATTGGCAACTAATCACGATCAAATTTAAACGAGATCAATTTTGTTGGTAAAAAAGGGCCTTAGTCATGTCATGATTTAGCACTTTTTCTCATTTTTAGCCGTGAATTAGCACTTCTCAATTTTGACCACGAATATTGGGCAATTGTAGATAAAAGCCTGTACACACGGAGACTTTTCTGTCATGACGTCCATGTCATGGCTGAAAAGTCTTCGTGTGAACACGAAAAAGCTAAGACATTTGATGTTATACCATATATGTCATAACAAATTTTGATAATTCTACGGTGACATCTTTCTAGACAGAAGTGTCTAGTAACGTTCCCTTTTACCCCAAATTTCATGCTCAAGCCGAAGTGTAGGGAATAGGGATTATTAAAACCGTGGAAGTGAGCTTGTTAACTTGTTGATGCTGTTGAGCGATCTGTTGTTTCAATGTTCAAGTGAAGTTTGGAAAAAAAAATGGATTGAATTCGTGAGGCAGTAATGGCATCACTCATCATAGAGTATGAGATGCGTGAGTGCCTTTACCTGTACTAAACAAGTTTGTAATAAAACAGCTAGATGTATTCATTAAATTGCATTAAGAATTTCACGAAACAGCTACTCTTATACCGTCTATTGTTCATCCTTATCTTTTATTTTGGACAGTCTTTATTGTGAAGAGCAGAAGTGGCTGCCGTGGTGCCAGCTACCGCTTTCAACACCACCAAATAAATTGGAATGATGAAATTGTCCTTGTAGGAAACACGATTTTAGCAAACTACTCCACCAAAACTATTGAACTTTGGAGTACACGAGGAGCGGACAATTTTTTTTTTTTTTTTTTTTTTAAGAAGGTCTGCACTTCAATTCCGAACGAAAGAAAATGGTATTGGGGATTTCGTTCTGAAAAGAATAGTTGAAATTAAAAACAAAGTGAACACAAGAACTAGAAAATATTGAGACAATTCATTCTATTCATTCACTGAATTCGAGATTACCAACAGGCTACCATGTCATGACATAAATGTCCTCGTGTGAACACAAGGGGCTTGACAGAAATGGCGTACAATATCTTGCTTCGAGATGTTATGACTTGTGTTATGACATTTCTGTCTCCGTGTGTACAGGGCTTAAGGGATACGATATCTGGTGACGTTTCAGAGAAACATTGAGTCCGGTACTCCATGTGATTTGTTGTTGCCGTTTGACAACAAACTACAACAAAGGTTTTCTACAATGAGGAAGTAGTCCAGTCAAACGGTAGTTCCACGTGGACAAAAATCTCGTCTTCGATTTTTTCACTTTATTCTATGTTTTTTGAGGTGAGGAACACGAATCTGAAGAGATCCAACAAAATTTCGCTGTGCGTTTTGAGAAAATCGCGAAAAACTGCTCATTTTTCGCACTTTTTTCAGTTTTTTGCTTATAACTCCTTAATGACGCATTATACGGAAAATTTTTAACCTCTCACTTTTTGAAAAGCATTGAATTCTGCGTCGAATCGTTCTTTCTTTTGTCACAATTGACCCAGCCGTTTCACCGATATTAATTTTTTGAAATGGTCATTTTTAGCCACTTTTGGTAAAATTAATAAAAATGACTAAGGCAGCAGCAACTTAAAAACGGCTGTTCCAATCGAAAAATGTCAAGAAATCAAAGTTTTTAGAATTGAATTTTACATAAGTGAAAAGCCTTGAAACCTACAGGAAAAATCAGTTAGCGACAAAAAACGCGAAAAAAGGCGGCCCAAAAGCCACGTTTTTCTGCACATTTTTGCCAATATCTCGAGAACACGTAGTCCAATTTTTTCCTATGAAAAACGATCTGAAAGCTGATTGAATTTTCTATCAGACCTATTATATGAAATTTCATTTGAAGATAAGACTGGGCCATAACGTCAAACAATTTGAAATTTGATGTAAAAAAACTTTTTTGTCACATTTCGGCCTTCAACTCAAAAACTATCCATCCGATTAAACTTTTAAAGAAACTCATCTGAAAGCTCGTTAAATTTCCTATAAGAAGTCATCTATGGCGTTAAACGCGTAAAACGCAGTGGGAAATTCGCAAAATGAGTAATTTGCCAATAACTCCTTTCTTCAGCCAAACGTTTTTGCCTATAACTATCGAACGAAGCCTTCGATGAAAATTGCACTATTTTTCAGTGAAAGCTGGTAAAATTTACAGTCAGAAACCATATTTGCCAAATTTTTCAAGACCCGGAAAATATTCTATTCAGGGCGATGAAAATAGGAAAATAGGTTTTGTTTTTTAAAAAAAAGTGGCTAGGCCCACTAACTTTGTCCATAAATGTTAAAACTCACCATATCACCAGTCTTATAGGTAGCGTCAGAGATTACATCACTCGACTGAGAGTTGAACTACTTTTATTTTTTCACACACTTTTGCCAAAAGCGGCTAAAAATGACCATTTTAAAAAAATCAATACCGGCGAAACGGCTGGGTCAATTGTGACAAAAGAAAAAAAGATTCGACGCAGAACTTGATGCTCTTCAAAAAAGAACAGGGTACAATTTTCCGTAGAATGCGTCATTGAGCAGTTGCATGCGGAAAACTAAAAAAAGTGCCAAAAATTATCAGTTTTTCGCGATTTTCTCAAAACGCACAAGGAAATTGTGTTGGATCTCTTCAGATTCGTGTTCCTCACCCCAAAAAACATAGAATAAAGTGAAAAAATCAAAGACGAGATTTTTGTCCACGTATGGTATTTTTTTTTATACGATTTGACTGGACTAAAGTTCGTGTATCAAAAATGTTGGTCAGTGACAATTTTTTACTGTGAACTACGGCTAAATAATCCGACGGTGACGAGGAGGCCTCGATATGTACCATCAAGAAAACAAGACGGTTATGCGGGTACGCAGTACACCCGTACAGAAACATTCACTGTCGGCTATTTGTTGGAGCAAGAAAACTCGAAAACACCGATTCAAAAACGTTTTCGACTATTTTGCTGAACCCGTGCTACTCTCTGAGTACTAAAACGAAACGGTGGGCTGGCGAGTACCAATAAAGAAATGATAAGGCGCTCGTGGGATGTCTCTCAAGGGTGAAACCAGAGAAAACTGCTGTGTCTTTGGTTGCTGTTCCCGTCGTAACCGAGACACGACATTGTCATTTCATTGTTTCCCAAACCTTGAGGGTTCAACGGTGTCAGCTATAAATAAGCTTCAATTTCAAAATTAACTTGCTCTGCTGCTCTAGGGTGAACAATCGGGAGCAAAGGACTGCTGGTGACGTCAGTCTCCACCCCTCCCGGCCGATGGTCAGGGGGAAATCTGCGGCACCTATAGTAAAGTTTAGTCCCGGGGAGTACCGGTTTCATTATCACACGACACTTTTAATACATTTAGCCATGCTGCCGCATAGCGCATTTAGAGCTTTTTCCTCATTTTAGCATCGAACTAGCAATTTTTCTCAATTTTATCAGCAAACTGCGAATCAAGATTCTGGTTTTGAAAAGTAGTTAGTACAGGGTGGAATAGATTAACGCCACCAATGTAGGCAGTTCACACGATGCTCCGGAGTCGTGCTGGAAGGGACTGCTTGAATTAAAGATTTGAAAAATAGAGTCCCGCATCATGAGCTTGTCCCCTTCAGGACTTTTTGGGAGAGGGGGCAGTCCGCACTCTGCAGTATACATATATATTAGTGACAGTGCGTGAGGAAGAGGGAAAAAGTGAGTGGGAAAGAGAGAGTGACTGTGAAGTAGTAGAAATGGGTTTAAATCAAATATCTAACGAGGACATGATGCGCAAAAACGGGTGGAGAGTAAGTAGGGTTCTTAAAGGAATAAATCGTATTGATGATAACATCTAGCTCGTGAAAATAAGACAATTTTTTACAGCAGTATCTCATTGTGAAAGACTATGCAATTATACGAGAACCTATACTAACATATTTTTTAAAGCATATTATCTTCAAATTATTGAAAATTTCAACATTATTAATATGTAAAAGCTCCAATCATGCGGCAACTCTTTTGGGTTATTTGCGAAATCGCACCATTAGCCACAATTTTTCATTATGTCTCTATTTTGAAGGGGTCAACTACCAAAAAACATTGCCGTAACGTAGGATAGTGCGAATTGAAAAGTGAGCGAGATTGAGATTCCCTTCATCCACAACCCCTATAAGGGATTTATGCTCAACTTTTTCAATATCCTATGTCTCCCAGCCCTTATATACAACCCAACACCATCCCAACCAAGTCCGCTTCACTTTTTCTTTTTTTTTTTTCACTTTTCGATCTTGTTGAGGAACTTCATTCCAACGACCAACTCTGTTAATGGTTTCAACGGGAGAAGACGACGCGACGAGAGAGAAAACCTCGAGCATCCTTTTTCCTCTCTGCAGTGATGAATAAGGAACGTAGGATGACGTCACGGGAAAGATATGACGTCCTAATATTGATCCCCGTACAACGGGGGGGCTCCTCTTTTCTCTATCAGGAAGCACCGCCTTTTTATTATTTTCTTTTTATGTGCAGGTTTTTTTGGCGCCCTTTTCTTCATCTCAATACAGTTGGTATTTTCGGACGAAGATTGGAATGCAATATTCATAAGAGAGTCGTTACTACAGAAATAGATAATACAAACCAACAATTGTCTATTATAGAAAAGTACATGGACTGAATACAGCGACTCTTGAAACCTATGTAAACCATTTTGTTTTCCTCGCCATGATTAGCGTGGCTAGCTAGAAACTAATTTTTAAAACGCTTACAGCGTTTGCCTTGTGTATGCAATTCTGCACCGGGGCAGTTCATATGATATCACATCCACCCGTTTCCATTGGACCAATGATTTTTTTCAGCGAGAGGATGGGTGAAAAAGTCCGAGGGCAGATTTGTGGAAACCACTCAGGATTTGGTCAAATTGTACAATTTAATTTCATTAATTTTCACCAATGTCGTTACAAGAAGAGGCCTCCTCAAACTATGAAATGGAAAATAGGATATCTTCTCCAAGACTCATACCAATTCATAATTAAATTGTAAATTATTTCAATGATGTGAATAATGAAGAAAATGTGGAGACTCGTTCGCTGTTCACATTTTCTCCAGCCAATCATTCAACAATACGTCACCAATTTTTGCGCAAGACTAGCTAAGTTCCAAATCTAGACTCATTATGGCTAATTATGTTCATCTCGGCAAGCTAATCTCGGGACTCATTTTGCCACGGGTTCCCTTCTACATACCATAAAATTAAAAACGGAGCATTACAGTATTTCTCAGAAACAGATAAAATTAGTGCGCTGAAAATGACGATTTCGACTTATTGTTAAACAAAATATTGTATTATTTCGGCAGCGCTTCAGTCATTTCACAAGGAAAAAAATAAGAAATCTGGAACCTCTGGTTTTGAAGTTGTAACTGAAAACAACAGGATCAGGGGCAGCTGCCTGCCCCTTGATACCATTGAAAAGTACAAATCCGCCACATTTTGTTTCATTAAAATGTACAATAATAATGTACATCCACTCTCCATAACAGAATGTAATTTTCCTCACAAAAACCGTGAATAGGCCGTTAATTCACCTCTAGAAAGTGACTATCCACCACAGAAAGGGAAATTTTGCCAAAGAAGCTTGGCACACGACAATATGTCGGTCAATTGCCCACGTCAACTGAATGAAAAAAAAAAAAAATGTTTTTTAGATTCAAAACTTCCCATCATTTTTCTGTAAACTGTCGGTGTATAGACTTTCAATGCGTAAAAACTGTCATTTATACCTCATGAAATGAGTTTGGGCAATAGAAGTGAAATTTTGTCCCTACAGCAGACAAAAACATGGAATAATTTGGGCAAAATCCCACAGTTTGTCAGTCGAGTACTTGGTCTGGTCCCATTAAGTCTTTTGATCGATTTATTAAGTAAACATTCGACGTTTTAGTAGTAAATTCCCAGCCTCTTTCAGGCTATACATTCAATGTGGGGGGGGGGGGGTTCTTTTGCAGTTTCCAAACCATTTTGATTACCCGAATGCGGTTTGATGCGGTGCGTATTAGTCAATTCCGGTTTTCCCAGGTAAGTCCGTGAAGTTCCCGCTTCCTCCACTTAACCAAAATGAAAACCCTTGAAACCAATATTTGGATCACAAGTATATGAACGTTTGCACAAAACATTACTTTCGCAGGTTTGACTAAAAAAACAAAAAACTAATTTCTGACATGTTTCTAAAAATTTCTAAAAACCCATTTTCACAGGTTTGACACCGTAGAAAACCAATTTCTCAGTTTTCGCTCTCTATTGCCAGTTTTTTGTTAAAATCGCCAGTTTTGTGGCAAAATCTGCATTTTTGTGCTAAAAGCGTCAATTTTACGGTACAATATTCAGTCTTCAGGTACACGAAATTGAGTTTTGGGGTACATTCGTCAGTTTTGTAGTGAAATCCGTAGTTTCGAGGTGAATAGCTAGGTTTTGTTATAAAATTGTCAGAATGAAACCCCGTGCCCCGGTTCAAAAACTGAGGATCTAGTGGCGGACCAATATTGCATTCATCACGTGGCCCGGGGCGGAAATCTCATTTGAGTCCCTCCAGTTTCTAAATAAACAAGAAAAATGTATTACTTTTTGCGCGACTAGCATATCAAATGCCGCCTTATACGCGTCCTTGTAGAGCATACAATCTAATGCACTAGTGCAATTAACATTTTCGGGTCTGGGCGGAGGTTACACCTGGTGCAGGTCGTAGGGGCATTCGATCATGGAGAAGTTCGTCATGCAATATTCCTTAGTCGCACGAAAAATAGCGTATAAACCTCGTGCATAAGTTGATTTTATACTAGTAGTATAGTATTTACTAAATTACAACTCACGCATAAAATCGTGCACTCGGTATAAAATATACTATTGCGTCCCGTAAATATGTTAAGCATATTCTTAATTTTAGCCGCAAATTGGCGCTTTTCTCCACTATTTTCGCGAAATAGCACTTTTCGCAATTTCAGCCGTGAATTAGCAATTGTGTTCATTCCTACAGCGACGAATCTGCTCTTTTTCTCAATTTTAGACATCGAAGTTGAGTCTAGAAACCACGAATTGGTTGATTTTTCACCATTTTAGCCGCAAACTAGCGTTTTTATCAATTTCATAATTTTATCCGAGATTTCGTTCAGTTTTACTTCCATGTTCCCTATGGGAATGGAAGCATGGTGTTTTAGTCATGGATTTTACCCGCGACGGGCCACGAATTGGCTTTTTTTCCTCAATTTCACTCGCGCTTTCATCGCGCGTACTTCTAAATTTTAGCCCCAAATTAGCTTTTTTCTCTCAATTTCAGCCTTGAAATTGTGATTTTTTCATTTTTATTCACGAAGTAGGGTTTTTGTATGTTTTATTGGCAAATTAGCGTTTTTTCTCAATTTTAAACACTAATTAGCTACTTTTCTCACTTCTATTCCTTAGCTACTCATCTCAATTTTAGGCTCAAATTAACAATTTTTCTCAACATTAGTTTTGAAGTATCTATCTAGTGCTTTTCTCAGTTTTAGCCACAATTTTGTTTACCGTTAGCGTACTGCCCCTTTCGGTTAATTTTAACCGTGGACTTGGCACATGTATTGCACATCAAGGGGTCCATAGACGTACAATATAATTGCACATACGAATTTGCTCAATATTTTGTTTCCAGATGTTTACAGAATAAAAATGAGTTGTACATTATATTGTGCAACCCATCAATAGGTACAACCCACAGAGACGTTCAATTTTATTGTACAACCCCTAGTTTGCGCAATATTAATTGTGCGTGGATGGGCCGCTTAACCATAAAATGGCCTCTATGCTGCGTGAATCAGCGATTTTTTCTCAGTCTGGAAGGTACCTCGAGAAACGTCGAATGAGCGCTTTTTCGCAGATTTAGACATCGAACATTACCGTTTTTCCCAATCTGTTGCCGCGTGCTTGCCCTTAATAACAGCACTTCTCTTAACCTTCTCAATTTTAGCCGCCTATAGTGCAACTGGGGATCAGCGTATTTTCCAATAATCCTTACAAAACCTATAACCCTATAGGTAGTATAAAACCTAAAACCCTCGTATACAACTTGATTCCATCACATACCAGCATATAAAACCTAAGTATCCTCATTTTTCATATTTTAAGGCGGGGTTTCAGGCGGGTCTCCTCGACCCCTTCGCAGTCGCCCCTCGCCTAAACTTCGCACATAAATTTTGGCTCCATTTCTGCATCAATATTCGATTTCAACGTCTCATTTTAATCTTCAGGAAAAGTTCTACAGTGACGTTAGATCTTGCTTTTCCAGATTTCATCCCTAAAATTACCTTAAAACACATTCAAATTGTAAAGTGATTAGGGGTTATTTTAGGGATAAAATTTGAAAAAGCAAGATCTAACGTCACTGTAGAACTTCCTGAAGATTAAAATGAGACGTTGAAATCGAATATTGATGCAGAAATGAAGCCAAAATTTATGTGCGAAGTTTAGGCGAGGGGTGACTGGGAAGGGGTCGAGGAAACCCCCCCTTAAGCTATTGTTGTTTTTTCTTTATATGTCCCAGCAATTAATTAATTACTTGAAATTTAGACGACCCTTGTCTAAGGACTTTTCAAGAGATTACTCCCCCCTCACCGCTCCACCCTAGTCACACCTGTGAGTTCGAGGGGGTGGGGAGACTGAAAATAAAGAATTAAACTTTATTGAAGCTAAATACTTACTATTTTTACTTGTTTTGAGTACCGAGAAAAAAATTGCTCCCAAGGGGGGATTCGAACCCACGACCTCCTAGTTTCGCGCCATGCGCCCTACCACTGAGCTAGCCTGAGAGGCTCACGCTAAGAGCGAACCCCACCAGAGAGAAACTCCCTCTCGGAACTCAAATGCACGACTAATAAAACAGTAAGTATTTAGCTTCAATAAAGTTTAATTCTTTATTTGCAGCCTCCCCACCCCCTCGAATTCACAGGCGTGACTAGGGTGGTGCGGTGAGGGGGGAGTAATCCCTTGAAAAGTCCTTAGACAAGGGTCGTCTAAATTTCAAGTAATATTTTTAGCTTTTCAGGGGCCCCCTGTCTGATGAGATAGGCAGAATGCTATGACTAGTGAATTTTCCATATAAAGTTCATGTTGATTCTGCACTTTAAATACAGTTGTTCAAATACGTGGCCAAAGTCCCTTGAAATGCAAAAAAATATTTAAAATGTGTATTTCAAGTACTTGGATCTTTAATTTCCATCTCCCCTACCTTGGTAAACTCTACTGCAGTGCGGATCTACGGCCGATTCCAGGTAAGTCATATTTTACTAAATCAACTCAATCCCACTCACTTTGTTAGAGCGAAGCGTGACTTTTCCACCACATCGAGCACAGCAACGTATGCTGCAATAATTGCACACGTGCCCGACGCCGTCAGCAAATTTTGTCTTGAGACAGATGTGGCACGTCGCCTCCAGTTCGATGCCGGCCTTCTTGTGCTGTTCGTTTCGTTGTCGAATCGTCTCTTCGAGCACTTCAACCTCGTCTTGTTTCCTCCTTGAAAATAATAAAAAATATATATATAAGGTTAGATAAAATTATTAAATACATTTGATTATTATTTTATTTTTTAGGGCTTTGGCTAATTGCCAAAGCAAAAAAAAAACTTATTAATCAAGTTGTTTGGATTCAAAATTAATAATATTAATAATTATTAATTGTTTTATTTTTATTTGCGGTTTAATAAAATTGTATTTGAGATGGAAAAATCATATTCAAGGGAAACATGGTGTTGTCGTGGGGGAAAGGCATAGCCCGGAATTGAATAGTTCCTGGTCGCCGCGGTGTCTTGGTGGTCTAAGAGCCGTGCAGGTGTTACGGAGTCCGGGTTCGATTCCCGCTCCGTGGCAGTTTCTTTTTCTCCCGACGCATAAAGCACCATGTCACTGTTGTTTATAAAACTACAAGTCCGAAATAACTTTAATTTCGATACAAAAAAGCTTTATACAAGGGAGGTTTAATTTATAACAAAAAATAACTCCTTATAAAAATCTGATGATTTTATCAGAAATAGCAAGTATAGTTACAAGCTCAATTCGGAAAACCACACTCGAAAGGATGGAATGTTTTGAATTAATTTTAGATTTTCGCTTCAATCGTGAGTTGTATTATCCATTTTTGGATTGAATTGGAAGACAAAACCTCACAGCGGTGCTCTTCCCTCCTTCCTCCTACCGACCACCGTCATCCTACACACTGAAATCCACCCTCCTCTTCAAACTCTTCTCGCACGAGGGATTCCAGAAAAGGGTGTAGGGTAAGGGTATAGTCGCGAGGGTTTGTTTGGAGATGTGTTCACTATACCGTTTGCGAGAGAGAGAGAAAAAAAAAGGAGTCTTCATTCCTTTCAGTGGACGGACGGAGGACCTCTTTTAAACCCCGTATCCCATCGCACCATGCCTTCCAGAGATATAAATAGTTCTTTGGGGTTGAAAAGGAGACCTTTCAACCCCCCTCCCCCAGTTATCCACTCAAAGTCATTCTCTCGTGGTCCTCTCCTGCCACACCCACCCACTTTTAACATCAATAGAGGAGATTTTCCAAGTTAACGCTACATTTGTTCCGCCTATATTAGCGATGTTTCTGACAGAAAAGAAGCGTGGAAGCGCGGATGATCCAATTGCGTTTATAAGAAAACCTTCACCCATTTCTTTTACACGAATAAAATCAAAAAAACTTACCGTAAAATTTTTGCAACTACGTAATCACTTATTGTTACTCTGATAGCGTTTCCCATTAGCACAGAAGTCTGCACTAGTAGAGATTTCGCCTCCCGTCCTCTCTGAATTAAAACATATTATTCTAGAAAAGGGAAAGGGTGGAAAAATCCCCGGGGCATAATTTTTCACAAATGGAAAACGCTATGAGTATTTTGTAACATTCACTTTATTTTATTTTTAAAATAAAATATAAAAATATATAAATCAATAAATTGATTTTCTTGTTTATTTATTTATCCGGTGAATGATCATGATTCGCTGCGTGTGTGATTGCCCACGGCTCGAAGTTTTATCTTTAGATGTCACAGCTCGCATGTGTAGATGCCTTTGTCATATGACTCGTGTAGTTCGTCATATTATGCTCATGTTTACTACAGAACGTGCTCCAACCTCCTCCTCCCACCTTTACGGTAGAAAAAGAGATTCAGCAATCAATTAACTTCCTATAGCCCGGCCAAAGATTGAAGAACATCGAATCTCCACCTAAGTTCTCACTGAGAGCTTCCCCTTACCCCTTCCATTGTACAGCCATTTACCTCCTAAAGTTTTGAAACTTCTTATCACTCGGGGATCGCGGTTCACTGATCTTTCTGACTACAACTGGTAGATGTTTTGATTTGTTAAATTTTGTCAAGAATCCTTATTTTTCGTGCTCAAATACTAAAATGTTTCACTTTTCCTTCAGTCTTTCGGCGGAAGGGTTGATATTTAAACGTACCGTGGAATTCATTGTTTGTGCAATTCCTTCCGAAGCTATGAGGCTGAGTTGCCGAAGTGAGTAAGCCAACATGATAATTAATTATTTTCCTATTTATTTTACAATCTACGCATCGTTATCCTTGGTATGATTCCTATTTTTGGTTTTAGGACCGGAAGAACGTCCTTTGTCGAGACAAACCTTCTCAAAACGCGTCTTTAACCAGGAAAACTACAACCCGATTGCTCGACAAATCTGTTGAAGCCTGCTTCGTTAAATTGAAACGTTCCTGGTCCGAGCGACGGAAATAGCCACAAATCTCTACTTTTACATTGTTATCTGTTGTTTTTTTGGTGAAACTATCGGGATTTCACGGAATTCTCAAGTAAAAGTCTTATTAAGACCCCCACACACCGACACACGGGTTGTCTTGTCTTTGACTCGAACTCGAAGCGTTTCAATGTCGAACACGAATGCAATTTACAGAAGCCCCTTTCGAGTTAAAACAAGACAAACTGTGTGTGGAGGGCCCTACATGTTTATTTGCCGTTCTAAAAAGTTATCTACTTGCCTGTGTGGTATCCATGTCTGACTGTTTTCTTTCTGAATACATGTTTGCATTTTTTACTTGACTGGATGTTTTCGTTGAAACTGACCAGACGCGGGCCAATAGTTTTGCTCATGGGGGGGGGGGAGCAAAATAAGTCCCTTTGCCACTTGGCAAACTCGTAGCCACAACCTAAAAACATTCATTTCGTCTTCAAGAAACAAGGGCCGGGTCTCCTACCTAACTCGATTTTTGCCAGGTAAGATAAGGTCGAGCGCCAAGAGCGGGGTTCACAATGCACAGTCTACTCGGAGAACAATACAGCGATTTCCCTTTTCATCCACTTATTCACTTCCACACACCGCCACCGATTATACTAAAAAGTAGGAACTTCACACCACCACAATCCAGATCGTTAGACCGACAAACCAAACAATTTGGCTCACGGTCTGATTCAAGACTAATCATAGGCTTTTGGCACTTTCAAAAACAAAAATCGCTATTTTTGACTCTCACAAACGCCAGATTTGCGGATTTTTGCTCTTCCAAATCTTTTGGTGGATTTGTCTCGTTAAAATCGTAATTTCGTGAAATTTGCTTGTTCAAACTCCAAATTTCGTGGGTTTTGCTCTTTCAAAAACCTCTTTTACTGAATTTCACTTTTTCAGAACCTTTATTACATAAAATTTATTATAAATTTATTTATACGACAAAGACCAACGTCGAAAAGCCAGAGCAGTTCATCCACCAAGGTAGGGGGGGGGGGCAGTTTCATCATTGCACAAATCAATTTCTTTCTCCCTAAGTGATGTACCAACACTATTTCGAGCAAGATCGTTCTTGATGGCCCCCACACCAACTCAATCGGATTTAAGTCGGGGTGATAAGGAGGGAGACGCAGAGGTATGTGACCAAAAGCCCGGATCAAGTCATCCACCACCAGTTCGAGAAGTTCTGCTTTCGTTGATGTTTCGCAGAATTCGATGGCATGCTGGGAAAGCTATTCGACAATCACGCGCTTAAGGCTGCCGGAATTCAGCTTTTTGTTTCTTTCGAGGCAATGATAACTCGCGTTGTTCATGACTATGACACTGCCTGCCGGCACGTTGGGTAGGAAGCACGTACTGAGCCATTTCGAGAAATTCTCAGCATTCATGGACGTGTGATAGTCCCCTGAAGTACTTGAGGATTTGAAAATCAGGAGACCGTCTCTAACGAAGCCTTGCTCCCCACCTCCATGAACAACAATAAGTCGATTGCCCTTGCCTGAAATACAAAATCACGAGAAACTATTTTCATGCTAAAGAAATGAAGAATCATCAGCTCACCTATTTTATGAGTAGCCCCCAATTCGTCCTCTGACTGCCAACAGGATGTAACGTTGTGGGCCTCTTGTACGCACGTTTTATCCAGGAAGACAATATTCTTGTTGGCCTCTCGATGTTTTTTTTATCTCCCTCAGGTAGGAGACCCTACGGGCTGCAATTTCTGGCCGCTCAATTAGAATTTTACGATTGGATTGACACTTCTTCCACTTAAACCCCAGGTGATGTAGGCGCTGCCGAATGTACTCCTTACCGCAGTCTACAACGCCTTGCTCTAGTAACTCCTTATGGAGAAGCCTAATTGACGGGCACTGCTTTTTAACAGCATAAAACTGCGAACTTTCAAACGAATGGCACTGTCAGTAAAAGAATCGAACTCGACTCGCTTCTTATGTGGAATGTTCTTCCTCGTAGGTGTGGTGAAAAGTGACCGACTCGTACTCGAGCCCTCTGAGGTCGATCGTTCGGCTTCCTTCACGATGCGGAAAACAGAAGACCGGGAAACACCGGCCTTCAGCCACCAAACTGTTGATGTCGGGCTTAGGCTCTTCCTCTACCTTCTGCCGGGTAAAATACTGAAAAAACGATTTGCCTTGCTTGGCTTCCTAAAGTTCATCTTTTCGGTCTTTCACTCATTTCTGAAATCAAATACAACATCTTGTCTCTCAAAGTATTAAAATCATTGATTATCTCATGTCTACTTACTTTAATCACGACAAAAAAACCGTTGAGGCAAAAAAACACTCATATCACTGATAGAAATATCGGAAAATATCGATTGCACGAAAAACTGGTGGGGGGTTAAGTACATACTAATCGGCGCTAGTAGCGCTACCGTCGATTTCTTTAGTCTTTGGCCGGGATATAGACATCACCATCACCCGTAATAGCCCTTCAGGAACCTTGTCATTTAAAATTTTCCGAAAGACTACTGCGTCAGATGTGGTAATCAACAACTCCTCCTCCCACCCAATCCAACACAAAACCGTCGGCCTTCAGAAGTTTGATACACCGACTTAAGAACATCCCCATGACACAACAAGACTATAATAACGAACTACATATTATTTACCAAATAGCGGTAAATAATGGCTACAAAACGACAACAATAGACAAATTACGTAAACAAAAACAGAAACAGACGAACAAAATACCTGACAACACAGAAATTAAGAAATGGACAACGTTCACCATTACCGGAAGCGAGACCTACCGACTAACTAACTTCTTTGTTAAGAAAGGACCGAACATAGCGATGAGAACTGACAATACAATTAGGAACTCGACCAAAACAAAACAAAAATTTCGCTCCGGCAGCTGGCGGTCGGAAAGAGTGCATTTCATTCCGTATACGAATACCTTAAGCCGTCCCGGAAGTAATAATTTTGATACCATAATTTGTTTCATTAAGCCGAACTTCTTCCTCTATTTTCACCACCCTTTCTTCAAAATGTCGAAAAGTTTCAGTAGTTTTCCAAGAGCTTTGTTATATTAAATTTTTGTGCCGTATTTTATAATAAAGTGTGAATTTAAGCGATTTTTTTTAAATTTCATCCCCCCCTCCCATCAAAGTTTTCGATAAATCTCAATAGAACCCAGGGCTTTTGTTACATTAAATTATTGAGTCGAATTTTAGAGCGCTAAGATGAGCTAGTGAAGTTCAACGCTAATTTTACACATCCACACCGGGAGGACCACCCCCACCACCTTGACTTTTTCGAAAAATTAAAATGGGAATCAAAGGCTACTCTAACATGGAGTATTCGTACAGAATATGATGCATCTAGAATCAACTGGTGAATTGTAGTGATTTATTGACCATTTCAATCCCTATCCCCCCCTCCACCTTAACCGATTTGGCCCAAATGCAATACCGACCGGGGTCTTATGACTACTGATTTTTTTGCCAAAGCGTGTTCCGCTAAATTGATTTCTTCGAGAGTTATCGTGCTAACAAGAAAACGGTCATAATATTATAAATATATACATATATGTATGAATTCCGGAGACCACTGAATTCGTGTTCTAGAGGTTCTGAAACGTGAAAAAAACATGACATGACCCATGTTTGCCACCATCACGACGAGACCAATATTGCATTTTCAGAGTGAAATGCACTAAAACTATTACAACCAACACAAATACACGAGACATCACATCACAACCAAACAAGACAGAAAATCACGGACTTTTTTATCAGAAACCGACACACAGGGAAGAAAAGTGAAAGGACATAACAGGACAAGGGGGTATAAATACAGGGGGGTAGCACGACCACCGCTCAGTTTCAGTTGGGAAACTAAATGCTGAAGATGGCGAGCAGCCGAAACCGGTCCGTTTTTGACGAACCTCAACGAGGGAAGACAGATGATGTAGGCTCCTACTGCTACAGACTTTAACCACTAACCCTCGTAGTTTAAGCGACTCTACTAGCAACTTAAACCATTTTATTCGTATTTTTATTACTAGAAAACTTTTCTCTTTCACATCCCGTCTCTCTCGAGTGGTAGTCGTGTATAAGGGCTATAACGCACTAGCCGCCTACCACCGCGGCTGGCGGTTGCGGGACGAGCGTTATACTCCGCGGCTTCCACCGTGGTTCCCTTCGTCCTCTCTTGTCTGTTCCTTCAACTCTTCAGTCTGAAAATGGAAGTTAACAGCTGAAGGAGCTGTGGCGCTTTGGCTTTTAACTCGCCGGATGAAGAAAAATGAAATAAAAGGCCGAAAGCTCAGATATGTATTGGGTTCATCCTATCTTGCAAACTAGGAAAACGGACGGAGCGTTCCACACGTTATACAATGATTTTTTTTTCTTTTTGTGACATTCCGTTTTCGGCGATTATTTCAACAATTTCCTCCCACTTTCTTATTTTTTCCAGTTTGTCGCTGTAGTCTTTGCACTTCATGTCCCACAGAGCTGGCCGCAATTCAAATTCAAAAATAAATTTTTCCGAGTCGAAATCCATAACTTTGTTGTTTGTTCTCGTCTGAAAGCACATAAAGATGACGGAGTACAATGAATACCGCTGATCTCGGCGGGTAGAGCTTTGTCCTCCATAGAGAGCAAGGCATTTCAAGCACCGCGCGGTTGTCGAGATCAACTCGCGGGACAGCGGGAGCCGCACTCCCGCGCGGTCACGCGGGGGACAGTGCGTTGTCTCCCATTCGTTTCTACACATTTTAGCAACCGCTCTCGCGCCAACCGCGGCGGTAGGCGGCTAGTGCGTTATAGCCCTAATATGTATAGTTATGGTAATTTGATAATACCTATAAAGAACTGGTACCTAAATTGGAACCCCATCCCCAACCTTCCCATTCCCATCCTTGGCTCGCTTTATCAATAGCTATGATCAATCCAGTTTACTTTATATACATACATATATGTATATCGTTGGCTACAACTAATTTTTCAACGCTTATTTTGCGTTGACTTTTGGCCCTGATGATGCTGGTTCCTCAGCGAAACATAGGCTAAATTGAAGGCCTTGACATGTGTTTTTGGCTACTTTTCTTCAAACATATATCAGGTACGTGTGGTCTGGTACTTATAATTTATCAAGGGACGGCTCACCCCCTCAGTCCACAACGAGCAATCCATGGCTCCAACTATAATTGAAATTTATCGAAAGAAATTATGAGGAGCTACTCTCATCGTGTGTTACTATAATGATGAAGATTGGGGGGGGGGGGGTTGTCCAAACAATAATATTGAAAATGATAACCTTCAGCTTTAGCTTCAAACATCGCAATTACAATAAAAGAGAATGCAACACACTCTTTTCTTGCTTGCATTTTTATTGATTTACTGCGCTTGAAACACGCAAGGAAAAGTGCTGCAGGTATCTTGTAACATGGCATTAAGCTAGAAAGAAAACGCTAAATATAAGAAAATGACAACTGAAAATTAGAAACCTCGTGATTTTACTTTTAATGACGTGTTCCATTTGTATACAATTCCACACCGAGTCAGTATAAATTTCCACCTGTCTTCTTTATCACCATTCATATATGTAGAGTACAGATGGAAATTAACTGTCCTGTGGCAAATTTTCGTGCAAATGGAAAATAATTTTATAGGAAAAAATAGTAAGAAATTGATGAAAACGTCGTCTTGCTTACTGGAAATATTTTAATTCAAGCATTCCAAAGTTAAACGTAGGCGACAAAAATTTGACTGAATTTCTTAGGGCTGACTGATGCTGTAACTCGACTAGAAGCTCTCGCCTTATACTGAATATGTTTTAGAATCATATCATTATTATTTAATTAAGTGCATCTACAGTAGTTAGTGTACAGAAACCCTTTGAACGCTCCCCTTCTTTTCGCGATACCGTGTCCCAACCACTTAGTCCTCTTATTTATTTTTTCCTCCCTTCTTTTAATGCAGTCAGTCGGTCGGGCGTTTTCCCACCCCCTTCTATACCATTAGCCTGGTTATTTCAGGCGTTCAATATGGAACTTTATGTTATACTTGTTTAGTTGCGTAATCTACATTCAATATCAGTCAGATATGCACGTTATATTTCCTAGACCGGGAAGTGGGGCAGTGCACTCAGATTTTCCCAGTGCTTCCTCGTACCCATCCCCTTCTTCGACGGAAGTATGTGCTGACTCCTTATAAAATTTAACAGTATAGTTTCTGGGGTATTCGATTCGAGAATTGATTCTGTCTTGAAAGGGTCTGTCTAAAACGCAGATCAGCAAGATTAAAACCACGCATCTGCAGATTAACACCCCAAATCTGCAGATGAACATAAATAACACCTAAAATTCCGTAATTCAACGAAAATGGGACTATAAATGAAAACGAAAGTTACATTAGGCCAATAATAGGCACAACATTGCCTATCGTATTTTGATGAGGCAATAATTACAAGCGACTCACTCGATAATCATTTTTGCTTAATTCGTTCAGAATTAAATTGCTTTCAACAGCTAATTATCCCATTTGCGAAAATTTACCTCAATTTCGACCCATCTTTATTAATTGAACTGGCACTTCCGACCGTAGCGTAGCATGCAGATCTGCAGACTCATAAAAGCCTGCGGATCAGCCTCATTGCGTTAATTGTTCAGCCTCAAAATGCATATAAGAGTCAATCATACCATTTATGAAGATTTGCGTCAATTTTGACCCCTCTTTATCAATACATCTGGCACTTCCCCCTGTAGCGTGCAGATTGCGTGCAACGAGGAAGTAACATAAAAAATTAAAATCGCTAGCAACATTTTTTTTTTTCGAAAGAAAATGACTAAATATGACCAGGAATTGAATATAGACCAGTCAATATAGACACAAAAATCGGGGTAAATCGCAAACATGCATGTAATTGATTTTTTTGTTGCGTGTTGTTAGGACCAATGAGAGCAGTTATTACTCAAGTTTGCAACCCTCAAAACCTTGTGTTTAACTCATGGCACTCGAAAAACTAAGAAATTTTATCACTTTTTCTGGTTTTTTAAACAAAAATACCAGAAGAAAGAGTTTTTCGAGCATGACCACAGTATACATTGTTAAAGCCAACTAAATTGGCTACAATTTAAGCCATGCCCGAGCATCCTGGGCCTGTTAGTTCAGGAAATACAGTCAATCAACAAAATACCTAATCTCGCCAACAAGCGAGATTTTATTGGTAGGGTAATTTTTCAAGACCCGTAGCACTCAAATACACGGTGATTGGTACTTTGTTGAACAAAATGAGAGGGGTGATTGTACACCCAAAATGCAACAAAAAATTTCCTAGTTCAGATAATCAATTTGTTGTTTTTTAGCACATCACGGGTTTCCGCAACAAAAACATCTGTTACATGGGAAGTAAGCGTCCTAGGTTAAACCCAACGACACCACTGAAAATAGCACTCTTTTTTTTGTGTGTGAGTAAAGACATTTTGTCTAATGATAGCGAAAGATTCTTTGAGTAAACTGGGAAAATATCGGGATATTTTAAAAAATGTCAGTTTTTGACAACTGTTCATAGCTAGACTACATTAGCCATGGTGCTCCCAGCACCTGGCAAGTTCCTCTAAAACTGTATGAAGTAACTTAGATTAATACTTCATGCTTATTTTACTCCTGTCCTTTGCAATTTTTTGATAAAAATCCATTGTTATACAAAAAAATGAGGCAATTAGGCCCATTTTGAGTGCCTACAAGAAGATCAAGAGCCATTCCCAAAACTTTTTTTTCAGCTTCATTCACTTTTCCTATGCTCATCTATGAGGAAAGACAAATAAAAGTGGAATAAGCTGAAAAAAATTTCTTGAAATAGCTTTCGTATCTTCTTTTACTATATTAGTAAAAAAATATAGGGCCTGATTTTATTTGAACAGATCGTGTTTTCGTGAGTTTTGGTACTCAAGCTATCACGACATCATGATTTTGGAAAATATGTTACTTCCTCGTTGATACAAGATATCAAAATCTCAAATACACTCCAACTCCACTCCAACTCCAACTCCACTCCAAATCTCAAATAATCGACGCCATTTTATTAATCTGCAGATCTGCACGCTACGGGGGGAAGTGCCAGTTGTATTGACTAGGAAGGATCAAAATTGAAGGAAATTTTCGTAAATGGTATGATTGATATGAAAGAGGGGTCAAACTTGAGGCGAATTATCATAAATTGTTGGATTGGCTCTAGTATGCATTTTGAGGCTGAACAATTAACGCAATGAGGCCGATCCGCAGGCTTTTATGAGTCTGCAGATCTGCATGCTACGCTACGGTCGGGTGCCGGATCTGGTTACATGCTTGAATAATAAACCCATGTGTAAAATTTGCTGCGTTTTTTGAAATGGTTCAGATTGATTGTAGACTAGACAAGCCCCCCTGCGTAAACCCATGATTCCGGGTCGACCTGGTTTTGACCCAGCTACTAAACGTACCTATGAAAACTCATCGTTCCGGCGGCACCTTAACTTTTAGTGCATTTCATTCAAAAAATGCACTATTGGTCTCGCCCTGATGGTCGCACATATTTTTTTTTCATATTTAGATATCTTTATTAATAGGTATCTGTGTTATAACAACTGAGCCTGAGCCCATCAAGTTAATTTACCTATACTATACAATTTACAACATTATTGGAGTTCATGGCCCAGTGGCCTTCCTCCTACGAGCATGCACGCACCTCACTGTCACTACCGCGACACCACAAGGTCCATGGGTTTTGTCCGCTGTAGCCGCCTGACGACGTCACCGTTGTCCAGGAGGCGAAGTGCTTCCGGGTTCATATGCTCCCGACGACGGTGTTGGTGTTTGAGCGCATGCTGCTCAATTACTTCTTTTACGGTTTCCACCTTGAGGTCTCGGTGGAGGTCATCATTGCGAACATACCAGGGGGCATTGACAATGCTCCTCAGTACCTTGTTCTGGAATGTTTGTACGACCTTAATATTGGTCTTTTTTGTACAACCCCAGAGCTGAATTCCAAACGTCCATACTGGCTTCAGCACTTGTCTACATATTAGCAATTGGTTATGGATGGAGAGCTCAGAGGGCCTACCAAGTAACCAAAACAGTCTTCTAAACTTCAGTTTTAGTTCTTCGTTTTTCTTCTTAACGTGCTCTTTCCATTTAAGCTTAGTGTCGAGTGTCATACCCAGGTATTTAGCGGTGTTTACTATGGGTACCCGTTGTCCGTTGATAATTATTGGTATATTGATTATTTTCTTGATTGTGAAGTAGATGTGTGAAGACTTGAGTTCGTTCAGTTTTAGTCGCCATTTTTTGGCCCATTGACATACATTATTTACTGTGTGCTGTAGTTGTGATGTTGCTTCTTCAACAGACTCTGCAACCGCCAGTAGGGCTGTGTCGTCTGCAAACGTTGCAATTGTGGTGTCCCCACTGCTAGGGACGTCGTTTTTATAGAGGAGATACAGCAGCGGCCCAAGTACACTTCCTTGGGAAACACCAGCATTTATCCTCTTTTTGATGAATACGCGCCTTCGTGCTTCACCCTGAAGTGTCTTTCTGAGAGGTACGACTTGAGAATGTAGAAGTGTTGTTTAGTTTAGTCTTTTTTTTTTTTTAAAGTTTAGTCCGGCAAGTTTCTTCTAAGTTTGTTCAGCAGACCCTGATGCCAGACTTTATCAAATGCTTGGGAAACATCAAGGAACACGCTCGCGCAGACTTGCTTCCTCTCTAAAGAGTTCTCAATCACTCGAGTGATACGATGCACTTGATCAATAGTGGAGTGCTTTTCCCTGAACCCGAACTGGTGATTGGGGATAAGCTCCTTGTCTTTGATTATGGCTTCTAATCTCTTCACGAGTAACCTCTCGAAGAGTTTGGAGATCACTGGTAACAATGATATAGGACGGTACGACGTTTTCTCGCATGATTCCTTACCAGGTTTCAGGATCATGATCACTTCTGCCACCTTCCAGCAACGAGGTACGTATTTGAGTCTCAGCGATGCGTTTATGAGGTAGAGTAACATACGCATTCCTACTTCCGGGGGTAGTTTGACGACATTCCCAGTTATGAGGTCATGCCCAGGAGCTTTATTTGTTTCAAGATTGTTTATTGCTTATTTAAGCACATTAAACGTTACCGGTCTTACATATTGCGAAGACGCTGATGGAGGCAGCGTCGGCAAGTCTTCCTCATCTCTTTCCCTTTGCAGCGGCATAAATGTTTCTTCGAGGTGCTCTGCAAATAGTTCAGCTTTCTCTCGGGGACTTTTGGCCCATTCTCCGTCCAGCTTTCTAATCGGAGGAATGTGTTCTTTGGGATGCTTAAGCGATTTAGTAATCTTCCACAGGGAGTAATCCGTGTCCTTTCCTGGAGTTAACTCCATCAATAGTCTGGCATGTGTTTCTTGCTTGATTTCCTTGTTCAGGACGTCAAGCCGAGTCTTTAGCCTATTTAGTTTTGCTTTGTCACAAGGAGCTCTACTGTTTTGCCAGAGTTTCCTCGCCTTTCTTTTTTCCCTAACCAGCTCTCTAACCTCTCGGGGATATGTGGTGTGGCTGATTCTTGCAATGTTTTCTGTAGGCGTGGCAGACCGAGCAGCTCGCTGAATTCATTTGACGAAGTTTCCCGTTGACGAAGTTGACGTATTCCCTGAAAACATCGCAATTATAGTGCGTTGACCTTAACTTGATCATAGTTAAGGTTTATCACACTCCTTCACATGTACTTTCTCTTCCCTTTTTCCTCAATTCGAGATGTTCTCAATCAACTGCCGGCAAGGTTGATGGAAAGGGATAAATTTAGTAGCTGGGTCAAAACCAGGTCGACCCGGAATTTACGCAGGGGGGGGGGGCGATGTAGTATTTGAAACCGAAATACTGTAGCGTAATGTAGAGTCATGTGAAAAAAAATACTGTTAACTTAAAGAAGTTCTCGGCAACTAGAAATAAACCCCTAACCTGCAATTCTAAACCTTCGCTTTTTCTACGGAAATCGTTTATAGAATTTATAATAACATAGATCATTGGGCGATTCCGAAATTCTGTTACAAAAATCCATCATTCGTTAGACAGATTTTTTCCCGTAAGTCACCTTCTAAATCCGTCCGATGACGAGAAATCCATTAAATTGGCAACGCTGGCTGTTACTCATGGCTCTTGAGTCATTATGACGTTTTCCATTTCCTTAATTCTGAACGGGGACAGTTCATTGCTACCCGCGTATTCTCAATTAACATACAATTTAATTAAATTCCTGCTCAGTTTTGGTTTTTCAACCTCCATTTAGGTCTTCCATATAACCAGGTGTTTCAAATATAGAACTTTTTAAATAATAGTTTCACGGATTTTTGTTACATCCTATCCCAATTTCCTGGATTTTCACGCTTTTCAAAACAAAATTTCGTGGGGTTTGGACACACTAAAGTCATTTTTGTAGGTGAATTCAGGAAAGGAGGATTTTCGTTTGTAAAAACAAATTGCAATTTCAGTGGGCTGTAGAATGTTGGTAATATGCCCTTCAAGGGACAACAACCTCATCCAAGGGGCACTCCTTTTAAAGGGATAATAGGCTTTCATATGCCTAGGCCATATACACAGAGTGGATCCGTATTACTGTGACACACAATTTTGGGTGAAACCACGTCTAAAGCCGAGTACAATGCCTCTTCCAGACGGGTCCTATCTAGATCCATTCAAGATTTATGATTTTTTGTATTAAAAAAAAAAAATAACGGTAATTGCTTTAAAAAATCCCAGAATTCTCGTCTTATATTGTGCAGTTGATCCAAACGTTGATGACAGTTTCAGAAACTATGCTGAAAATTTCAGCGATAGAGGTCATGTCATTGCTTGAAATGATCGTTAAATCCTAAAAATCTGGCCTTCTGTCGTAGATTCGACACACAGAGATCACGTTTACGTGTTTACACCCCTTGGGGGGGGGGGGATTTGTGGAGTGAAGAGGGGAACTAAATAATGGGAGCTTGCTAATTTCGAAATCTTGTGCCTTCGGGTGAGTCGGTGTGGAGGGGGATGCCAAGTAAAAAAAAATACATGTTACTTTTTTAGTGTGAATTAGTTTGAAATTCCATTTTAAAAAACACGCATGCATTAGCAAAATGTTTGACTGATCCGTGAGGGACCAAGGGGACTTTTTTGGCCTAAATGTTTACATAATATAAATAATTAGATAATTATCTTCATGGAATGCAGATCTGATCGATTCATCATGTTCATGTCAATTAATAGGTCCATTTTTTCAGGAAGAAATGATTTTTTGTATTTTTTTGTTTCGTAATTATAGCAAATATTCTGAAGTGCGGGCAAAAAAATCCCCCCACCCCTTGGTAATTCTAGGGTTAATTTTATAGGCCGGAACTCCAGAAGAGTGAAGAAATATTGAAAAATCGACGACTTTTAGGGCCGTATTCATAGTCGTCACTCAAGTTGAGTATTATTTTGTTTAAACAGATTGAGATCGGTCGGTTACATTGTGTGAATCATCGGTTTTGAATCGAAACAAGCAAATACTCAACTTGAGTAATGAAAAAGAATAAGGACTTTGATATTGTGTTTTGCGCATCAAAAAATAGCAATCACTAATTTTTAGTGTTTTTTTTTATCTCGTCAAAATCATTCCTGGTCCATCTTAATTAAGTAAGACACCGGAAGAGGTCGGGAGGCTGCAGTTTTCAATCTCAGCACTTTACCCAGGTAGGCTAGAATTTTGAGGGCAGAATTAAAATTTGGGATGGTGAACT
This sequence comes from Corythucha ciliata, assembly GCA_038030265.1. Lineage (NCBI taxonomy): Eukaryota > Metazoa > Arthropoda > Insecta > Hemiptera > Tingidae > Corythucha > Corythucha ciliata. The sequence goes on from CM075938.1 coordinate 34,442,290, forward strand.
TACGTGGCTGATTTTAACGTCTGCCTGAAATTAAATGATAATGGGATCGATAATAATTTCACAAGTTCACATTTCAACAGTTGGGGTCAATACAGGCTCGAATTGGGCGGCGTATGGTATCCAAGGGTTTTTAGGAATGAGCCGTTGCAAGGAAATGAAACTATATTGAGGATTGTGAGCCAAATTCAAGATTCACCATTACACTTGGTCTATGTAGCTGGTTATTTGTCTCTTTCAGAATAACATAATAATTTAGTTCCCAGAAACTTCGATCTAAATAATCGTTAATTCACCTCATAATTTTATGTGTATTGGAGCTGCAACTATCTTTTTCGCTCGGCAAGATGCCCTGCTTTTCGCCCACCAACTGAAGTGGATATACATTTTGCATTGAAACTAAAAGTTCTGCCCCAAAATATTGTTGCTCGGCCATCAAATTTATAATTTTGCCTCATTAAAGCGGAATATTCGTTCAGGGAAGAGGATTTTATGCTCTTCAAAAACAGATTAAACGGCACTAATTGGCAATATAAACTTCTGGGAATTGACTGGCTTTGTCACGTAAACTAATGGCGTTTTCCATTTGCATAAAATTCAGCTCTGGAGCCGAGCATTTCCATCCGTCTTCTTTGTTACCATATGCTATAAGTAAGAGAAGACGGGTGAAAATGCTCGGCTCTAGAGTTGAATTTAATGCAAATGGAAAACGCTATATGAATTATTATAATTGTGGCCTACGGGATGAGGCCATCATGATAGTAACTCCAAATCTGTTGGAGGGGGGGGGAGGCCATAAATCGATCAACAGACTCAGTGGACGACCGTGATGTGGGGCTCAATAGGTTTTGCTAATTTTATTTCATATGCAACCGTGCATCAGTGTAGCACAGAAGAACCGCAGAATTGAAAATAAATGAAATTCACTAAAATAAAATAAAAAGCAGTTTTCAGTTTTCTAACCAAACAGTCCAGTTTGGTGGACTAATTTCCAGGTTCGTGGATATGTGCTTTTAGAGGGTTAATTACCAGTTTCCGGCTTCAAAATTCACTTTTAAGGCTTCCTTTACACAATTTACAGTATCGTGCACAACACCAATTTTTGAACTTTCAATTAACTTCTATAGAACTATACATATAACTGGTTTCATTGGGGCTTAAACGAATTTTGTGGAAAAAAAGAAAAAAAAAACAGATTTTGGATCTAAATATTCAATTTTCTTGCCGAATGGCCAGTTTTATAGACGAAAAATTCTATTGTAATTTATAGCCGAGCACGCACAACGTTATGTAGGCGGCAGTTTCACGGCAGGAAGGCGTACTGTGACATTTTTTATTTGAAAGGAGCGAGCCCCGCGAGGCCAATTATCATGTTTGAAATGACGTTTTCTTGTCGATCTAATGTAAGGTTAAAACAAATAAATAAATAAAAATAAATAAATTAGCCAACCCAGCAAAATTTTCTGTTTTCAGGGATCGCTCCAGGGATGCAACTTTAATGCAACAAATTCGTATTGAGAAGGCGTATTGTGACATTTATGTTTGAAAGGAGCGGTGAGACCCGTGAATTTGACTCGAGTCCGCAAAATTGGTTTTTATGTGGCGCCGGCCCCTCGATGCCTCTCGGTTTTTAATGAGCACACTTCGCGATTTTCTTTTCTGGCAAAGTCGGACCCACCAAAACGGCTTTTCAAGTTTGCAACATCAACGAAATAGTTTTTTGGATGGCCCAGCCCCGCGAAATGAAGTTTCTAATGAGCAAACACTACGAAATTTATTGAGTGAGGCGCCCTCGCGGAATTTTGTATTTGAAAAGAGGTAGAACTCGAGAAGCAGATTCGAGAGGTGGCTTGAGCTTTTCGCTGTTTGTTGTTGTTGTTGTTGTTGTTGGTTTTGTTGTTGTTGTTGTTGTTGCTGCTGCTGCTGCTGTTGTTTTAGTGCATTTCATTTTCATTTATGACAAACAATGATTGGTCCCGCCTAGATTGTGAATACATTTTTCATGATAAATTTTTTTCACGTTTCAGAACCTGTAGAACACGAATCTTTTATTTTTTTATTCGTTTTAAAGGATCCAACCCTATGATATTTTATTTAATAAGATGTAGGACACGCCAATCGATCTCTCGCTTGTCGAATTTTGTTTGGTGAGCCAATCCCTTGATATTGGTTTTAAATGGGACAACGCAGCGAAATTTTGTGCTTAAAAATAGCCAGACCTGGTTTATCCCTAGAATCCGTTTGGTTGCCTCTTTTACGAATCCAATAATTGGAATTTTTTTTCTGACGTGGAAGATTTTTTTTGAAAGATCCAAACCAGTGACATCGTATTTTTTAAGGAGCTAAGGACGAATATATTGCTATAAGTAATCAAAACGTGAAATTGGGTACCGTAAGTGTAAAATCCGCGAAATATGGGCTTCGAAAGACGCAAACCCGTGGAATGACTATCTTGAAGGGCCAACACAGTAAAATTGATTTTTTTGCACGAGTTAACATCCGCGAAAATGGCTTTTTGTTCAGCCGGGCGTAAAGACTCGAAATTCGACTGCTGGGGGAGCCTTGAGCGGGCGATATATGGTTCATTCCGCCCGCCGGGTGTAAAGAAAAATATCAGCCCGCTACGCCTTCTTTTAGGTCATTTGCTGTTTTTTTTTTTTTTTTTTTTTTTTTTTAATAATAATTTTTCTTTTTAATTTTGTTTTAAAATTGTACATTAGCCATAAAAACACAAAAATAAACACTGTAAATTACGCTTAGGGGCGATTAAAGTTCTCTCTTTATCAGCTACGTCATCCCTCCATTCACTGGCTAGAGTGTGTGTTCACTTCAGCAAACCGTGTGATATGCGTCTGTGGAGTCCGTGCAACCTATCAAAATGCTTCATTTTTCGAAGGAATGAATTTTATTGGTTGCATAGACTCCACAGATGCATAGCACAAAGCTTCTGAACGGGGCTTTTGAGACTCGTTTTTATGATTATTTTTCGCACTACCTGCCTCGTAAGTTGCCCATTACGATAACATGATAACTCCAGTAAGTTGAATTTTTCATAACCTGACACTTAATAGCTTTAGTTTTTGAAAACTGTACAGTAAAGGTTTAAAACTGACATATAAAGTTTTTTTCGCACGACTTGCACGGGAAGTGATGAGAACCGCACTGAAAACCTCCCTCGAAAGTATCTGTTTTCGTCAACCCGTGCGGAAAAAACGAAAAAGGCACGGGTGTGTGTTAGGAGAAGAGCTGATTTGTTTTTTTTACAGTTAACCAATGTTTGCTGTCCACAGATTATGTTCTCTTGGAGGTCTCAACTTAAATTCTGTGATATGACGTTAATTGTTATAGAAAAAATGGCTCTCCGGCGGGATTTGAACCCGCAACCTCTGGATTACCAGTCCAGCACGCTGACGTCGAGAAACAATGGACCTGGGTGGGGTTCGGCTTAGCTTATCCCTCGGAGTACGACTCCCATAGGCGCCTCCGTGGCGCAAATGGCAGCGTGCTGGACTGGTAATCCAGAGGTTGCGGGTTCAAATCCCGCCGGAGAGCCATTTTTTCTCGAAACTCGAATCGTGTTGGGCTATGCCCTTCCATCGTCGTCCGGATAATATCAGTTTAATTAATTTACTAATTAAAATGCCGGCGACAGATTTATTCATTATATCAATCTAACAACATCTAGATAAGATTAAATTCGGCGTGGTTTACCGATCAGGAGAAGCGCCTAGAGTTTCGAGAAACAATGGACCTGGGTGGGGTTCGGCTTAGCTTATCCCTCGGAGTACGACTCCCATAGGCGCCTCCGTGGCGCAAATGGCAGCGTGCTGGACTGGTAATCCAGAGTTTATTTTTGTTTTTTTTATTTTTTTATTTTTTTTTTACTTCCATGTTCCCTACGGGAATGGAAGTGTGGTGTTCGTGAAAAAAATCGAGTCCGAGCTGACACCACATTCATAATGTACAAACTCCGAAAAAGTGGTTTTCGGCATGCCGTCGGTCTGTTGGTTTTTTTGGGGTTCCTCTTTCTGCCTGTGCCTGTTGGTTTGTTCACTCTTCACTGTGTTTGGGTTTCTCATTCGTAATTACCGTAACATTTCCAGAATGAGCACCTGCCTATAAATTCCCCAGCGTCGTGCGAAAAACGTTGTTCATTACTCGTCGGAAAGTGAAATATCATGTGCTCGTGTAATAGACTCACACGATATTTCTTACTTTCCGCACTTTTTATGAAATGTACTATTACATTTCAGTTTCCATAACCTTGTGCAACCTTTGTTGAAATGTTATCACCTCATCCGTGATTACAGAAATATCTTAAGACATGGTTATTTTTGGCCAAAAGAATAAAACTGTGTAATATTCGACGACGGTTGCGCGAAAAATAACGTACATCACTCGACTATTAAGTGGTATTACCTGCTCGTTTTTAACTAGCGGCCTCGGTAAGCCTCGTCCGCCAAACAAAAAACTCGCAGGTTATGCACCACTTACTAATCTTGTAATTTAATCTATTAATTATAATAATTATGACCTTCAGCTGTACAAAAAAAATAGCGTACAACACTCGGGCGCTATTCCTCATTACGATCTCGGGCGACAACTGCCTCACAAGCAGTTTTGGGCCTACAAGCTAAGAAAAACAAAATTTCGCGAATCCTGCAGGTTAGAAAAACCCCATTTCACAATCAGGGATTGACTCTGTAAAGAGCCAATTTTTATTGATTGACTGCTAATGCAGAAATCCAATCTCACTGAGTTGCATCTTTCAATAAAGCTTTCTAACGGGTTTGGGACTGTCAAAAATGCAATTACGCGGATTGGGCTCTTCTTGGGCGGAATTCAAATTTCGCGGATTCTACACAATAAAGAATCCAATCTGAAATATTTCTCACACCAAAAATGTTTCAGGTTTATATTTTCATACCATTAATCAGGAAAAAAATGACAGGCAGACTAACGACGTAATGAAAATTTTAACCACTTTTTTAAACCTTTCTGAAGCTGTGTATCACTCGATTTTTTTTGTAGAGCACCATTACTTCGATGGAAGTAATATCATAAGGCTGTGAGATGTACACCCACCCCTTCCACCAAGGGGTGGTATAATCGATTCTCTCCCCCCCAAACACTCTTTCAATAGAAAAATGTTTAGATCCATCAAACGAATAATTTCACGGTTCCCTCAAAATTCTTCACAAATTAACGATCCACATTATTTCCCCTCGCACCATCCATCCTTTCAGAAGAGGAAAGAGGGGAATGGATGGAGCGGAAGAACTTTTAAATTTATTAGAAAATCACCAGACGTTGCAGACAACTTACAACTTCCGCAGACAACCATCAGTGCGCGTGCAAAATCACTTTTTCATTCTTCCCCCAAATAGATTTTTCAACTTCCCCGTTGTTTTTTTTTATTATTAAAATAATGTTTTCCTTTTTCAAGGGCAAAAACGTTCAGTATTAAAAAATATAATATTAAATTTGCAACATATCAGACACATGCAATATTTCGGGCACCTTGTCAGTTGTCACCCCTATCCATGTCACTGTCACACTGTCTTCCTTTGAGGAGTGTAGGACCGACTCCCTACTATCAATTTTGAGGTGGAGAGGATTATAAGTCTGACTAAAATAACATCATTTTATTATTTTACATTTCGCGATTTATGACATCTTTTGTCATAAATGGGCAGGGGTGTATGTAGCCAGTCCTTTATCTAGGGATGAGCAGCGTCACGGAGGACAATGTCAGATGCACAATTGCCTTTTTACAGGTGTAGGTATATTCGGATACCTGCCTACTAAATTTGCACAGAAACGGTCACTATTCATCGAAAACTAAGTCTCTGGTGAAAAACTGTCGTTGTATAGCTTTCTATTCCAGATTTCTGTCCAAAAGCTGATAACGAGAGAGAGTTATATAGTCTGGAGTTGATGGAGATAAATGTTTCTGTCCAGTATATGACCGAGGCTTTTTGACCTATGACATTAAATTCTACAAATAACAAGACGACGCCTGTATACGGATAGAATTATTCCTTAAATTTGGACGCTTCTTAACAGACAAGTTTTTAGCAGCATTGGTTGCCTGAAGATGCGCTGGTGAAGAGCTCGAAAATTCGCAAATTATAAAAAGAAAAAACTGATTATTGCGGCGGTAATATTTCTGTCATTTACATCTTTTCATCTCATACTACAAATAGACAAAAGCTGATAACGTTTTACCCCAGAAAGTGATACTTTTGGAGCTAACGCTAAAGCTTAAATTTTGGCCCGTTAGACGGTAAACTGCAGTAATTTAGTCCCTCAATCTGGTCCCTTCCATCGTCCAGACGAATAGTTTATCTTCAGAAACTCACACAGCGCACACAGGCCTCTAAGTTGCCAAGTTGCAGTCCTCGTAACAAGCGCGTAGCCACCTCTTTGTCTTAGAAAAGGGACAGGGTCTGGTGGTTCTGGCACCGCCCCCCCCCCTCCAAAAAAAGTCTGTCTTGCGCAGAGGCCTAAAGACGTTTAAACTGATGCATGCAAAAAATCGTAGCCGAAGAAGCATTTTTTTTATGGTGCGAGATTCGCAAAATTTGGTTTTCGACTGATCCAAACGGGCAGCACTTTGTTTTTTTAAGGAGCAAAGGGCTAAAATAGTTCTTGAAATATCACGAAATTGTGTTGTGTGGCATAATTGGGTTTCGTCAGAGTCAAATCCGCAAAATTTGGTTTTGAAAGAGGCTAACCCGCCGCGCCGATTGGCTTTTTCAGTGAGCAAGTTCAGCGATAATTGGATCTTTGAGTGTCAATTATCTGAAAATTCATTAAGTCAAACCCATGAAATTTATTTCGTACGCTTAACATAAACGGGAGTATTTGGTGGGAGGTGTCCCCCTCCCCGCATCAACAGTCATCCATCGCGCCTTCCGTCTACCCCCACCCCACTCGAAACCACCCCTGTGGAGGTGAAAACCATGTGTTAGTTAATCCCCACCCCATTTTCTACTTATTTTCTTCCAGTTCTTAGTTTATCCTCCTTCCTCGTTCCCTTCCAGAAAAGTAGCTGAATCACACAAAAATCTAAATTCGCTTTTTCACTTATACGAATCACTTAGGTACATGAAAATAATTTTGGTTTTATCTCAATGTTGTCGCTCCTGCAGAGAGCCGTCTGGGGCAAAAGACCTTCCTAGCCACGAATCTAAAAAACTCTATATGTGCATCTTTCGTCATTCGTGTGACGCTATCAAGGTCTCAAACTCACTTGATGTGGAGAGGGTATAGTAGTCTTCTTGATTACTGTGAACGGGTCAACCACCAATTGTGGATATCTTGAAGTTTCTTTTGCTGACATGCTGGTAAGCGTATCCTGAAAATTGCTCAAAACCCATTCTTCTAAAACAATTTTTATAATGAAAGTTCAAAGTAGAATGCAGTTCAAAAATCAATTATTTGTACAATTGACCGAATAGAATTGTTCGAAAATGCCTGAGTGGAAAATTCCCTGGAAAAATAAGTCTTGTACTTGTCCCGAACCCTCGAAATGCTCCAATTACATGACCAGGCCTATAATTATGGAAAACTACATCGTGATTGTATCAGTTTAATTTTAAAAACAAAATTAATGTTTCCAAAGGCCGTCGGCTGATTCACTCGGACCAAAGAGTGGTCCGCGGATCAATAATTAAAAGAAAGTTAGAACAGTAGTAAGACGTACTTAATCAAATAAAAATTTAAAAAAATACACCTTACTGCAACGCCTTGAAAAATCTTTATAAAATCGAAAATGGAACTACTCGTATAGAAGGAAAGCTCAAATTGATTGTAAAAGACGCTTGAAAACGTCTTGCTTGGCGTAACACCCGGGAACGAGCTATTTAATCTTCGGTATTAAGTAACTCGCAATATATGTAGTTAATAAAACTGTTCAAACAAATAATAGTATTAATATAATGTTAGTATACTCGCATAAACTACGACAGTTAGTAGGTATTGCACGCATAAAGTTGAGCTGTATGGGAGCCTACATCGTCAGTCTTCCCGCGTTGGGGTGCGTCGAAAACATTCCTATGCGGCTACAACTTTATGCCTGCATTAAATAATACACAAAATTGCCTTGGAAGGTTGTTTTGTTAATCCCCTGACTCTTGAGCTAGACAACGAATTAAAAAAATAAATAAAAAAATAAACACGATGGGTAGAACATTCACATTTAACTTGTTCGAATGCGTTTGAAAGCTAAAAATGGGAATACCCCCTCCCTACAACTGATAACCCCCCCCCCTGCATGCTCAGATCAACGCAGCAAACGACAGTCGAATAGATAATAATAATGAGGAAGTTTCATGTGTCAGAACTTATTCATAGTGATGCACGAGACCGAGACGAGACCATCATTTCTGGTGCGAGACCGAGACCAAGTTTTCTGGTCTCGAGCCGAGACCGAGACGAGACCGCTATTTTCGAGATGAGACCGAACCTGTTCTCGGTCTCGGAAAAAGAATGAAGAAAAAAAAAATGATGGCTCATTTATGAATACAGAACATTTTAACAATGAAATGACCTTGTTTCATCCCGAGACGGCTATTGTGTTATGGGCCTCCGGGATGTGGTGGATCCAAGGGGTGGACATATCCCCCCCCCCCCAACGCACAAAATGACATAAAATAATGGGGAAAAATTTACTTTTTGTAACGTTATCGTTGGAAACACGCATATTTCTTCTTCTTTCACGAATTATACATGATGGTTTTCACATGATCACGGAGGGAAGTGATACTTCCCCTTCGCCAGGTACCTTAACAGGGAAGTTGATTTTTACTTGAAAATATGAGCTAGGTGAAAAAAGTATTTTTTTTTCACTCACTAGTGAAGCAAGTTAAGGCAGAATGCCAATGATTTCACATTTTCCCTCGCAAGCGAAGGAAACTGTTTCCTTCGCTTGCGAGGGAAACAGGAAGGCTTTCACTCACTAGTGAAGGAAAGTGAAAAAAAGTTCTGTATTGAATTAGCGTACCCTTGCCTCCGAACATTTGCAGGAAAGACAATTAAACCTGTTGGTCGTGCGAAAAATAATATCCACCACTCGTGATGAAGAAGCTTTCACTCTGCTAGTTGTTTTTAGTTCACTCGGCCCCGCCTCGTGAGCCAAACACAACTCGCAGGTAAAACTCCACTTCCCTCACTTGTTGTGAAATATACTATTATTTCTCTTATCTACTAAAAATATCGTGCATACCTCAACTCACTTGCTCGTATTCATTTAGCCGACTCGGCTTTGCCTCGCCAGCCAAACAACGTAGTCGCTAGTAAAATGGCACTTGCATAATTCACTTGCTCGTACAAATTTAGCCGACTCGGCTTTGCCTCGCCAGCCAAACAAAGTACTCGCAAGTAAAATGGCACTTACGTGTCTCGTTATATGTAAGATACTATTTTTTTTTAAACAACTGATTATTTTGGAGCCTAGGGGATAAAACTTTCACTTTATCGCTGTGACCCAAAAAATCAGCCCATGTTTTAATAAAAAAATACTGTACACACCGCGTCAAAAAAGTGATTTTGGTGATTGTGGGGGGGCGGGGGCTACGCCTCGCCCGTCCAATTTTTTCTTTCAGCCTCGAAAAAATCGCTTTCTTGCCTAGGCGTATAATCTATTATTCCTAAGATCATTCTTAAAGAAGTGTTTGAGCAGACGTTCATCGTGCGTAAAGACCTACTTTACACACGCCGTGTGGTAAAGAGTTCACGGTAAATGAGTTAACTCTTTACCACACGGCGTGTGTAAAGTAGGTCTTTAAGCACGATGAATGATGGGTGAAGGATGAGTGGAACCGTAAAAATTATAACCCAAAAAGGTCAAAGTCAGTTGATTATGTTGGTGAGTTGGTAGAAGAATTGAGGCAGGGAAGCCCGCTATCATCTTACGCGCTTCTTTTGTTTCTTCTTTTTTATTTCTCCGGAATGAAGTTGTGTGGCAAATGGGAGACTTTACGGAACCCTTAAATTAAATAATTATGAACCTAATTGGCTTTAAAAGGCTTTGAACGATCGAAGGTAAAAAAAAGCGTACGATCCTGAGGCGTATAATCGCACTACAAACTCTACCGATGATGGCACTCGACTTCGTCTCGTGTCACAAACATCGTGCCTCGTTCGTTAAAAGCTCCTTCATGCCTACGTATCGTAATAAAAAAATGGGTTAGGGTTCCCGGGGGGCCGGTGAAATACAATGCAACCTATGGTTGCCCGCGCACTAGGCAGCAAAGATTTCCAGGATGGGGCAGCCACTAGGACAAGCCCAACTGCACAGCAGCCAACTGGCTGCCGCGGCCAGGCTGCTTAGTGCAAGGGAACCCTAATTTTGCGTTGGAAACTTCCCTGGGCCACTATCATCAAACTGGACACCGCTTTCAATTTTTTTTCTTTTTTTTTTAAACTAACATTGCCAGTCGAAAGAGGGTCTGATGTATGAGGGGGGGATTGTGCACCTCTGCCTCGTCGTGTCTGGGAAGGGAAGTCTCTTGCTTGAACTAAATGAGTTGGCATGTGCGAGATTTTGAGTTGATCTCGTTGAATTCCCAACTGTTCCTCTTTCACGTTCTCAGTGTGACGATTGTTTTAAAGGCACGATTCTATTTTGAGGCAATTACAAAGCTCTTTGGTCATTAATCAGTAGTGTATCACTTATCTCCCTTCGTGCCACGAGTCACCAAGGAAGGAAAGCAAAGTATAAATTCATCTATCGTCGTCATATGTAATCATTGAGGCGAGAATAGGATCACTCGTCACTAATATCACACATACTTTGAATTCGCGCCTTTAACTTTTCGAGACGAGACCGAGACTTTCGAGACCGACTTTTCATGATCGAGACCGAGACGAGACCGACTTTTCATGAGCGAGACCGAGACCACTCAAGTCTCGTCTCGGTCTCGTGCATCACTACTTATTCATAAATCTATTTTTTAAGGTTTATTTATGCTAAAATAGAGCATAAATATAAATCCGTTCGTAAAATAATCCAACAGTTTTTGAAGTTTTAGGTCATTTCAAACACGCCAGCTAGCATGTTTGTGTCATATGCGCCTTCCGAAAAAAAATTCGCCTGTAACGTAGCTGTCGGAGAGCGGTTTGTTGTGTTTCTTTGCCTTACTTTCTACAAGAGCTCTCCAATAATAAAATAATGGAGGATAAACAAATGAGCTATTTAGAGGCATGAAAAGGATAGAGAATACATGGGATATTACGTTGCAGAAAATGTTCGTTTTGGCGGGATTTCAAATATGCCAACTTTTGTTTATAAATAAAAAATATTTCTGAAGGGTTTTAAATTTTTACTTATTTATTTACGGGGAAGGATTGATATGCCTCATCGAAAAAAAATATTTTTGGAAAATGTGAAACTTCCTCATTGAAACAAAATGCCGATGACCCAGTTAAGAAATGAAAACATCAGGGTTTCTGGAATCAAGGCGTATAATATAATACCGCAGGTAGTTGCAGAGATTTTCGTTTTTTTTTTTTTTTTTTTTTGCCGGCGATCCAGCTCTCAGAGGTTTCACAGCCTATACCACAGTTGAGCAAGTTTGGGAAGTCCTTCCGGTCAAAACAAAACACCCACTGAGTCATGAGATAACAACACCTGCATGGAAAACGTGACGCTCTTAGCTCTATTTGTGTACATAAAGTTGAGATCAAAATTACATCACTGTGAAGTCTTAACATTCCACTTGTGTGAAGAGGGGAATGAATGTGGCATTATCATCAAGAAACTCTCACTCCGCATCCACAATCGTGGTCCTCCCTAACTTCTTCATCTTTATCTCAGCATTTTAATTTGTAGATTTAATAAGTGATAGAGATTCATGATCGAGCTCGACGGCGGGCGCGGCGCCGCCCTCCTGTTCCGGAGTCTTAGAAGAGCGGCTCAACGATTGATGGAAAGGTTAGGCAATAACCAGCATGACTTTCATATCACAGCCATTGCTACTATAACTATTAAGTCCTCAATAGAAACTGGATTAATACGACGAAAAAAAATAAAGAAAAGATGATAGAAAAAGCCAATGATAAGCAAAATCAGAGATCTTTCTGAACAGTCCGGTACCAAGTGAAATGCCTTAACGAAATGAATCGTCGAAAAGGGTAGGAGCGAAAGTTGAAAACTAGAAATAGTATTATGTATGTACTCAAATTTAAGCTCCATCAAATATTAAGCAAACTATCCATAATGTCAGATGACGTCAAAGTTCGAAGCCATTTACGTCAGGCTTGAAACTAATTACTCATAAAAGTTTCGTTTAAACTATTACATTTGTGCTCAGTGAACAATTCCTTGAGGTCAGCATATTGCTTTCCATCAAATTTTTATCTATATAGGTACCTAATTTTAAATTTGAATGGGAACTTCATTGTATGTAGATAAGACGCCACACCTTAATCACAAGGTAAAGATGGAATGATTAGTAAAGACCGTTCAATTCTGTCGCATCAAGCGTTTTTACCCATTTTCCTGGAGAGTTTGGCAATCTGAGGAAGTTATTTTGGGGGGAAGAATGTCCTTGCGCCAGCATATTGCAGCTCGCTGAACTAAAGATATGGGTCAGGCCCTTTTTTGTCTTGGGGTTTCGCCCCATCCCATCAATAAACCTCTAATACATTTTTCTCCTCTCAAAAGATATACCGCAGTCATGGGGGCATACCCATAGTATCATCGCTCTCTAAGCCTTCTCATGCATTAATAAACGAGTCAAGTGACATCCAATGAAAGGAGGGAGAGTGGCAATCGATTAAGAAGAGCCTTAGAAGGAAAGATTGTATATGGAGAGATTGTGGAGTTAGCAGAGAAAGTGGGAGGGAGATTTCGTTGTCAAGTTTTACGCCAAATATATTTTAAATAGAGTTCAAGCGTCCGAAGGCTTACCTCATTATCTCGTGTTCTCTCATTTCCTCCTGTTGGTGGCGCATCATAACAGATTCAATGATGTGTCTCTCCTCCGGTGTGAGATGGGACAGATCCGGCCCACCTTCAGCCATACTCTTAAAAGAGTCTACCGGACGATCCAGCGTTAGCAACATGCCTCGGCGACATGGCAGGCACACGTCTCACACGACTTGCGACTCCTCGCCGCTCCCCTCAGCCTCGTTGTTGAGACTCCGCCCCATCGAAAATTACTCATTCAACCCCGGGGGCCGCCGCTCGGGAAAGTATATTACCACAGTGCTCCCGCGAAACGGATAAAGAGGGATGTTGTGAGGGTGGGTCGTTTCGTGACGTCACAGTGCTATGTACGCGGGGGTGGTTTTGAGCGGGGTTAGATGGAAAGGCGCGGCGGACGAACGGTGGAGCTGGGGGGAACAGGCCCTGTGTATTGATTCGCTCGACTCAATGAGAGAGAACTGGGGGCGGCTAGCAAGATGAGGGGTACCCCTCTTTCGGTAATTCAAAAGTGTTTCTTACACAACTAATGAAATGAAATGAAAAACCGTTTGGTTAGCCTTCCTTTATCTGACTGCTGAGTGCTCTAGCGCTGAAATACGTTTCGCGCTAGCCACTTGGGCTTCATCACTTATGACCCGCCGGCGAGCGAGTTTCCGTCTGCAGTTTCTTCATCACGGATCGCGTGAACTAAATTGTCGACTGAGTGCTGAAGGCCTAACTGCGCATCGTCGGATGCGCACCATCCACAACAGTACCATCTTCTGGCTACCCTAGGGTAAATATTTTACTCCCTTTTAATTACTTTTTGCCATTCTTCACCAAAATTTACATGCAACGACTAAAATCCGTAAATCACCTCGTGTTTCTAAAAGACACTGATACTTCCAACAACACTCGACACGATCATGTAGCTCGTGTGAAACCTTTCGCACGTCACAAAATTCAAACAGTTTTCTTTGAAATCCACCAACGACCTCCTCAACTCAATGTTTGGCCCCTGAGACATTAAAGTATAATGTAATAATTTTCTTCTTTACCCCAGCAAGATTTTTTTCGCGGGAGAAGAAATTTACCCAGCATAAAAATATAAAAAATCCACTTCAGATTTTTCTTACTTCATTTACCATTTTATTGCTACTCGACTGATCAGAGAAGTGTGTGATACGCTTGGATAATCAACGCGTCTTCGGGTCGCCGGTTTTCGATTTGGCTTTGACCTTATAAAAATCGAAAAAGTGTTACTATAATAAAACAGGGAAAATCCTTTCTGTACGGATGAGTTGGGATCTTATAATCGTATAGGTTCTACATATACGAATTGTTAAAAAATGAATTCGGGCTTTTATTTATTTTATCAGATTAAGGGCCGGGTCGACAATGGCCCCATCGTTAAACTCAAAGAATTGCTCAGCACTTGATGACGTTTTGTTGTTTGGAAGGATTAATCGTAATTAATCTTGTTATAGTTTTACAACGAGCCCAATGCCCGTTTAAGCGTTCCTAAGGGCTTAAACGTTTTTGTATTCAAAATACTAAATTTTAATTAGTGTGTAAGCTCTCAAGTTCAGTTTATAGTGTTAAACTTGTCTTAAAACCGTGTGGTCGACCCAGACTTAAAGGCGCCTTCACAACATGCAAGCTTTAAAAAGCTGAGCTGTGGGCTTCAACCAATCAGAGCGCTCCGAGTACACAGCGCGGAGCACTCTGATTGGTTGAAGCCCACAGCTCAACTTTTTAAACCTTGCATGTGAAGGCGGCCAAACAAATGTATTCCCTCGAAAAATGAAGAATTTTTATAGGTTGCATAGACACCACACAACACAAACGTAGAGCCTGTGAACAGGCCTTAAATCATGTAAAGAAATAGAGCAAGAACCCAGTCCCGGAGCCGCCAGACATTGCTTAATTTAAGCTCGGTGCACATGAAGCATTTTTTTTTTTTTTTTTTTAATGTAAAAGCGGACAAGTTTCCTTGGTGCCTGTCTGTCAGCAGGATTGTTGGGAAGTTTTGTGTGATTGACATGTGACGAAGAGATTTGTTTCGGCCTGCGGATGCCTTGAGAATGGGGAGCATTACCCCGAAACTAGTCGGTATAGTTAAATAAAAAAATAATGTTTTACTCAAATCATTGATTAATTGCCTAAACAAGATGCATTATTCGAAGCACGTTTAAAGCGGCCCATACACGTACAATAATATTGCGCAATAATAGGGGTTGTACAATAAAATTGGGTGGGTTGTATTGATGGGTTGCACAATATAATGAACAACCTATTTTTTTATCCCTAAACGTCTGGAAACGAAATATTGTACAAATTTATTGCGCAATATTTATTCTTCGTCTATGGACCCCTTAACTTGCATGATGAAAAAAAAAACATATGATCCCCGGTAGTGAACGGATTGTTTTTTTTTTTTTTAGAACAGACAGGCCATCATGCTTCAAAAAATGCATCGTGTGCACCGAGCTTTAGACCCGAAACTCCCAGTTTTGTTTAAATTGTGCCCGAAACTTGTATTTTCACTTGAATTAAGACCCGATACATGCACTTTTTCAGGAATTAGGACCCGAAAGTCGCATTGCCTTGGAAGTTCAAATTTCCTGGGTATTCGTCACGCTCTGGGCGCGGCCTGCCAATGGATCCACCGCCTCGAATAAGCCCCCAAAAACCTGCAATAATTTACTTTAACGAAAGCCATGAACTTGCAATTTCGCTCAGTTAACACCTATAACGAGCCGGAACTTTCAATTTAACGGATATTCAGCCACGAATCTTGTAATTTTACTCAAATTAGGACCCGAATTTGCAAACATACAAATATTTCTTTCTCTGAATGTTGCACTTACCCGGCTAATAAAAAATATGAAATATCATAAATCACATCCGTCGTGATGTTGGTGCAGACGGGCCTAAAACAACTTTAGCTAGGGTCTAAGAAAATGGCCCTGAAACTTGAAACTTCACTGAAATTAAGACCGAAAATTGAACCTCCTGAAAACATTCAACTTTGACCATATTTGCCACCAAAATGTTGCAATTTTGGTGCGGGTAAGGCGTATGGGCTTCGACTGCCTATAACACTGGTCTTCGTGGACTCGTGCTTAGCCGGAGTCCGAGCCCGAAAAGAACAATAGTAAAATTGCAATTTCACGGATTATTAAGCACCGAAACTTGCAATTTCTCTGAAATTAAGATCCGAAACTTGCATTTTTACAATAATTAAGTGCCATATTCAGAAACCCACTTTAACGAAGCCTTTAGTTGAAAGGAGTTTAAAAATGTGATGGTTTGTAAAAATGTGTCATCTGTTGCGAAGCGCTTAAAGGGGACGTTAAGTTTAAGGTTGGTTTCTGAATACGGCCCTTCCTAAGGCCCGAAACTTGCTTATTTTTGCATAAATAAAATCCGAAAGCGGAAACTTCCAATTTCGAGGGTAATCATCAGGTCATGGCCCGCCATTTTCGATGAATATGAAGTCAGCTTGGACACGATTTTACACAAGCACCATACTCCCTTTCTCTACGGGAACATTCTCTACATGGAAGCACAGTGGTTTCGAAACTGCAATACTGCTTCTTAAGGCTCTATACTCTCAATTTCGTTTAAATTAGGACCTATACATATACTGTCAATTTCCCGTATATTCTGCCAGGAAACTTGTAGGATCGTAAGCCAAGTCGTTCCTCGACTCCAACCTACCTCACAAACTGTAGAATCACATGATATTTTATAATAGTTCCAGCTTGTGAGGGAACTTTGAGATTTAGGAAAATTCAATGAACGACTTGGCAAAAATCCGCGATTTCTCGGCTTATATCGCACCAAATCCAAAAAGTGATGCCATTTTCAGAAACTACGGAACATTTCCTTTAGGATAGAGACCATTTTATTGCTTGAAATAATCGTCAACACCCAGAAATCTGGAATTTTTCAAATGAAATTACGTGGCCTCCATAATTTGTCCGTTTTACGAAAAGTCGCTGTACCCAAACGGCGTCCTCTATACAGACTCTCGATGTATAACAAAAACTTCTCCGTCTTCTAAGCTTCCTTTTGGCGTGTTCACATTTCATGTTACCACTGACGTTTCTCACGGAAATGCCCAAAAACCGTGTTTTTACGGAACGTGGGCCTACACCCTGGTGGAGCTACACCCCAGCTGCGAAGCTGAGAAAAAATATGTTGAAGTTTGAGAAATGGACAAAAAGAAATGGTAGAATAACATAATTATGAATGCTGAAAAATTAGCATTATGAATTCACCTTTTAATAATCAAATAGTTATAATACTTCACGTATTTCACAACAAAAACAATGATGAGGAAGTTTCATGGGTCAGAAGTTCAGAATTATATATATATACACAAGTTTTATTTATGCTAACACGATTTGTGAAGTTTTAGGTCGTTTCAAACAAGCTGCCATCAGTTTTCTGTGATTTCCCCCAAAAGTGCTCTTTTGAGGCGAACTTGCACAGCGGAATTTATTTTGAATGAGCCAATTCCACGAAATTGCCCTTAAATGGCCCTGCAAGCTGAGAATTTCACCAAGAAAGAAAGATAAAACAACCGCCAGATCCACAAAATCTGGTAGGTAGATATTATACTCAATTCAAACAATTTTTATTGTCATCACACTTGAATTGGTCTATCGAGTAAATTGGTGATTCTCGTAGCCCGCCTCTGAAACATCTTCTTGCCCTAGAAGACAAATTTTTATGCGTTTTTTTTTTTAAACACTTCAAAGGCAAAATTTGGTTATTGAATCAGACAAAACCACAAAATTGGGTGAAATTTCGACATCGAAAAGTGATATTGAGCTTTACTACACTCACCTGGGAACCGGGATGAATTTCTGATTTTTAAGTTGGGAATAAGACTCTAGTGCAAAATATCCACTTCTTGGCCAATGACCATACAACCTTCATATTTTTTAACTTTCCTTTTTCTTTAATTTTCATTTTTTTGGCAGCAATAAAATCTTATTTCAGCTCAAAAATTCAGATATTGTTGTTGTATGGACCCTTTGGTTACACTCCCGGGCTCTCTCCCCTTCCCCTTCAATGACCGCCAGTCACCATCCACCAATTCACTTCTAAATCTGTAAACTTGGCTCCAGCGTCCTATCTTGTTTTCGCCGGCCCCTGGGATAAATACTGGGCATTACACCTATCCCTCTTCTCATTTTACAGTTTTTGTATACCGTATAATGAATCGGCAATTTTTCTAAGCATGTTCAAGTCGGCTTGCTTGCCAGTTTCACATAGGCCGAGTAGTGTGCATGGTGTACTCATAGTACCAAAGGAGGACGTTTTTCTCTCCGAATCTGATTTATTGATCAATTCATACCTTAAAACTGTCTATAATCACCCAAGAGAATGGTAACATTGGCAATGGTAAAATTGCTCTACTGTACTGTTTCACCTCGATCAGCTTCCTAAAGAGACTTTGAACTTGAGCCGCCTCAAGTGATGGACTCTCATACACACTTCGTCATGTTCAAAAAAGAGACATTCTATTGATGCCGCCCTTGTGCTCTAAATCGAATCCTTCATGGGAATGAAGGACCCTTCATACGTCTCGATTGATTTTTCTCGGAAACTTATTGGGGGCGTGTGGTTAGGCCAAAGGGTACGTCGATTAATTCGCAACTTACGCTATGCACCCATTTGCGGAATGATGTTTCGGAAAAATAGATCGATAAAAAACATGCTCTTCGAGTGAAATTTTACGTCACGTTATATAAGATGACGAGAGGCTCCAACCAATTTACAAGCTTGAATATGAATACGTCTATTGTTCATGAATTGGAAGATGATGAAGAAGCGGAAGGATCGACTCTTTAACAGCTTTTATTCCTAGGGTTATACTGGCAAACACTACACCTACGTGAGAGCACGAAGATGTTTGTTTACAAAAGAAAAGGAGTGGCAGTGGGAGAAAAATATATCCTCCGAAAACGTTGCCCACTTTTATCTTTGGTTATTCAAAAGATAACGTTCAAGTACGGAGGAGCACGGACTCGTTTTTGGTTATTCAGTGATGAACTACCTTGCTCTAGGTTCGGTGTTGTTCGTATTAATCGCTCGTTCGTCGGAACAAGGTGAGTCATTCCAAGAAAGCTTTATGAACCGCTAACGATTATTAGAATAGAATGTACAAGGACCGGCTTTATAAATGACTTTAACTTTGAAGTTTGGGCTATTAATTTTTATTCTTATGACATGTTCTTACGACATATTGAGCAGCTTTCTTGAGTAGCGCGGGGCAATTTGCTTCCTAGTAATTTTTGATTTTTTACAATCCTGTTTATTTGGCTCCAAGCCATGCCACATGCCAGACCTATCGATTTGTAAAAACAACGTTGGAATTGCAAATTATTTTCGTCTCACCGGATCTTTCTGGTGAAAACCCCCTTGGCCCGTAACAGGCTTGAGAGCATTAATTTGTTCAAAAAACGTAATATCTAACTCTCTTTAACAATGTTGAAAACGGTTCGTTTCTCATTCCCATCGACAGGACAACGAAAATTCAATGATTTGCCCCATTGTTCCTTCAAAATGCGTTAGAGTATAAAGTGAGAGTGACAATGATAATCACGTCGTTTTTTGTTCCTTTTCGGTTGGTTTTGGTTTGGCTTTCGATAAACGCATAACAACAACGACCCGTCCCTTCCAGCGTCAATTGAGCCCACTTCCGTAATGAATACCATAGTAATGAGTGATGCTCTTATATTTTTATGAAAATATGTCTTTCGATATCGTATTATAATCCTTGTTGACACAATTGAAGGCGCACATTTATTTTGGACTTGGCGGTCTCACCGCACGGGTCTTTTGAAACTACGTCATACTTTTATTAGCGCCGTAATTGCGGGAACAGGAAATGCTGAAATTGTATCAATGGAATTTCTGTGATTTATCGATGACGAATCAGTTTTGAAAGAAAAGAAAGCCCATCACCCCTCAAGTGTAAACTAATCCTTTAGGGGCTACCTTCAAGGTGTCGTGCCCTACATTCACACTGCTCTCTCAGTGCTTCACACTGCATGATATTAAAATTAAAATCATCCTCCCTCTGCCTTGCCCATTTTTAATATAAAAGTAAAGTAAAGGACGAGAAGGATACACAGTTGTATGCCTACTTCACCCGTGGGCCTTTCCGGGCGTTTTTCTTTTCGCCTCTTTATTATGACGTCAAAGCCTTTCCGCGTAGTGAATGATTGACTAATTTAAGCTAGGCCGTCGCGTCGTGCGTATATACTTCCTTCAACCAAACAATTGAGGTTGCCCACGCTGAATGTGTTCACATACCTTGCAAAAATAAAATTGTCCTCGTCTTTAAACTGATATGGAATAACAAGAAGTCTTTAAATTTCATTTTAAATATGGGATTATTTCTGAGAGAATGCCATCAATGTTCATTCGTATCTATCTAATGTAAACATTTTATCAGGTTTTCAGGTTCTTTTCAACTCGATCTGAAATTAAAGGGATTATAACAATTATAGCACATCGTTTACGCATGTCATTGATGGATATGAATGAGGGCGAGGAAGAAACAGAAGAAACTTGGTCGAAACTCGTTAGAGAAGCAAAGTACGAGGAGGATGACCCTCGCCGTGTACATATAATGGGCCGTACGGTCACACTGATAGAGTACCAAAAATAGAGAACACAATATCGGTTCAACAATAAAAAGATGTGGTAGCACCCAAAAAGAGTCACTAAATAGGATTTTGAAAAAACAAATGTCGAGGCATTTTTACGAAAAATTGACCTGAGCATTACTGTTGATAGAGTGTTGAGATCAACATTTTGAAATTACCGAGATGGGGTAAAGATATTGGTGCTCACTCTCGAATTTTATTACACGAGAGCTGACTTTCGGCTGGCTCGAGCCACCGCTAGTGGTAAGGGCGAAGCGACATAAGAGCCATAATTAACTCCTCAGCCTACCTTGGCTACCTTGAGTAGCCAAAGTTGAAGTCTTTCTTGTAACAATTAAAATTTATGAACTGGCAACAATGCGCGTTTCGACTGATATATAGTTGAAATAATTAAGTAGCTGGTATATAGGTACATTGTAGAAGCACACCTCAGCACGTAACATTTTTTTTATAAATGTTCAACAATGTTGATATTGTTAGTAAGATCGCTTAAACTACGAGGGTCAGTAAGTAATTCATGCACAAATTTGTATAGCCGTAGGAGCCTACGATGTCTGTCTTCCCTCTTTGGGGTGCGTCGAAAACGAACCGGTTTCGGCTGCTCGCCATCTTCAGCGTTTGGAAGTACAACTGAAACCCCTGATCCCCTCGACAGATCTGGACCTGCCTGGAACGGACTCTTTGGTCCAGAATCCGTACGTACAATTCAGCCAAAGAAACCGAATACGTGACGCTGAAGCTGGATTTTCCTACCGGTACAAAATGCTCGGCGCAGCGTGTTTTTTAAATTATTTATATTTATGTTGTGCTCAATCGTCGAAATAATGCAATGACCGAAAACTATTCCCTTTAGCGTTTTTGGATAAGCCTAAAATAACGAATCGCTTATAGCTATTTCACTTAGCTCATAATCGAAAAATGAAATGTAAAAAAATCCCCTGAAGAAGGGGGGATATGGGGGATATATCCCTTCCTCTCCAAAATCCCAGTTTTCACACTTTACCTAGATTTCAGAACCTGCTTCTACGTCGTAAAACGTCGGGGGTTTGATACCAAGAAATGTGGTAAAATCGTCCGACGAAAACA
Source organism: Corythucha ciliata (assembly GCA_038030265.1). Taxonomy (NCBI): domain Eukaryota; kingdom Metazoa; phylum Arthropoda; class Insecta; order Hemiptera; family Tingidae; genus Corythucha; species Corythucha ciliata. The sequence continues at coordinate 34,463,977 of CM075938.1, forward strand.
TTAGTTATTGTGAAAAGGCTTGCCCACACAATATGATGTGTCCGTGGTGGACAAATATCTTCCGACTAACTAGAAATTTAAACGCATTATAAAGTGGCCCCTACACGTAAAATAAATATTGCGCAATATAAGGGTTGTACCTTGTACAATAAAATTGAAGGTGTATGGGTAGTGTTGATGGGTAGCACAATATACAGGGTGGAAGGGGATTAGTGTAAGAAAACAAAATTGGGCGAAAATAGACCTCATATGCGACCGAAATTACCCTATACACCATGGTCCGAAAATAAAAACCCTTGGAGCTATGATGTTTCTAACGATTTTGAGAGCTTTTTAGTGCTTTGAGTGTGCGTGAGGTTTTAGTGCTTTTTATCACATTAAAATCACAAAACTTGTTCAAATTTTTCAGGTCAAAACAAGCGATAGTGAAAAATGTGAGAATGGCTGAAAAATACCGCCCCCCCCCCCCAAGTAGCAAAATTCAATTAAATAATATTTCTTGAACGTTTTTCTAGAATATTAAAAAAATATTTTGAATGTCCCATTTAAATAACATTATTTCAATGAACATTAATAATTAAGATTACATTGACATTAATAAAATATTAATTCCTCATGTATAGAAAATATTGCGCCATAAACACTGATAAAATATGCCAAGAAAAGTCCACAAAAAATATTGTGGCATTATATTGAATAGATATATTGGGTTGGTATATCAAAAATATTGGTTCAAACACGTGAAATGAATATTTAGGAGGAAATTATACGGTATGATGCAGCAAGGTGTTTGAAACATGATCGGATCAGAGTTGCCATGGGACCAGCCAATAAAATGTAATCATCTTAAATTTTATTGGCTGGTTTCAGGGAAACTCTGCTTCGAACAATTTCCAAACACCTTGATGAAACTGGCCTAATATGAAATCAATTGCTGGTGTATTTTTTCAAACAATTCGGGTATATTCTTAAAATGAATATAAAACCTAAGACCTTTATGACAATTTTATAAAATCGCGTGACGGAATCAGACAAAATTATTTACCAAAATTTCAAACACGAAAATAATTGACGTTATATGACGTTATCTAGTTGCTGCTTACTCGAGTCGTCATTATTTTGCCGCCAACTGTTTATATGATGCGTTTGAAGCGATTTAAGCGAGCTGTTCTCCCCCAGAAGTTGAAGTCTCCACTTCGTTCGGAGGCAAATTTTTCCTTCCCGCCACAACACGGTCCCGCTGTTGAAAACGAACGAAATTTTACTATTAATAGCTCAGGAAGGCAGTATAAGAATTATGCGAATTATTAGTACTACTCACCCATTGTTGTAGGGAAATTCCACCCATAACTGTTTTGAAAATCGCTTACGCTCACACGAAGGCCAGTACTGTCACTGCCAGTAGCAAGCAAATAATACGGACTCAAGTCTTTTCTCGTTCTAAACACGCCACAACTTGTACGAGCGCGCACGGCGTGGGCACAACTTTGACCTTCGTTGTTCCCCTTCCCTCGATCGTGTCACCTTGTGGTAGGCCAGAGTAAAAACAAAACCTCCGCCTATTTCATTTTGCTGTTTTTTTCTTCGCGATTAATTTTACGTACTGAGAATGATTCGTAGTCGCACACATCATAATTATTATTTTCCACCATCGAAATGAGACCTAACGCGAATTTTTTAAATTTAAGTTCTCTTCAAAGGGAAGATACAGAAAAAAGACAGAGAGAGACAGACCCTACTTCTCCCACTTGCCACCTGAAAAGCACCAATAAAAGGTTAACACAATAATTCTAGAAAATGCACTCAACAATCACAAAAAAAATCACCTAATTTAATTTCCCATAACGGTTAAACACCTAAAGAAAATATTACAGTGCTACTTGGGCCCTATCCAGTCACTTTGTGAGGGCACCACACCAGCGTCACGTCTACACGTATGTTTGGCTCAAAGTTTGACCAGTGCTCCCCAGAGTGAAAAGTGCGTGGCTGGGTATAGGGGGAAACTGTCGTTTCCAGCCTTTCTCGCATTTTTCAACCTCTTATATGGGGACCGACCACTTTAGCAGCTCACGCCTCTCGGACTATGCACAGGTGTATTTTCCTGCATGTCTTTATTCTATAGAATTTATAATTTAGCGTTTTGTTTGCTTGCTGTAGACATTCTTCGTAACACAGTTTGTTTTGTTAGCATCCGTATTTGCCATGCCTTTTGAGAATATTCAGAATTGTTAGCAACTCAATTTTTTCTCCGGGTATTACAGCTTCCAAAAAGAGGTTAAAAGGGGGCTAACCACTGACGGCTCCTACTCCTCTGGCCTGAGCATTCGCAGTTTTGGTTGAGGAGGGGGATGAATGGTGGGGGGGAAGGCAGCTATAGGATTTCGTTTCAAGCAAACTATGCCTGAAACGCTTCCTTGCAAAGTTTGTTTGAGACGAAATCCTATAGCTGCCTTCCCCCCCACCTTTCAACCCCCTCCTCAACCAAAACTGCGAATGCTCAGGCCAGAGGAGCATGAGCCGTCAGTGGTTAGCCCCCTTTTAACCTCTTTTTGCATTTGTATACAATATTCTGCTTTGAGGCGGTTCATTTCTACTCTTCCTCTCTGAATTAGATATTTTTATGGATAAGACGGGTGAAAATGAATTGCCCCGGTGCAGAATTATATGCAAATGCAAAACGCTATAAAATAGACGAAGGCTCAGTCACAATCAGCGGAAATAAGCAGTTTTGCGAATTTCGCTGCATTATTATCATAACCCTAATTTGACCCTGCTGAACCACTCAGAATCTAGTTAATTAACGCTAAGTACCAACAACAATAATAATAGATGACTTATTAGGGAATGGACAGTATTGAGAATGGGGTGCAACCCCGGAACTAGTCTGCCTTTGTAGATAAATAAAAATTCGTTGAGTTTTAACTCAATTATCACCAATTTAGAAAATTTAAAAGAATGTTCAACACAAAATTCCTGCGGGCAATCGCATTCAGAAGGTAATTTCGCCTCAATGAACACCAATTTCGTGAGGCTGGCTCACCAAAAAACAAACTAAACAAATTTCCAATATCGGATGTTTCACTGCATATCAAAAACAATACTTTTCGCTTATGACCAATTTTGTGAAATACGGCCTTTTTAAACAACCAAATTCGACGGGTTACTCATTGAAATAAATAATTTCACGGATTTAGCTCCTTATAACGACAAAGTCCGTGGTTTTGATGCAAATTTATGTGCCGTTAATTTTGTGAGTTGGGGGATGCGCGCCCTGCGGAATGCGCCTAAATAAATAGTCTTGAGTTGCTTCATTTCAATTTTGGCACTCCCTGTGAGTGAATCTAATAGCGTTCCCCATTTGCACAAAATTCTGCATTTGGGCAGTTCATTTCCACCCGTCTTCACTGAATTAAATCATATGTTAGTCGAGAAGACGGGTGGAAATGAATAGCACCGTTGCAGAATTTTGTGCAAATGGGGAACGCTATAAGTTGGGAACTTCATGGGCGTCGTGACGTCAGATGTGTTGAGTAATGGATATTAAATAAAAAGGAATGAAAATAGATAAATTTAATTTTACTCTTTACGAAGTATGGGGGGATTTCACAAGTATAAGAGAGATCCAAATTAATCGGAAAAGGAACCGTAAGGAGTATCGGAGATTTGTTAAACAGGGTGCGATTTAACGGAGGATTTAAAATTTTGACTGCACCATTTAATCTGTGACGAACAGATAAAAAATCTTCCGAAATCCCGGAGGCGAATCAAATAGAACCGGGTAAAGGAGCAAATAGTGCATTTTGACATAAATGAAATGCACTAAAAGGGACGAACTAGACGTGTTTTGTAACAAATTATTTCATATAACAATCAAAATTTTGGGGAAATATTAGGTACACATAAAACAATAGGGGCAAAAGATTTTTTATAAAAGAGTAAAACGAATAAGGACAAAGTTCTCTGTAACGTGCGCTACACGAGGGAGACAAAGGTTGCCGGTCCCGAGGTTGCCTACATTATGGTATGGGACAGGGGGCTGAGCTAAGAGTCCAAAACTCACTTGAACGGCACGGCAAGTGTCGCAATAGGCAACCTAGTTTCAATTCCCCTCTTACCCAATCCCGAGTTTTCCAGGCGGACGGAGTGCCGAAATAAAGGAGTCGATCGCCAGCCACCGGCTCGTAAGAGTGTATCTTGCCCTGTTTAATTGTGCCTTGAAAGCCATCGTGCCCCCCCCCCCCCCAGTAGTCACTTAGTTATAGTTGTAAGTGGTTTTGGTTGCTTAGTTAAGTTAATAAAGTTTAGAGCGTTAACTCGTGATTTCATTATTTTGTCCTGTCTCTCCTGTACCGGGCCCAAAAGTCCAAAAAAAAACCCCCGGTTACATCTCTATTTCTCGTAAAAAAGGAAGGAAATTTGGGGGAGGGGGGTATAAAGGAGGAATAAAAATTATTATACTTCTTGGCCGTCAGCGCCTTCTTCAGGGACCGTCTTCTTTCGGACCACCTTTTCGGTCACGGGGAATGTCCTTTTTAAGGGAGGATATTTGGGAGACACAGACACACGGTGCCGTTTGCTGGACTTCACGACTAGCCTAAAGGTCCCGTATTTGTGCTCGCATAACCTCCTCTTTTTTGAGGCTTTAAGTACACAACGCTTGTCAAGACGACTAAATACCAACACCCTCTCGCCCTCCTCGTGATGATGATTCATGTCATGTCATGTCACCCCCTTACATCCTAACCGTGTACAAGAAACTGCCATGAGAAGCAGTCTCTGGATCCTTAGATACTCTCTGAGACCTCTCTGGCTCTATTTAAGTATTTCAGACTGTAATTTTCACCCAGTAACTACCAATTTTTGTTTTGTGGATATCAAGTGACGGTCATTGGGCCGACCCCTGCCCTGTTGTAACGTCACTGGGGGTCACAGTACAACTGGATTTTCAGTTGTACTACCATACGCTGAAGATGGCGAGCAGCCGAAACCGGTTCGTTATCGACACATCTCAACGAGGGATGACCGACAACGTAGGCTACTACGGCTACAACTTTATGCATGCATTATCTGCCTCGTAGTTATCAATATCAAAAATAATTTATTTCGGGGACTAAACTCTCAGTAATTATAACGAACAGCGAATTTTGTGGACGAATTGTCAGTTACGCGAAACCCCTCCCTTTTTTTGTGGGAATGAGAGTTATTTTCATCAGAATTGTCACATTCGGAGGATGAACTCAGTTTCAGAGAGAGAATAAAAAGAGATATTAACGAATTACTACATGTCTTTTTTAATTATGAATCAAAGAGTGGCTGTAATAAGACAATCCTGCCTGAAAGCAAAATCTGATTCTTATATTAGAGAGATTTTGCAAACAGCTCCGCTAACACTAACGTTA